>CABFWO010000225.1:302764-335869 GCA_902155825.1 Timema genevievae | reverse complement strand
GGGGGGGGGGGGCACGCGTGTGCTTTACACGATGTACAGAGAGCTGTTCCTGTTTACACGTTCGCCCCAAGTCTGTCAAGTACGCGGGACTCACTCGACGTTTCGAGTTGACCATGTTGCCCGATAAAATTCGATTTACAAAGTTACTTAGATATGTATTTACCATTGGAAACTCTATAAAAAAACTGACGCGGTTGAATGGTATCAAGTGAGTATCGGACTAAATGAATTCATGGACAATAGGGATTCTTTTACCAGGATAACCTTACATCCACTGAAAACGGATAAAATATCATTAATGAAACAAAACCGAGTACCAACTAGAAGATTAGAGACTGAAAGGTGAATCTGTTGGCTTGGTTTGAAATTTACTTGAAGATAAGAAAGAAGCTGAAAGGTGAAGCTGTTGGCTTGGTTCCTAAATCACATGAAGATGAAAGACTGAAAGGTGAAGCTGTTGGCTTGGTTTGAAATTTACTTGAAGATAAGAAAGAAGCTGAAAGGTGAAGCTGTTGGCTTGGTTCCTAAATCACATGAAGATTAGAGACTGAAAGGTTAATCTCTTGGCTTGGTTTCAAAATCACTCGAAGGTGAGAGACTGTCGGCTTGGTTTCAAGATTAATAAAAAAAGAAGGGTTGTTTTGAAGATTCTAATAAGAATCAAATTACCAACTAGCTTGTAACGGACGATATCAGCCTCATATGTTTGTATTATGACTACATACATATATTTTAAGGTTGTCTATTTTGGTTTTCCATTGACCAAGAGGTTTGAGTTCGAATCCTAACTAGGTGCGCGGAACTATTTTTATTGTTTCCCAATCTCTCCCTTCAAGCAAATTCGGGTATATTTCCTACACATCCTACCTTTGTCATCCCTTTACCATTAGTGTAATTAAAAACTTATTAAACTTATTGTCATCACGATGCAAATAAAAAATCGCGTCTAATTACAGCAATACCGGCACCGGTGGTGACAAAACTTCATGTGTCAAGTAAACAATACTCTGGATCGCAAGTAATATTGAGGTCTAAGTTCTTCTCCTCCGGGTGTATTAGGGATATTTTTTATCAAATGGAACTCTTCATTGGGGTTTACCTTCCACTCTTCACTCAAATGCAGGTGCATTTCTTATAAGTTATTATTAAAATTCTTATTTGTATGGTTAAGTCAATACTGCATCTTTGGAATGTTTTATAAAGACTGCACTAGGGCAACACTTTGAACATGTCGGTAGCTTAATTGTACACTTATTTGAGGGTCTCTGATTCGATTCCAGTTAAGGTTCAAAACCTACCTATATTATGAAATTCGCTAAGTAAACAATTGATGGCTTTGGGTCTTTTTACTTTCTCGCTATCTTACAGGTAGAGAAAGTATTGTGATCGTAAAAAAAAATCGAACTCGAGATTTTGATGAATCTTGACGTTTTATGCCCCCCTGAATCCGAAAAAGTGGTTTTCGAATTTCCGTCTGTCTGTCTGTCTCTCCGACTAGAGCCTAAATTATTTTACCGATTGGGCTAAAACTTGCTATCTAGGGTTGCCCCAAGGTATTTTTTGGAATTGGATTAGCTAACCCTAAAATTATGGGTAATTTACTTGAAGGGCAAAAAGAGAAAAAGTTGATTTTCTCAAAATCGGCTCTAACGATTTTGATTAAATTTCATTTCAAAACATTTATAAATATCCTGATACTCTCAATATTTCTGCAAAATGACTTTAAGGGCTCCGGTCTGGTGCATAAATTATCACTTTTTATCATATTTCCGAAATTATTTGAGTTATGAAATTAATTATCATGGTAAATATGTAGATCTATTTATAATACAAATATTTTATTCGCAACAAATTTTTATAAAACCAATAACTTTCAAGCTATACGCAAATATATATATATATATAAACTTTTTGAACACTAAAGATAAAGTATTGCGACTGTAAAATAAATCTGACCTGAAATGTTGATGGATGTCGACGTCTCATGACCCCCCGAACCTTAAAAAGTGTTTTTTGCAACGCCGTCTGTCTGTGTGTTTGTCTAACCCTAAAATTAATAGCATTTTACTAGAGGATGAAAAGATAAAAATTCCATTTTCTCAAAATCGGCCATAACGATTCTATCGCTTTCATTTTAGACAACATAGTTAGTAATTACCTATTTTATTGGTCAAAATTTATAAAAGAGAAATTTAATAGCAATGCGATGACCATAAAATGTGCATCCCCTAGTAAAATTATGAAAATTTTAACCAGAAGTCAAAATTTTAATACAAAATGTTGGCCCTCGGGGACCCAATTTCCATATTTTTTATTGGTCCAAATATACAAATGAAGACGTTAATTCTTTAAAAATAAAATTATGAAACTAAAAACCACGAATAAAAAATGTTTTGCGTATGTCTAGCGGAATTTTTTCTCGGGTTTGCTAGTTTATATTATATTATGAATTTTGAGTAAATAGGTCTATCTCTATTTCTAAACAATAGAGCGAGAAAGTTCGTGCGGGTTTCCGTACCATTTATTTTTTATTTTCCTTGGAACAAAATTAAAATAAGTCTCTTTTGGCATAAGATTAGTTGATTAGTAGAAAAATAACTTTTATCCTACCTTATTTATACCTTCATCATATCTCATTTCCAAACTTCAATATTACTTCATGCTATCCCATTAACGTTACTATAGTACCATAGTACAGATGGGCAGTAAGACACTGGGGTAAACAAACCAAGACTTTATTGCTTAAAAATAAAGTTGATATAAAATAACTTCCGGTAGGCTCTCAAATAATTCCAACAGAACCCATTATTACAAAATGTGTTCTCTACATTGAAATCCTCGTCATCAACGTCGACAATGCGGAGAGCGTTTAGAAATCAAATCTCGTTAATTACTCGCTCGCAACTAACGTCCCAAAACGGGCATCGAACAAAGTACCACATGATGGACAGTAAGAGTGACTGCGGTCCGCATCACTAAAATACCATCGCGCCGTCCAATCGGATACATTATTCCATTTGTTCCTTCTCCACCTCCCCCCAAGCTCTTTCCATGGCAGAGAACTCCCAATATCGCCGCGCTCATACCATCCGGGCGGGACCCTTGATTTGCATTGTGATTTGTGACGCGGTGCCGAGACCCAAACATTCCGCAGATTAGCCTGATGGCCGCTAAGCATCGCACATTCATCACGATGAATTCCCCTTCTCCTGCTCTTGGAAATGGTGCTTAGCGCGCGGTTACCAGGGCGGACTCCCGACACAAGGTAACCACCAAATCTCATCAATCATACGAGATCCCACGACGAAACGATATATCAGTGTTTCTCGAATTGCCTTTTCCTTTTTGCGACGTTCACGTGACATTCATCTTCAAATGAACGAAACCTTTCGCTACAGGTTGACAAATATGGTAATTCAAACCTGAAGTTAATAATTTATTGCGGTGTAGGTTTGCACTCTAGTTCGTTGCGTTGGCCCCCCTGATTGAAACAAGGATGAAACATACAAGTATTACATTCGTGTGAGATTTAAGGGAACGCGTGCTATTTTTTTTCACTTTTTATTTTTGGCCAAACCCACTTCGGTGGCTTCATGGTATAAGGCGCCACTCTCTCAGTAGAATAAATTTCCGATGAAGGGAAGATCTAGGTTCGAATCTCGGTCGGGTGTACTGTGAGTGGTTTTCCAAAAGGGTTTTACACTCTCCCTCCACGCAAATGCGGGTACACTTCCTATAAATATAATCTTTCTAGTCCCTAAAACCACTATAGTAATTAGTACATAAGTATATAACCCAAACGGCTACTAAGACGCGGTGCTAAACAAAAAACACTCTATATAACCTAAGTTAATGATAAATAAACGTTTATTAAAATTAACACACATTTGAAGATCTGCACAGCCTTTATTCCTTGATTTGTAGAGAAATATGTTTAACGTAGCCTAAACCATAGACTTTAAACGAAGGCGTTGGAGTGAAGTTTCCTTATGTTTTAACATACAATCAGCTTAGCTGTTGGGCTTTAGGATTAAACCTACTCCCTGACTTCTCCTTACCCATTCATCAACATCTACCACAGTGCCACGCAACCATCACTCGTCATCAAAACATATTTCTCTTGTTTTCACATACACACAGAATATCAATTTTTCTTCCAATCATTTCTTCTAACAGTTCATTCTCTTTACCACACACTCCTTCCACATTCCATTAGTACATGTTCCCGCCGCCACTTGTCAACTGATAAGTTCTTCAGTTTTAACCTCATCTGGCCAACATAACTTCGGTCGTCCGAGGCTAATTTTGCACACTTTATTTTAGTAAAAAGTTTAGATTAGACCAGGCTACTAGCCTTGACAATACCCACACCCATGGCAGTATTCGCTTCTTACGGTAAGGGTGCTGTACTGATCGCTGTTTTACCCAGTAAACCAGAAAACTCTATATTTATTAATATCAATTTATGATTTATTTGTATTCGAACTTCAAATAATAAATTATGAAAAGTTATCAATTATTCAAGATCTTTTTAATGTACCCAAAACATATATAGGATGATTAAATTTTAACACTTTTTATAGGATGTAAAAATTATTTGATAAGAAATGCGTATTTTTTTACAGATATCTTAAGTCTTCAAAATATTTTATTTATTTACAGTATATATTTTCAAGAGAATTCCACGAAATTGCAACTAGTCACCCAACGCGTTGAAAATTATGTTTTGCGCACACAAATGCGTGTAGTCTAAAATTTCAAAATCATTTAATCTGATTTTCTGGCTATACGGAGTTTGCAGTTCAAATCCCGACTGGTTGTATAGAGAAATTTTCCCTAAATTATTTCCCCTTGCGTGTACATTTACTCTAAAATTCTACCGCTTTCATCCCTACCACATAAGAATGACTACCGTAATATATATATATATATAAATATATATATGCTTATAGCCCATATGGGTGGACTGACATAGTGGGGGGAAATAGACTTTTACTCCACATAAAATGTATTGCCAACCTGACCAATAACAAATGGTGACTTTACAGTAAAGGCACTAGCTAAGCTCTTCTTGCACTCTAGGCATCTGATAGTAAGTAGGTAGTGAACATGCAGGCACATAACACGAGTATTGTATATCATATTACTACTCCATTTGTGTTTATTTGTGTTCAGGTTGTTTGCTGACATCTTGTTAACTAACTAATAACTAACATATTTAGAATATAATATTGAATTAGTATTTTTAAACACCTTTCCCTTAATATTATTTAAAGGAAATTGATTCTTTAATATCATGTGACATTTCTCACAAGGAAAGCGTTCATGAAGGAATTTAATAACATACGATACGAACATAAAATTGAATAAACATTAATCAACCATGGGAATTTATATATATATATGTTGCTTTTGTAGTTTAGTTCCTTTTATTTTATGCATCAACTTTAAATTAATAACTTAAAAAAAGAATACGATTTTTATATAATTGAGTTCTTATGTTTTTCTTAAAATATATATTTCTCATTTTTTAACATCACAAATGGGTTGAAAAATTTGGTATACATTTAATAAACAAATTTTTTAATATTTGACTTAAAATTCATACAGTTGATGTTTATTTTAATCCATTAGCTACTAAGAAAATAATTTGATTTTTATTTAAAATTTTACCGATTGCCTCTGTGTGACAGACTAATTAATCAAGTTTTATTTGCAATGAAAGATTATTTTTTTAAAGGGAGAAAATATTATTTCCTAAAGCCTTATTCAAAATGTTCACTATATCACATGTATAACCGTAATACTTAGCTATACATATATTTGTTTTGGTAGACTTAACGTTCACTCTCAAATCTGTAGGCCTACATTATGCTGTCACTAAAACACATGAGCTGCGTCGTAATTTATATTTAAATTGTTAGCTTCAACTCGCTTTGTATTTGTAAACTTAAATAAATACTGGAAAATATACTCATGAATTATCTTAATTAAGTTTAACTGATATCAAACAGCAATACTAATATGTTTATATGTTTTCCTTTGTGTGCACATGAATTACATTATACAGGTTTGTTACACGCATGGAAAACCCTAATAGCCGGGAAACAAACAGCAAATTCTGTATCTGGTAAAATTTGGAGAAAAAAACGGGGATTTCCCCAAAAATTTTAAATACTACAGGAATATTTGGGAATTCAGAACATTAAACTTCAAGCTTTAAATAGTAGGCCTTTGCTTGGAATAGAAATCAAATTTAAGAAGAAAAACCCCCTTATCTCATTTCTCCCTAAAACAGTAGGCTACGTAATGACGGGATATACTGTATATATTTCCATATCCTGTTCTAAAAACATATTACATGGCTTCATCAAAACAATCAATTTTATGGAAAATAAGATTTCACTCCTTTATACTACTCAGAATTTTCTGTAAAAATGTAAATTCCTTCTGGAAAACACAGGTAATTTAGTATTAATAAATTAGTGGCAACCCTGATGATAGGAGTACTGCCTAGGGCATCATTAACATAGTATTATGACTACTATTGCATTCCGTATTAATCGCGTCTAGGTTGTCTAGCTTTTCGAAACTAGCAATTTAATCCTCTCCCAACTCAACTCGGTATTAGAAAAGCAATGCTTTAGGACATAATTAATACAATATTATGGTTTTATTCCTTGAGCCCATATAACCAACCAATCTATGTGTCGTTTCACACGAGCGTTTTCTTGTCGCGCGTGTCTCCTACTCTAGCGTCAGGTCTACCGCGCGTTTGGTCAGGATACATCGGTCCAAGTGTGTCCTTTCCCACGGTCAACACGCGACAACTTGATTCCAACGCGCTTTCCTCTACCTTTTCTCGGCGGTTGGCGGTGGCGGCATCGCTCAACATCAAAGAAAGATAAGGAAACCTTTCACATGAATTGTTGCTACCGTGCGTTTTCAGTTGTAGCTTTGATCTCTTGGTTCAAGGTCATGTCTGCGTTTTCGTCCTCTTGCTCCTTACCCCAGCATGGTGGCTGGAAGCCGGGAAATTTCGGCTGCAGTAACAGCTGCTCTCATGTTGGTATCACTTCATGAAATTTCTGGGCCTATAGTAATCAGTAGCTCGTTAAATGATGAGATAAACATTCGAAAATAATTACACTAATTAGTGGGTAAACCCAAACACATGTTTATTGTTTTTTCTTTGTTGTAACTTTCGGTGTAATATATACGTTACCATTGGTTGTTCTCTATTCACTTCCATTTTGTGTGCAAGCTTTTGACCACGCTGTGCTGGAGCTTCTAATTTTTTTTATATAATTTGCGATTCACTCTGTACGTTGGCAAACCGCGCGGTAGAAATCGTTCGTGTGAAAAGACTCAGTAATCAAAACGCGGGTTAGACCCGACGCGCGTTAGTAGATAAGCGAGACAAGGAAACGCCCTTGTGAAACGGCTCTAAGAGTGTCCACACTTTTGAAATTATTTTAATAATGCCGAGTAGTCAAAGTTTAAATCAATAAAAAACATTAAATTACGTATATTAAAATGGTAATAATTATAAAAAAGTGCAACCATTTTATAATAAAAGGATGAAATAGTTTATTTGTTTTTTAATTGGCGAAGAATAAAACAAAAATTTTGAAAAATAATTAATAATTACCCGCCTCGGTGGCGTAGTTGGCTAACGCGCCAGTCGTGTTGAGCCAGACCACCAAGGATGGGGAGATCGAGGTTCGAATCTCGGTCCCTCCACGCAAATGCGGGTTCACTTTCTCTAAATTCAACCTTCCCAATTCCTAATCCATTAGTGTAATTAGTACTTAAGCGTATACCCGAACGGGTAGTAAGACGCGGTGCTAAATATTATTATTATTATTATTATTGAAAAATAATTTATCTCTACCATCTTGGACCATACGTTATACACTCATAAGAGTTGACATGTTTGAAGAATTAATAATTAAAGTTAGACCGATATTTTGAAATATTGCTAATTTCTGTTGATTTTGAGCAATCTTGGTACTGACTTAGATACAGTCTTTGAAAATAATTATGACAGGACTGATTTGTTCCTGTGGCACATACTCACCCAGCTGAGGTTTCTCATATTGTGAGAATGCTTTTCATACCAATATTTGACTCTCAAATATGCATAACACATCAAATTGCACATACAAAAAGTTTAAATCATAGAATAATTAGATTACTATAAGAATGTTATTTTAGAATTGGAATATAAATTTCATAAAGTTGATCCAAAGTATGACAACATTATTGTTGTACTCTTATAATTAATCTGGTGACACTTATTTTCTAACTAAACTTTCTTGTTTGATGGGACCTCAAATTGTTAATAATTAAAATTCATCCTATTAGGTTTTATGAAAGATTAACAAATACATAAACCCACACTTTTCAATGTACATGGTTTTATTAAAAGGAGGAAAATTTGTGTTGTATATAATATAGAGTAGTCCAAACCACTTAGGCAACACTGGTCTTTAGACCTGTATACGACAGGTTGAAGCCTAAACTACATTAAAAGCGCATAGAACGTAAGGCTATACTTGTTAAAAAGTATCTTTCTGTCAGTTATTACGTGAAGGTGAACTAAATTGATTATACTTTGATTAAATGAGCCATACAGTTTTAAATTAAAGAGCCAAGTACAGTTGGCAATGGCTGAAAACGGCCTAGGACAGATAGATATACCAACCCTGTCCAAGATTTGACCTTGTAAATAATATTGACATTTGACGTTGGAATTTATATTCTAGTTTCTCCTTGCTTTTGAAGTGCGAATAATATACCGACGCTAAAGGTGGACATTTTGAGCACTTACTATAATATTAATCAGCTCCAAATTTCTGGAATTCAAACATGATATAACTTAGAAACAAGGTCAGATGGGGCGTATGTTTATATTAATTTTTTTCATCGTTTTTGTCTCCTCTCAGAAAGTTAAATGCGTTTCATATGATACAGTACATCTTGTATATATTCTCAAACTTGATACCTAATTATAAGTAAATGTTACATAACTTTAAATCCCTAATTTAACCTACCCTAACCGATACAAAGCAATTTCCAATGAAAACTTGAAACATTATTGATCTATAATATTTAAAGCTGGTAAATAAGTTCGCTCTGTCCACACCCGTATTTTGAAGGCCCGCTTGGCCAGGTACAGTATGTGCTAGCGTGCTCGACTCTGATCTGGGAGCTTGGGGTTCTTTCACCGTCCATGTCAACGGAAAGTAGCTTTATCTTTAACACATTTTAACTTCCCGCCACTTTTTTGTGCGAGTTTTGATGTATTTCCCAATAATTCATCATTATTCTGTCACTATAGGTAAGTCAGTTCGTGTCTCTGTTCGTGACTGCTGTCACTAGAGGTCACTAGAACAAATCACTGTAGACCCACAATGGTGGACACGCGAACTAATTTACACGTCAACTTAAACTGGTGAAAGGGTGGTTGAGGAGTTATAACTCCCCCTGCGCGAATGAGAGTAGAAATGTTATCTTCATCTCTACCACATTAGCGCAACTAAATTCTGATAGTCCGGACTGGTAGTAAAGCGGAGTTTCCACATGCAATGATTATTGGCGCCAGTTTAGTAGCATATGAAAACATGTAAATTCAACTGGCGCCAATAATCATAGCGCCAGTAAAGTAAGAAGCAGTTGAACTTATTGGCGCCAGTATCTTGTTTGTTTGTAAACAGTGTTTAAATTGCTAATAGTTTTTTTTTTACAAACGATGGCGACACTAAAAAATAAATGATCAACAAAATATATAATAATGTTCCTCGAGGCATATGAACAGTATCCATGCTTGTGTAACCACAAAATTTCTTGATTTATAAAGACAGAAATAAAAGAGACGAGGCATTGAGAAAAATAGTTGAGGTTATGTCCGATGCAGTCACAGAATTTAGTCTTAAGCGCTGCAAAGGCCAAAATACGTAGTATTCGAAATCCATTTACGAACCCATAATTTATGCTTTCGCTTCTTTCTTTTTAATTTTTTCTGGAGTTCAAAAGACACGATTTGCACTACGACATCAATACTTGCATTAACTACGGCAGTCGACGCCATGTTGAATACTGCGCCAGTAGAAAAATGGTTGATGAATGTGGAAACACAAACTGGCGCTATTAATATTGGTGCCATTAAACTGGCAAACTCCTGGCGCCAATAATCATTGCATGTGGAAACCCCGCTTAAGACGCGCCGCAACAAAATACAAGCCGAACATGTTTACCTGTCACCTACTACTAACATTTATATTCTACACCACATTTCACTTCCACTACTCAGCCGGGATTTGAACCGAAAATTGATGGATATTTTGTTATAATGCACGTGTGTAGATGACCATGATTGGGAATATTTTTAAATGAATCAATTTATTACCACTTCATTGGGATTTTGGTAGGAAGAAACACTTATAAAAAAAATAAACACATTTTATTGCGGTCCATATTGATGTCATTTTACTATATTATTGTTATTTACAGGTATTTATAATATCGGTAAAAGGTGACAACTATAGATCACATGACCTGACAGACGTATGAATACTTGAATGCATATCTATTAACTGGTCTAGCTGTCAGAGAAGGTTCTGCGAATGAAAATCGTCATGCACGTTTTGGTCCATGTGAGGAGTTCCATCTGTCACCCGACGAGAATCGAACGTTGGTCTCTCTCTAGTGGAACTAGGCCGCACTAATCTGCCAGAGAGTTGTTCTACTACTCTGCGCTCAAGTTGGTGGGTGCGGGAAACTTCCTCTGTCTATTCCGGTCCCAAAACTTCCTCCTCTATGGCTCCCCCCACCCCCTCCTCCCCAAACCCCTTGCCTCACCAATAAGATCATCACGAGACCGTTGGTTGAAGCACGAAACCGGGTCACAGCGCTCTTTCCAAAATAGATCCCGCGCTCCAGTGCTTGGGTGAGGAAAAAGAGGAGTGGGGGAGGGGGGGACCCCATACCAGGTTTGTTTGTTTTTTTACCAAGCGTATCTTGGCGCAGTTTTTTGCCTCCATTGGTGTGCATGCCTATGTTTATGTGACCTCTTCACATACACATTTTTTTTTCATCACCGCGTCATACTACTCGTTCTTTTTACACGCATAAATACTAATTACGCTAATGTGCTAGGAATGAGGTGGGATGAATTTAGAGGAAGAGTACCGGCATTTGCATGAAGGGAGATTAGATAACCCACTCTCGGTTCACCCGACCGGGATTTGAACCCCGATCTCCCTGTCCTCTTTAGTCTAACCTCCTGAGAGAATGATGCCTTAAAGACCGTGCAACCACCAAAGTGGGTTCATACATTAACCTTGACCAACACCTTATATCAGGTGGAAGCCTATCTGCCCACTGAGCTAAGGGTCCAGGGCTCAATTACCCTTAAGGCTTAAAAATGTATCATTGGTTAAATGTAAGTTGCCCTTTCTCAGTGATAAATTAATGATTGGCAGCTAGGTGTTGTGTTTGTTCTATATTTAAGTTAGTTTATAAGTCGTGTGCTGATATAATCAATCGGTTCAGAAAGTGCACGTTAAATACATCTAATAACATATATTTATTTATTTTAAATTGGTGAGGTGTAGTCATGCGACAACATGTGAACATGCTTTCATAGCAAGGTTTCTAAATTCTAGAATAATATTCTATCTGTATATCAATTGTATAAAAATGGCGATATAAGTGTATCCATTATGTGATTTAGTGGACTAGAAATATATTAAATTCTTGAAAACGAACCGATTGGATTAAAATAACAACTGGAATAATTTATATATTTATATTTTATTTGTATCAAGTCTATTATGAAGTTATTTCTTGTTTACTTTATAAACACCGATTATATCAACACATGGATTACAAACTAACTTAACATAACGCCTCTATACCGTTATTCCTCCAACCTATTAATAGGACTACACTAGAGTCGCGATTATCCGGCCCGGTTCTTGGTGTTAACAAGTTCGTTTTAAAATAAACAAACTGGTACATAAACACTAGCAGTTAATAAAAAAATCTATCGCAAACGCCTTACAACTGATACATTGGAAATAGCAAAGCATAACTGCTATGCATGCGGTTGACGCATAATACAGTACTATTGGTCGGTGTAGATAGCAGCACTGTTTAATTTGGTTGGAAACAGAAGTTGTGTCAAGGGAAGTATAGATAGCAGCACTTTTTCATTTGGCTGGAAACAGAAGCTACATCAAGGGAGGTGTAGATAGCAGCACTGTTTCATTTGGCTGGAAACAGAAGCTGTGTCGAGGGAGGTGTAGATAGCAGCACTGTTTCATTTGGCTGGAAACAGAAGCTGTGTCAAGGGAGATGTAGATAGCAGCACTGTTTCATTTGGCTGGAAACAGAAGCTACATCAAGGGAGGTTTAGATAGCAGCACTGTTTCATTTGGCTGGAAACAAAAGCTACATCAAGGGAGGTGTAGATAGCAGCACTGTTTCATTTGGCTGGAAACAGAAGCTGTGTCAAGGTATACGTGAGGCGTAGCTACACGAGGTAAACCCAACCACTTAGACAAACGTGTGGCCTTGTATTGATTATACTTAAGATTTGCACCGACACTTTGGTGTGGCCAATTATGTCAGTGTATTCATTTTATATTGGCTTAGCTTTAAAATAATTTCAAATTGTTATTATTGTATTCTTAAAGAAACCCTAGATACATAATTTTGGAATGTAGTAAACCTGTATTTCATCATAAACACGAAATAAATATGGACATTTTATAGCGCCTTGTGTCTAAATATATATATCTGAGCTGCTACTTTGATTTCTCTATTGCGTTTTTTGAACTTGGAACTATTTTATCAACCTTTCCTTTAAACTTGTAAATATTTCAAATGTTTTTTAAAAATGTATTCTTATTTATTTACCATTCCTGCTGGGTTTCGAATTTAATCACATCAAATGGATATAAATGAGGAAAGTAGAATTTAGAGGAATTGTATAAGTATTTGCGTGGAGTGAGAGAGAGAAATCGTTTAGTTTAAACCACCCTAACTTCACTCTGCTAAGATTCAAAAACCAACCTCCCATCATATGCAAATTGTTATAGAGCAAATTGATGTTTAGTATGCGTGCCTACCTTTGCGGGTAAAATAATAATGTAATCTTAAGAAAACCTCTTTGTTTAAAAAATTAATGCTACGGTATAATTTTGTTAAGAAGAAATTTTAAGAAAATACAAACTTTTTTTTTGGCAGCCAACAGTTAATTTTACTTTATAATTATTGTTATTTTATAGATATAAATACCACCAATCAATACTTACAGCTGCTGATCACATTACTTGACGTATGAGTACTTTAACATATTCTGAAAATTTAAAAATGACACCTGGACACGGGAATCGAACCCGGGACCTTTGGATTTGGCCCGGGTTCGATTCCCGTGTCCATGTGTCATTTTTCAATTATCAGAATATGATATCTAGATGGTTTGATTCCCACTAATAGCATAAATAATAGCTTTGGCTATTTAATACTTTAACATATACCTAATAACTTTTCTAGCTGTCAGATAAGATTCATCCTTTGAAAATTGGACTGCATATGCTATCACTTTAAAACTAATGGTTTTATTAGACTATTATTGACAGTGAATGTTGCTACATTCTCGTAGAAATCAATATTAGTCTTACAATCTCTTAATCTTCTGAAGTAAAAATATCCTATACCAAAAGTCCCGCGCTGCGAACCTTTCTCTTGTATTTAGTAAATCAAGTATGCAAGGGTTTAGTTGGCAGGCGGTTGTCCAAGAAACTTGCTGTAATTCCAGATGAACTTTAATACAGTTATGAAACTTTGTAGGGTTAAACTTCGCCTTTCTCACCAAGTTTGGGACTGTCTGAGGAGAAGGAGGAGATTTATCTGGCCGTCGTACTTAGCACTTACAAGGACGTTGTAAGAGGTGTTCTTAGAGCACACTAAGAATTAGTGTTTGCTCGTGGCAGTGGTTCCCTTGGTCGGGAGACCGCAATTTGATTATCAATTATAGTTAGCCGGGAAAGGTTGATACAATATTTATTTTTACTCGGGAATTTTAAACGTAATTTAAATGATATTTTCGAAACACATATTACACCATCACACGTCTTACAAACAAAATCAAAATATAGCTAATGCAACACAACTTAAGTTTAGGTTTTTACTAAATTAAGTTCTAGACTTAAATGAATTTGAGTTGCACTGATTCGTGATATGCTATTGCGGTACTTCGACGCACGACTAGCAGCGCCATCTATTTAGCGCCACTTTAAACATAATTAATGACGTTCTTAATAAGCTTACGCATAGCTGATAGTGTGATCACCATTTTGTTTATTGTTTTATATGAAGAAAGCTACATTTTCTCAAATCTTTATTTTCATAAGACGAACCTGTTTAGCTTTAATTATTATTTTAAACAAACATGTATGTCATATGTGTCGATGAACATAATATTTTGGAGTAAATCACCCCAAATGCACATGAACGGGATTTGAACCTCGACCTCCAACTCATAGATGACCAAGCTCAACGCGGGTATAACACTTAATCCAAGTTTAGGAAAGCTGAATTTTCTTGTTTACTTTATCTTAACACCTATCCTGGCTGTCCACATTTCTAATAAGCTAACGGGGTAGGGTGAGGAAGGTAGTATTTATAGTAAAAGTACCCAAATTTTCGCTGAGTGAGAGTGGGAAACCATTCATTAAATACCACCGTCAAGTTGGACGCTCAGCCGACATTCTCACCCCAACCTCCTTGTCACTGGCAAACCAAATTAGACGATCTTGACGTATAATCCGCGTGGCCACCGATGAAATTCACCAAGGTTATTGTTGTTTACTAATTTTGTTAAGGTGAAAAGTTTAAAAATAAACATCGAGCTGTGAACAATGGCAATGGCCCCGGCCCTCCCCACCCCTTGCTTGGAAAATAATAAAAAATATTGAAACTAATACCTTAATGTTTAAAATAAATGACCGACTCTCAAATACCTCCCTTCACCTATTATTATTATTATTATTATTATTATTATTATTACTACTACTATTATTATTATTATTATTATTATTATTATTATTATTATTATTATTAGCACTGCGTCTTACTACCCGTTCGGGNTGAGATGAAATGGAGGACCTACAGTTTAACGTGGAATCCGAACCACGGTGGAGGCCTGGCATTCCACACATTCACAAGTTGTGATTAATACACGTCTTGTCAGAGGTGAACGAAGGGTTTGGCAATCAGATAAATCTGTGCCGGGACCGGGGATTGAACCCCGGACCTCCAGCACAGAAGTCTGACACCTCATCCCTAGACCAGCAGGTTACCCCTTCGCCTATCTCCTTCATGACCTAATCAATAACCATTTCAACTTGTATCTAATATGCAACCAAGAAACTGGTTTAAAACTAAAACCATACATTAATTAGAATACTAAATTTAGTATGATAATAAAATACATGTTATTTCTATTAATACTAAAACATTTAAGGTTCATCTACATATTTCTTACATTTATTGTGATAGTGTCTTTTTTGTGATCAAAATTGTTGTTTTTTACGAGTCCTCGTTTTATTATTATAATTATTAATTAAAATTAGCAATGTATTATTATTAAAATTATTATAAATTAAAATCTTGATTATTTAAATTTATTACATTTATACTTAAAGGAGCCTTTTGAAAATCAATCCCCCCCAGACAACAGACCCTGGATCCGTCCTTGGCTGTGAATAGAAAGATATTCTTCCTGAAGCATCTGTATATATTTCCCGTGTCTTTCAATGATTTATAAAAGTATTTATAAAAGTAGGTTATAGCTTTTTATCACAGACAAACACGACTAAACAGGTTGATAGCACCAATATTGGCTCCAGTTTGTTTTATGTTCTGGAATATTAACATTCCTTTATTTATGCCACTAGTTTTGAAATATGGCTGTGGTAAAGTGTAAAGAAAGAGTTTCTGAGATCCACGCTACGGTCACATTTTATGCACGGCTCTTTGAGCAGTTGCTGGAGAAGGGTAAAGGGTGCAGGGGAGGGTTAGAGAGAGAGAGAAAATAGGATTGAAATACGAGCCCAGTGTGGGCAACGTTCCGGAGAGAAAATTCCCCCTGCGGTGCGCTTTATTCAGTTCTCGCCGGACCAAGTGTTGTTGGCTACAAAGAGCACTTTCTGTCGAATGCGCAACTCCCGGCGAGACTTCTGTTTCCTCTTGCTTTCTCGTTCTTCTTATCCCAATCTTTTGTTTTGATTTAACGGCTGAATGCGGCTCAAGCTCTAGCTAATTGAAGTACAGTAATGCTACAACATTTTTTTTTTACTCAAATAACAAAGTACGTTATTTTTGCTTCAGTTATTCAAGATAAAGTTTTTAAACTTTATTTAAACATTCGCAATAAACAAACTTTCACGCGAATGAATCAAACAAAATGTTTATCATCAATATTCTGGTTGGATTTATAAATATATATAGGGAGCATTGGAGCTAGGGGGGGTATTGGGTACATTACCCCCCTCCCCATGATTTCTTTCTAGGGGGAGGAGAAGGAGTAGCAAGTCTTTGGAATTTCTTGATATCCAAACACGAGTACGAGTCCCTAACATTTTGTTTTGTAGTTATTTATGAGAAAGGAAAATGTTTAACTCATATATAAGCAAACATTTAATTTAAACAAGGCCCTATGTTTTGATCAGTCAAATTATTACTCTATTTTGAAACAATGAATTTAAAAAAAGCATTAATGGTCAAGTTGAAATAGAGATGACTGTACAATAATGTTCGTGAAATTTAAATCTTATTGGTTACTAAATATCACTTTTCTAAGCCTTGGACCGAGAAATTATCTTTACTTTGTTTTTAAGTTTCTTGAACATTTTTTCAACTTTCTTAGATACATAATACATACATATACATTAAATTTGGGCCTACATTATTTATATATATTTGTGTTATATATACATACATATACCCCATATATACAAAGAACCTATCAAATAGTGGCTCAATGGAAGTGGGGGTTTTTTTTTTTTGCTACTCAACCTAACTTAGCATGGACATAGCGTCACTTTTCCCCCTTCAGCCCAGTCTAAAAAAAGTTCCTGTGCCCTTGTAAATATCCATATTTAAATTATATCTATTAATAGGATATTCCTTTTATTTTTACAGGTGTCTGTTTACCGGTCATGAAAATCATTAATGTTCTGAAGTGATATTTTAGTCATGAACGTAATTAAAAAGTTATAAAATTAGCTTTCGGGTCATGAATTTATGTGAGCCAAATATATTGTGCAGGAAGAAAAAGTAAATTTTTATACTTTGCTTAAAATTATCTTAAATTTGCTACTCAAATGATAGTTCAAAAATGAGAAAAATCTTAGAAATCAGAATTTACGAAATCTTGAGTGAAAATCTCAGTATTCTAAGCTAACTAATCACATTTTTAGAACTTTTTGTTTATAATTAATTATAAGTGAATTAATGAAACTAGGAATTTTCGAGGAAAATAAAAAAAATTCCGAGTACTCAAATTTTTCGAGTTTTGTAAAATTCTTTGAGTCTAAGCAGCTTCTAAACCTTGACTCGAACTAGAATTTTTGAGTAGGCTACTCGTACACCCCTATTATTTATGTTAGGTCATGGAAAATTAATTAATTAATATGATTTACATAATCCGCGGAAAGCCTGTTTTATTGATTTGTTTTTTGACCGTGTTATATTATCGTTTGGGATATAACGTTTAATTACACTAATGTTGTAATGAATAGAAAAGGTTTAGGTTTTTTGTCACGGCATCTTTCTACCCGTCCGGGCTATACGCTTAAGTGCTAATTACGCTAATGGTTTAGGAATTGAGAAAGTTGAATTTAGACGAAGTGAACCCGCATTTGCGTGGAGGGAAAGTGGAAAACCATTTAGAAAAATCACCAACAATTCACTTCACCGAGATTTTAACCTCTATCTCCCCTTCCTCGGTAATACGAAACTAGCGCGTTAGCTAACTACGCCACCTAGGCGGGTGATGTGGTTACTAAGAAGGTTGAATGTAGAAGAAATACAGCCGTGTTCTGCGTGGAGGGAAATTGTGAAACCACTTAAAATCATTATTACTTCACGTGGCCGGGATTCAAACCTTGACCTCCATATCACCGGTCAAGTAGACTAGACATTTATGCCTTGGTCCACTCCCCATACTCAAATACTCTCATCATGAGCTCTATATTTCCGGGCCGTATTTTGTGCTATAAGTCATGGACTGACCTTAACGCGAAAATGGAGACAGGATTTGTCAGTGGAATATTATTATTATTTATTACACTAAATATTCGCATGAGAAACGAATTCTATGGAGCAAACAAACGTCATAATAAAAATGTCTGGTGGTTTCTATTTTTTCTTAGAAATTTCCCTTTCACAAAAAAAAAAGTATTGGTCACCTTACAGATTTTCTCTTTTATCTTAAAATAAAGGCATTTTATAAAAACTCGTAAGATTTGTGAAACGAAATAGTATACATTCAGTGGCGCAAAATAATATAGTAAATTTTTTAGATAATGTAAACATCTTATTGAGGCAAGATACAATATTCACACTAAGTTAACATAATAAAAATAAAATGTGTTTGGAGCACTGAAGAGATTTTGAATACTCTGATAGTGATACCAGCTACATCAGCTACTGCAGAAAGAAATTTTTCAATGCTTGGGCACATTAAAAACTATCTTCGCTCCACGATGAGGCAATTGTAGACTAAATTCCCTGAGAGGCTCAACAAAATTGAAATTGCAAAACTGGTTAGTGGTTTTATAGCTAGTAACAAATATAGGGCAAAGTTGTATGTAAATCTTCTTTAAATTTCAGTGTTTCATCATTTTTAGTTGAGCTGCATCAGATAAAATTTGTCTTAATATTTTGTGTGTATTAATTCTATTGTTTTGAATGACTAAAATAAACGATAAAAATGCACAATCCTGTGCGGTGGTAGAGTGACTTTGTGCACGCACATTCCAGTGAAGGCAATGATCTTTACTGTACAGTTTGGTGTTAGGGGGTGGTATTGACAACATTGGAGATGCATGGGCAGAAGTTAAACAGTCCTGTATGAAGGGAGTTTGGAAAATATTTGGCCTGCAATTTCTGCTTCTCATCCCACTCAACAGAACTCACCAATTAATATCTTCTGGAAATGGATAATGGCATAAATTATAAAGAGGAAGAGCCCTATGCTGTTGAGCCTATCAAACAACTTTCAACAAAACAAATTGCTGAATATTTTAAGCACATTTACACTGAAATTAGAATCATTGAAAAGAATGACCCTAACATGGATAGAAGCGCCAAAGTTGCTCGAGAGATCCAGAGTTATTTGGCTTGCTACAAATAACTATAGAGAGAGGAAGAATGCTGCCCGTCAGCTGAGTCTTAACCATTTCTTCAAAGAAGTTGAAAATCGTCAGTCTAAAAACCCAGGGCCTTCAAGAGAACAAGAGCTTACCGCCCAAAGGTCTTTCGAAGAGCTAAAGCATACCATCCAAGGGTCTTCAAGAGAGCAAGAGCCTACCGTCCCTGGGCCGTCAAGAGAACAAGAGCTTACCGTCCCAAGGCTTTCATGCCAGCAAGAGCTTACCATCCAAGGGTCTTCCGAAAAGCTAAAGTCTACCATCCAAGGGCCTTCAAGAAAGTAAGAGCCTATTATCCCAGAGCATTCAAGAGCTTACCGTCCCAGGACCTTCAAGGAAGCAGGAGCGTATCGTCCTAGGGTCTTCATGCCAACAAGAGATTACCGTCCTAGGGTCTTCATGCCAACAAGAGCTTACCGTCCTAGGGCTTTCATGCCAGCAAGAGCTTACCGTCCTAGGGCCTTCATGGCAGCAATATCTTACCGTCCTAGGGTATTCATGCCAGCAAGAGCTTACCGTCCCAGGGCCTTCATGGCAGTAATAGTTTACCGTTCCAGGGCATTCATGCCAGTAAGAGCTTACCGTTCCAGGCCCTTCATGCCAACAAGAGCTTACCGTCCTAGGGCCTTCAAGAGATCAAGAGCCTACCGTCCTAGGGCCTTCAAGAGATCAAGAGTCTACCGTCCCAGGGCCTTCAAGAGAGCAAAAGCTTTCCGCCCAAGGGTCTTCTGAAGAGCTAAAGTATACCATCCAAGGGCCTTCAAGAGAGCAAGAGCCTACCGTCCCAGAGCCGTCAAGAGAGCAAGAGCTTACCGTCCCAGGGCCGTCAAGAGAGCAAGAGCTTACCGTCTCAGGACCTTCAAGAGATCAAGAGCTTACCATCCCAGGACCTTCAAGAGATCAAGAGCTTTCCGCCCAAGGGCTGTCAAGAGAGCAAGTGCCTACCTTCAAAAATAGCAAAATAGTAATAATCCAGATTTGCCAAATCCAGTTAATTTATCATGCGATTGAAGATTTAGAGTAAGTGTACCTGTAGCATTGTATTAATTAGATACATTGATTAAAAATTGTGTTTGTTTACAAATTTAAGGGGATTTAAGATTGACAATAGGTATAGGCTACCTAACGCATTGTACTAGTTATATAAATTAATTAAAATTGCAGTCATCTATAAGTTTTAGGTTTTTATTTCTTTTTTTCTTATGAAGTAATCCCTGTATCACCCATATTAAAATCAATTCACTTGTGTTTTCGTGTTACGCGATTATTTATCATAACCAATCACTCGCGTAGTGTGAGGGACAACTGTCCTGTTCTTTTTTAATCTCAAAAATGTTATCCCTATAAAAGCACATGGTTATTTTTACTCCCCCAAATAAAAACGTTCCTGCGCCACTGTAAATATTGTTACAAAAATATTCCACCAAAGAGCACAAATGAAATATTATACATTGTTACAAAAACAATGAGGGAAAAAAATACCTGTGTCCAACAAAAAGCATAGCAATCGATTTAAACTTTAAAGTACTAAATATATATATATATATATATTTGTTTGCTTATAGCTCAGAAACTATTGGTTTTATGAAAATGTATTTCATATAATTATAAGCTTTTTACTTTTAAGAGTACTACACTACACCTTTAGAATGCTAAGTTATTTTGTATCCGAAGTAGTTGCGGAGATACGATCATAACTGTAAATTTACTCTTATGTAAAGCATCCTCAAAGCTGTTTTCAGGGGAAATGAGGGTTGCCATTTTGTTTGTAATGTTAAACAAAGCCTATATACAATATTTAGTAAAAATCGTTAGAGAATACTTCCCCATTAATTTTAGCGTTAGATATCGTGTTCCTAAATTTATAAAAGGAACTTATGAAAATCCTAGATACCAATCGGCATATGGTTTCGGCTCTAGGCAGCATCACAAAAGTTTACCTCGGTGGTCTTGGGGTAAAGTGCTCGCTTCAAGACCCGATGTTCCTGGGTTCAAACTCAGCCAGAGTCGAAGGATTTTTCTTGAGCGATAAAAATCCGTAGCACAACTTCCTTCGGAAGGAAAGTAAAGCCGTTGGTCTCATGTCTATTGTGGCATGCAAAAAGAGTCCTGGAAGGTATGTGAAAATACTTTTTCAGGCAAAATTGGTAGGACCTTTCGATCTCGCTCATAGAAATTCTCGTGTGCTCATATAATCAGTCGGTTCAGAAAGTGCATGTTAAATACCTCAAATAAATAAACATCTCAAAAAGTATCTTTTCACTTTCAGAGCGTGATGAAACGTCGACATTCATCAAAATCTCGAATTCGATTTTTTTATTTTCGATACTTAACAATACCTCTCTCTATGAGGGATTGAGACAAAGTAAAACTGTCCATGAAGTAAATTTAAAAGTCGTTCTCTCTAACAATACTCGAGACAAATGCGTGTCAAGTGGATGTGTATTTATTGTATTTACCTTACAGTGTTTTGTTCATAAAAAACAGACGCTCACGATATAGAACCAGGTTTTATTTAAATAGAGTGAGTACCTGAGGCTCAAAGCTCCCTGCCTTCACATTCCAAGGTGATTCCAATGTTATCCAATTATTTAGCGAGTAAGTAGCCCTAGGACACGGGAGTGGAATACTGAGCGGCAGTGGCGTACAGAACGAAATAAAAGAAGGGGGGGGGGGTAGTCCCTCCCTGTTGTAATAAAGCAGTGTTTCCACCCCGCTCCAGATATTGAACTCGTTCACCTTTGTACCTTTGATCTCGGCCCGCGAACAGAAGGAATGCTTGCTCCCTTCTGTTCTGGCCTCCAGTCAGAGTCGGAAGTGTGCATACATCTCTAGCACGCATGCGCAGTCCTCGCTGCCATCAAGGCTGTGACAAGATGTGAAAGTGAGTCGGAGTTGCTCTTTATTTTATATTTGCGATGGACCTGTAGTGACTACAATATGACTTTCAATGTATTTATTACCATTGCGATACAGCATCACCCGCATCGGTGAGTCCGCGGTACAAGCGTCAGACTCATTTAGTCGGTTATCTTGAGGCAGGGAAGTCGGGGTTCGAATTCCAACTAAGTTTACGGAGTGTGGTTTTTTTTCATAGATGGCTTCCCTCTCTCTACCTCTTTATCTCTCTCCTTTTTTATCACTCTCTCCTTTTTATCGCTATTCATCTTACTATATATGTTTCCCTCCCTCTTTCTTTTTTTTCTTCCTCCCTCTCTTTCTTTATGTTCCTATATCTCCCAATTTCTCTTTCTCTCCCTTTTTCGCTTTCTCTTCATTTTTATATTTTTCTTATTCTTTATTTCTCCCTCCTTTCTTTTTCTTCCTCTTTTTCTCTAGCTCTCCCTATTTCTCTTTTTTCTTTCTTTGCCGTTTTCTTTTTTCGCCTTTTTCCTTTCTTTCTCTCTCTCCCCTTTTTTATCTTTCCATCCCACCCCTTTTTTCTTTTTTTTGTCTTTATCTTTCTCTTACTCTTTATTTCTCTCTCTTTTTATTCCTCTTTATCTCTCTTTCTCTCTCTTCTCATCTATCTCTTTCTCTCTCCACGTAAATTGTCGGTGACCTGGTGGTCTAGGGGTAAGGTGTCAGACTTCTGTGCTAGGGGTCCGGGGTTCAATCCTCGGTCCCGGCACAGATTTTTCTGATTACCAAACCCTTCCTTCACCTCTGACAAGACGTGTATTAATCACAACTTGGGAATGTGAGGAATGCCAGGCCTCCACCGTGGTTCGGATCCCACGTTAAACTGTAGGTCCTCCATTTCATCTCACAATCACCCTACCATTGCACATTAGCGTAAGTGCGTATAGCCCGAATGGGTAGTAAGACGCGGTGATAATAATAATAATAATAATAATAATAATCCACGTAAATTTTACCTTCCTGATCCCTGTACTATCAATGAAAAACTTTGGACCTGTAGTCCTACTTAGCCTTAATAGTTCTTACTTGTGAGAAGGGGAACATTCCTGGAATATTTTCCTTTTACACCGCATTCAAATATTTAAGGCTTGTTTTATTTCTTTAGGCCAATTGATGCAGGGTGCAGCTTTGGGTCGGCTACAAAATGGCCATCTCAGTTTGAAATGCCAAAAATGTGGAATATTTTTCTTTTTCATCTCATCCATTCAATTACTACGTTCGGCACCAAATATTACTAACGACTTAGTCCAAGAAATAATGATTAAGATGGTGGTGTAGAGTAAGCGAGAAAAGGTATGTGTTTTTGCACTGTTTATGGAAACAGTTTTTTTTTGCCAAATTAAATCAAATATTGCTCCATTAAAAACAAAGATTTTAATTTTCTTAATACAGTGACCTCAATAGTTGTTGAATATCTTTCACGAGCATATCGGCATTTTATGACTTATTAAGGGAAAAAGTTGTCATTAAATTCCAGGATACTCTCGACAGATATTCAACAATTGTTGATATTACCATATGAAGAAAATTAAACTCTCTGTTTCTACTGGAGCAATATTTGATTTATGATGACCAAAAAAAGTTTTAGTAAAAAAAACCGCGAAAAGACGGTCCTTTTCTCGCGTCTCCTACACTCCCACCATAACGTAAATAAATTTAATTTAGATATAAAACTACTTCATTTCGACTGTATACAAATCATATGAACTTACAGATATCTTAGAGCCGTGTTGCCCAAACAGGTAGTTCACGTACACGACTCAACACTGAATTGTATTAATCATAAAATATGAGGAACCAGGACGGGACATGATGGAGAAGTCACGGCTGTGAATAGATTGGAGGAGAGGACACCAAAGAAGATGTTGGATATTGAAGTGGAAGGCAGCAGGCAAAGAGGAAGACCGAGGGAAGGTGGTTGAAGGGTGTGTGAAGGAGAGAAAAGAGGATTGGGTCATGGTGGAGAGAAATGAGACGTTGAAGAGGCTTATGTTCCGAACAGACCCGGCCAGTGGATGGAAACTGTTCTTTGATGATTGTATATCTATGATAACCCGATCAATTCAAATTTTGAAGCTATTTCATAAACATTTATAAACCTATTTTCCCTCTACATACTACGAGGCTTAGAGCTTTATTACAATTCTGAAGGCCAGGCATTTGTTTCCTTTGTTCTTTTTTTTTATGAAGGTGGTGGTGCGTTGGCTAGGCCATGGCCCCAAATGGGGTAAGCGACTAGCCTATAGACTCAAATTCACAGAAAAATTATTACAACTAAAACTTAAGAAAATTACATATTTTTATCACAGAAAAATATATTTTGTAACAGATCAATGTGAGAGTGTGTTGAAATAAACTTTTTATTTTAAAAAGTGTTAGTTTTATAGTGGTTATTAATATGGGTGGTAATATTTGAACCAGAACAATTAAACGAATATAAAAACTACGTGTAGGAAGCGTTTACGGACGTTCGGCGAGTTAATTTGTTGATAGTCAATGAGAGCGCGCGTGCCAGACCTAAACAACCCGGGGCTCCTCTATCTCTAGTTTTAATACAACAAAGAGATTGCCGCCCCCACGTAATGGCTACATCATTTTGATAACCACTGAAAGTTCTAGACGATGTTCGTCACGACCTGTTAATGGAAATTGACCTAGATGGGGTCGAACCTACATACATCTACTGACGGTAGTGTAGGTTTGGTGCTAACATGGGTTTTATGTCTCTCCCTATCAAAACGAACCACGCAGGCGAAGGGTGAGAGAGGGTTTGGTGACAAACTCAATTTGCGAGTTGTCCTCCCCCCCCCTTCCCCTGAAACCCCTTCAACCCTTCAAATTTCCGGTTCCCCAGGAAGAACTATGCGGTGGTCGCGGTGGAGCCGGTAAGTGCTGCCTGCGAATGTTTTGTGGTAAAAAGAGGAAACACTCCTTCCTGCTCAAAACTAGTTCACGTAGATTAGTGGCTCTCAAGCTTTGGTCCGGGAAACAAACCTTGCTCGTTTGCTGGTCTAGTATTTTGTAATTATACAGTTTGTGTGTTCACAGTCTCACTGCCCATCCTACTGGGGAAGAAATAAGAACGGTACAATTTAGAGTATGTGTACCCGCATCTGCGGGGAGAGAGTGGAATACCATTCAGACAAATCAACCTCAATAGACCCAGATGGTATTCACGTACAGACTTATTCATCGCTGAACGATTATACTGTATGAGGATGACTCCTTACACGCCACGCTCACCGATGTGGTTTTCAATATTAAAAATATAAGACTTTAAATAACAAAAAACTCTTTTAATTACATTCTAAGAAATTTAAAGCAAAGTTGAGGATCTTAGATTTTCATATTAAGGGCCTTTTAGAAAATAAAAACGTGTTTTATTGCGGCTAGTATAATCAGTCAGCTCAGAAAATGAATGTAAGATATAACCACTCCTCCCCCCCCAAAAAAAACAAAAAAACATGGACGACAGTAATCTATGCCAAATAATGGTATCAGTGTATTTTCCTATTCCTGTTCATTCCCCTAACAACCATATCATTCTGTCCTGAGCTACAAGAGCGTTCATCATAACGTTTTGCTTTTAGAAATATTCAACTTAATTTTTCTGTGGTGTGATCACTCTTCATATCATTTTTGCGAGTCGAAATTACCATCAATTTTTTAACGAGGCGTACATTTTAAAATTAAATGTTGGTGGAGTGATTGATTGCTTTGTTTGGTCAATTATTCTTTCGATCATTGTAGCCCGTAATTGAAACTCGCGAGCATTTTAATGATTGAATTCGGTGTCCAGTCAGATTTGAAACTGGAAGCTCTAATGAGATGTCAGCTCGGATACAGTCATTGGTATATTATTAACATTAGTGTAGGCCTGTGATAAGCAACCTTTATTCCACGAGGGCAAATTTAGAACAAATTAAAAATGTTGGTCGGCCGCACTTTAAATAACACCACGTGGTCTAACGTGCTACTCTCGTGTTGGACTATACTACCGAAGAAGGGGAGATCGGGGTTCGTTCCCAGTCGGGAGCACTGAGGGTGAGTCTCCTAAATGGTTTTCCACTCTCCTTCCACACAAATATGGGTGCACTTACTCTCAATTAAACATTCTTAATCCCTAACACATTAATTAGTACATAGGCGTACAACCCGAATGGGCAGTAAGACACGGAGCTAAAAAAAAAACAAGAAAAATCCAGTTTATACTTAGCTACTTACTCAATGGCATTAGGAACTCGAAAGTTCATTGCTGCAATTACAAATGTACGTCAACTATCCCTCTCTTGAGCTAGTTCTATCCAGTCCACCTCATTACAACCTATCCTTAAATTTAGCTGGCTCTCTCTAGTTCACCTCATTACAACCTATCCCTATCTTGAGCTAGCTCTATCCAGTCCACCTCACTACACTATCCCTATCTTGAGCTAGCTCTATCCAGTCCACCTCACTACACCCTATCCCTATCTTGAGCTACTTCTATCCAATACACCTCATTACAAAATGTGTGTTATACAAATATGACTAGACAGGCTCTACCAAGGCCGAATTTGTTACTAGCAACTCAAACTAAACCATTCATAACTGGATGAATTTCATTATATTATTTATTTGGAAGACATAATCGTTCACTTTCAAAACAGACGGTTTAGATCAGCACACGATTTACAAACTAATTTAATTATATAATACACAACATACAGTCCTCCAGCCGTCATCCTGTGAAAAGGGAAGCCCTAATGTCACCAATGATAAACTTTTAGCCCACACTAAGTATATAACCCGCAAAACTTTTAAATCACAAGACAGACGCGCTACCGACAGATCTACAATTTGTAGGACGGTATTCATTTCAAAGCTCTAAAGTCTAAAGTGTTTTATGACGCAACCGTCGTCCGTTAAAAAAGTCAAGTGCTCCGAACTCTCTACGGGCGTTCTGAGTAACCATTTTGACCGGCTACCAAACGCTTCTGATTAGTTTGTGCGAATGTGTCGGCGTGTGGAGGAAAAGACAAGAAACGTTGTAAATCCTCCATTAAACATCTGGCTCTAACCCGATTAACTATCTGAGTAAAATAAAGAATAAATGAAAGACGAGATTGCTCTCAAATACTAAATAATCTGAACGTCTACCTGGGATCTAATTATAGGGGGAAGGTGGGTGGTCCAAGCTTCAAAAACTTAGACTTGGCTTTGAAAAAATAGCATACGTATTTAACTTTAATCAGAAAAAAAAATTGGTGGTGGATTGGGTAGTTTTTATGTGAGATATTTGCGGATTGGACACCGTCGACTTAACTAGAAGAAACTATAAACAGGTAGATTGAGCACCACCAACTCAACTAGAAGGAATTTTAAACAGGTAGATTGAGCACCATCAACTCAACTGGAAGGAATTGTAAACAGGTAGATTGAGCACCACCAACTCAACTAGAAGGAATTGTAAACAGGTAGATTGAGCACCACCAACTCAACTAGAAGGAATTGTAAACAGGTAGATTGGGCACCATCAACTCAACTAGAAGGAATTGTAAACAGGTAGATTGAGCACCATCAACTCAACTAGAAGGAATTGTAAACAGGTAGATTGAGCACCACCAACTCAACTAGAAGGAATTGTAAACAGGTAGATTCGGCACCATCAACTCAACTAGAAGGAATTGTAAGCAGGTAGATTGAGCACCACCAACTCAACTAGAAGGAATTGTAAACAGGTAGATTGGGCACCATCTAACTCAACTAGAAGGAATTGTAAACAGGTAGATTGAGCACCACCAACTCAACTAGAAGGAATTGTAAACAGGTAGATTGAGCACCATCAACTCAACTAGAAGGAATTGTAAACAGGTAGATGGAGCACCAACTCAACTAGGTAAGGAAAACGGCATCCACTTTACCTGGGAGTATCATTAGTTGGGATTACCTGAACCTCTGCCTCAGCCTGGCATATTATGTTCTGCTACTAAGCCCTAAGCTGAGACTTGATGTAAACAAAGCCACGTGGAAGTCTATGTGCTGATTTGCTACTGAACGGATCTCACTGTTATCCTTTCACTAAATAGTCCCTTATTTGTTTTGTATTAAACTTGTTTCAAAATAACATTAGAAAATTATTATAACTAAAATTATCCCTTCATTTGATTTAGGAATTCTACTTTAAGCTTTGCCAGCGCTATTTGAATACCAACAAGCTCCTCAATCAGCGTTGGTACAGTCCTTATCACATGTTAACGCCAAGTCAGCAACGGTCAGTCGACAGCTCATCTCAGCGGCGTTAAGTGACGGTTCTGAGTGTTGAGGACTTCCCGTCTATTTATTGATTTTGCTGAGGTTGGCCCGAGTTTTGTTAAACATAAGATGCTGACTATACATGGTCACGCCTGTTTAAAATATTGCACTGATGTTCCACCAATCATGTATGTCCTACGCGTAGGGATATGGGAATGTTTGTTTACTTCCGGTCTAAGGTTAGGATGAACCAATAATAGTCGGTGTTGTTTCTACAGTCGGTACAGTCAAAACAAGAAATTTCATGTCACAAACATTTCAAATCTATAGTTGCATTGATCAATTCGGTCTCATTAATAAAACTAACGAGTAGAGTTACCTTTTAAAAAACAAATTAATTTTAAATAACGATAATGTGTTCTAAAAATTAGATAAAATCAAATTATCAGGGTATGCAAGGGACAGTATTTTTATATTATTATAATGATATAATTCTACCGCTTTTAAACCGATTGTAGTCCTACATTTAAAAAAATATTTAATATATTATAAATATTCCATTGTGTATACTCCATTCACGGTAGGAATTACTGTCTGAAAGGTCTTTTTTCCTACCAATATCCTACTATATAATAGATTTCTGGTAGGGAAAAAGGCCTTTCAGAAAACAATTCTTATGCTGAACAGACTTTACACCTCATATAAAGGTTCAGTTATAATGGTACACAAAGAGCACAAACTAGCAAGTTTGACCCCTTCTAACTGGTGAACTGTAATTATTTGAAATCATCGAATCATTGAATCATTGTTTTTGATAGCTTATAGTTCTACACTTGTTAAAATTGTACATTAAAATTGTTACCGTCGAATGACCTTAACACTCAGCCACGGGGACAGAGGTTGTCCTCGCAGAACCTAGGCTCGAACGAGTTCCTGTCAAAGCCTGTTCTCTCGACGTGTGTGTCCCGGTGACGTGCAATTTAAACTTTGACTATAGGTCTAGGAGCGCGTGTGTCTGTCACATATCAGTGCAGGCGCATGCGCGGTTACCCTTTGTGCCGACCACCACACTATTGAAGTGGGTGTCGGTCGAGTTGGTTGAAAGAGCGGTAGTCGATTGAATGGAGACTTCCAATCTCCTCATGTGGCGACCCTAGAAATAACATCTGTATCGCCATCTCAGCTTGTGGTTGAACGGTGTGGTTCGAAGTATTGATTGCCTCTTACGAGACGGACAGTCGGACATGACTACTACAGTGCGGTGGGGGGTTACAAAACTGGGGGTCGCAAGACCAGTTTTGGAAATGTTAAAAGTTCGCTATGATTTGAAATGTTAGTAATAAAAAAATAAAATAAAAAAGCAACCCCCATATAAACTAGAAGGGTAGTGAAAGGCTTCTGAAATGTGAAAATGTTATAATTAATTTAATTAATTAATAATAATAATAATAATAATAGAGTCACTATGATGTCCACATGGTGTAAGGCGTCACCCTCGCAATTGACTAAACTGCCGATGACGGAGAGCTCATGTTTCGATCCTGGTTGGGTGTACTGAGGGTGTTGTTTTCTAAATGGTTTTCCACTCTCCCTCCACTCAAATGGGGGTACATTTCTGATATCTTAAAATCCTCCTAATCCCTAACGAATTACTATAGTTAAGACATAGACATATAACCCGAACGGTTAGTAAGACGCGGTGCTAAAAGAAAAGGATCAACCAGAAACTTAACTATCATTTTTACTTTTTTTAAATATATTTTGTGTCAAGAAACTTGTTTACTTGATTTTCATGTTTATACATGTCAAAATGAATATCAATGTAAATTGAGCAATTTTATTTACTCGCACAATGAATTTCTCAATAGCTCGGGTAGTTTTGATCTCATAGACGTGGATTAGCGCTAAAGCAACATTATTCTAGGTACGATTTTAGAGCGACACCGCCTGCTTTCCTGATCTTCACTATGGCAACTGCTGAACGCTGGTTATAATTTTTATGTGTTTTTAGGACCGTCTCCCCGTTCGGGATATAAGCTTATGTACAGTATTAATTACGATAATGAGTCAGGGATCAGGAAGTTTTTTCTTTAAATCAAACATTTTTGTTTGTCTAGTATTGCCTTTTATTTTTAGGTGGCACCTTTCACAAACAATTATGAATAGTTACTTTATCTTATGTTATTATAAATAACGTACTATGTCAAATAAATATTTAATAAAACGACCCTTTAACTTGTTTTGAAAACATTGCCTAAGCTTTTAAATCTTGGGAAGCCTTATTATAAGTGAAATAATTGGGAATTTAAACCACAACATATTGAAACATATAAAATTAACAAACTAAATTATTATAATATTTTATTTATATACTAAATGGTTTAGCAAAATTTTTATAGCTTAATGTATGAAAATGTAGTTTGATACACTAATTTAGGAATAAAATGTTTTATTTTAAAAAGCATACAGTTTAAATTTGTAATGATTGTAATTTGTTTCTCGCATTATATTCGTTAATTATGAAATTACCTTGTTTACAAATAGTTTGTGCCGTGATTACTTCAAAACTAAAATAAAAGCTTAAAAATTGAATATTCATCTGTCAATAGCTGTCAATATATAGTTAAAATAGGTTTCTTTCCAAGCAGGCTTTTGCAAAAGGCTTATAAAATATTTCAGAAAAGTTATCATTGGGCTATTGAATATATCTTTAGTATTACTTGATTAATTGATGGTTGCGAGGGGAAAATGGGATAAAGTGTTTTTACACACATTTTTCAGGATTAAAGCCTTTATATCTGAAAGCGCATCAAAACCTAGATAAATACATATAAAAAAAACTAAATTCAAGTATGACATGGATCTATTTTATTAGAAAATGGCAGCCATAGCTCATTTTTAGTTAAAACTGGACTTCCTCACTTTTTATACTATATCCTATAATGATAATAATAATATCAATAATAATAATAAATAGCAAATAATTTGTTGAGTACATGAAGCAAAAATAAAATCTTCTTGTTATTAAAACTTAGCACTGTATTTATGACATGTTTGATGAAACATTTATTTGTTTTGCTTAAGATAAGCGGGATACCCTTTTAAAATTCTGCTAAACTTATAGTAGCATTACAATATGCTGATGGAGTTACTAACATAACGTTCATTAAACTCGTGAATTGCCCTTACTATGAATTACTTGTTTACAATAATAATAATAATGACAATAATAAATATAACATTATTGGAGTTATAGGTACTTTGATTTTTCCGCCTTCATTGTCATTGTTGGAGCATATTTAATTATAGCCTTGTATGAGAGATAAAAGCTACATTTAAATCTTTCCGGGCGGTTCCCAGAGTAAAAAGGTTCTCTGTCAATATCATGAGAGAGTTAAAACAACATGATAGCTATACAAAATAAAGGTAAAAGGCTCTATTTTTAAATTATTACGCTTCTTTTTTTCTTCCTATGCCCCGTCCATGATATATGTATTCTAACTATGCTAATTGGGTTGGGATGAGGAAGGTAGAATCACATAGGAGATGCACTCGCATTTATGTGGATTTAAAGTGGAGACCAGTTGTAGGGGGTTAAAAACAGAACACCCGTCCTTGAATCTAACCCCTACCACTTAAGTGACTTGAAAACCAGACTAGATGAGGCCTGATAACTCACACGTGTGCCTAATGAGGCGGATATCCTTAGAACAAATATTCTATAAATAATAACTTTAGTGTGTAAATAATTAAAGCAATGAAAATAAAATTGTAAGATTTGAGATCCTTTGCAAGATTGATTTACTACAAAAGTTATTTTTACAATTATTGCAATTACGATGCAATGGAATTTATATAATTCGTATACTGTAATATATTCCTATATAATGTTCCATGCCATTATATATGTACATAAATATGTCTCTCCTCATAAATGTTTGCATTCACCACACATACGTCATTATATCAATGTACAGCCTCTGAGGTCTAGTGGTCAGAGTTCCTGGTCACAGACACAGAGGTCCCGGATTCGATCCCCAACGCATTCAGTATTTATCTGTGAAGCAATGGGTCTGGAACGGGGTCAAACTCAGACTCGTGAGGACAAATGAGAAGATACTTGAATAAACAATGGCTTTGGTCTAGAAAACAGATAAAAATGGCTGGAGGGTTCGTTGTGCTGACCACATGACACCCTCTATCTGCAAATGTTGGCACTATCATGACTAACGGCGGCGGTCATTTGGTCTGTATAGATCGCTTGTGCACTCACACCATAGAGCTTTATATATATAAGCTAAACATTGTTTAAGTTTCAAAACATATGCTATTTTTAAACTTATAATGACGAGTGACTGAATCTGACAAGTTCCTCTAACGTTCTGGAACTGATCAATTAACAATATGGTATTCATTTTTTCCCCGCGCTGCTTTCTTCAACTCTCCGGCAGTGTAATATGTTTGTAGCAAGAAGATTTAAAGCAAGGCACACACACACACACACACA
>CABFWO010000225.1:256161-302680 GCA_902155825.1 Timema genevievae | reverse complement strand
CACACACACACACACACACACACACACAGTGACAATATCTCAGCCGAAACGGCGCGGCGGGAGTGATTTGTCGGCTGTGAGTATAAGGGGAGCTGCTATTTGTGAATTTAAATGTGGTTATTCTCTACTAACACAGGCATCTGGTATTGACACTCCTTCGGAGGGAAACATTAGTCTCTAGGCCGCAACTTCGCTCTGTCTACAGCACGGGAATAAGCGATCGATCGCACCCGTAGTGGTGGTCGAGAAGTCGTAGGTGTTAGACTCGCATTGCACTGGGTTACCCGTTGAGTACTGGTGAAATTGACTGAGATGGCCTTATAACGTTTATAATATCCATCTCTCCGTGAAAATGCTGATACAGTCCTATGTTCATTGGAAGGACCTTATTTGACATAAAGAATAAAATATATATTTTATTTAGTATTTTATCGATGTCTGGGCTAAATCATTCGTAGCCCAGTTGGTGGGAAGATTACCCGGTACTCATGTACTGTACCATTGCCCAGGGGACGCCCGAATGTACTAATCGTACATCCTTTCCGAGGAGGTTCTTTCCATGTCCCTATGAGATGAGGTGAGGGTGATAGTGAGTATGAGGCTGTGGAACTAGTAGAAACTGTTAACCTAACTTAAGCCTAACTAGCCCATAGGCCTATAATGTAAAGACATTTTTTTTAATATAAAATGTATAAGTTTTATAAAGAGAGAAAAAAAACTTGTTGTTAATGGACTAACCGCTGTAACAAGTAGTCAAATAACAAAACCATTTCTAATACTAATAGTCAACATTACGATTTGAATACAATACATAAAGTTATAGATGAGGTTGTGAACATTATAACAAATTAAAACAAATGTGGGAAAAGTTAAAATTACACTAATTAACGGAATGTGATGCCATTCAAGAGAATAAATAAAATAAATATAATGAATGAATTGTTAATTGATAAGAGTATAAACTTACATTGACTTTGACTTGCAATTGATTTTTTATGTAAAATATGGTTTACTGATATTGAAAACAAATTGTTTGAACAGATATGTAAAAGTTATAAAATACAGAGATAATTAGGCCTATGTGTTGAAAGTTGGTTAGTTAAGATTTTGTAGTTAATGGAAATTAATTAATAAAGTATGAGATACAAAAATAAATCTTTCTTATTTGGCGTAGTTAGTCCCTTCTTCTTATAATTGGATGGTTGACGGAATTGTCAATCAAATTTAGGACGACTTGATTCTATGCTATGGCATCATATTCAGATCTAGATTCTGATGATACTATGAAGCTTATCGAATAACATCTCATCAGATACGAAATGTTTCTTACAATTTACAAACAAATTTATATTATCTCAAAGATCAAATTAAGATCTATATGTATTCATATAATTTTGGTTCGATTTAATTTCATCGTCAAAACTCGTAAAATAAATGCAACATGTGCAGTTGTCTGTAGGCCCAACACACTTTACTGGTCACAAATTGAAACTATTTGACCCCACTGAAATTCATTAATAAATATCCTGGTCGTTTAGTTGGCATAAACAATTTTGAAATTAAAATTAAAAAAGCATGGCCTACAATTTCAAAGATTTTTTTTTATTTTGGCAATTTATTTCTGGTGAACTTATAGATTAGTTTCATAGCATTTCAAGTAGGTTTAACTATACTTATTGCGTCAGTATTTTTACCCCCTCAAAATATATTTTTTTGCTCACCATTTATCATTGGTTTATTTATTGGATCTTAGAAAAAAAAATCTCATTTCTCAACGGTTTAGAAATAAAACTCTACATAAAAATAGTTTGGCAATAAAAGTGTGTTTTTCATAACCACATATATTTTATATAAAAGATTTTTGTATGAATCGTAGTTCTATTTTTTTTTTAAAGTGACATAAGGGTTGTGCACATTTGGTTTTGACAAATACTTTGAATTTTTCTGACAGTTTAAAAGCTGCACACACAAAATCCGTACTCTTTCGCTTCGCATAAATATACGAGTTGTCACTTTGACAGGTAAAGAGTCAAGTTACATCACTTGTTGACAGACACGGTGTTGAATTGAGTATATTTATTACTTAATTCAGTATACAAACTTGTAATAAAAATATTGATGGTGACTATCATGAAATAACCATCGAGGTAGGTAACCACTAACAAATGTGCAACGTGCATCCCATTGTGATTGTTATCATTTTGGTTTTAAGAATAGTTAATGTAACCAACAGAAAGAAAATCCTTTTCTGTAATTTGTAAATATAAATAACAAGTGTGATGTATATTTTGAAACGATCCAGCATTCTATTTCCTTAGATATGAAACGTCAAAACAATTAATCTCCTTGAACCCCCCCAAATATATGTTTATCAAAACCAAGATGTTTCGTTCATTTGTTCAAATGCCATTTTAACTACTGTCCAAGTTTATAAGAAAACAGCTTGTCTTCTGCGCATGCGTGTGTACTTAAACAACCGTGAAAACTATGACCTGCTCTGCAAACAAGTTACGTGCAGGCTTTCATGATAGATCTCGACACCATGTCGCCACGATAGTTAGAATATATAGCAGTTGAGCGCATTTACTCGATTACAAGGAATATAACAGAGGAATGTTGTTTTCCCCGGCTTGGCTCATACTCGGTGAACCTACCAATTACGTCAAAAAGTTAATATGTGTTCCTTCACTGCGAATTATACCTAAGTTATAAAAATTTCATTATATTTCTTATTGTAGATACACAATATTTAGGGTTATTTTGAAAGTTTGGAAATTATTGAAAGGAACAGGGGAAGTCTTGTGCCCTTTAGGAAGGATACCTAATTTAACCTAACCTAAATAACCTAACCTATCCCAACATGACTTAACTTGACCTAACCTAGCCTAGCTTACCCTAGCACAGAGTCCCAATTAAATCAAAGCATTAAGAAGAAAAGACTAGCTACTCCTCGTACCCCAGTCCATGCGCTAGAATGTTACTGCTGTTGGCTTGCTACCAAGTGCTACTGCTGTCGGCTGCTATAAAGTACTACTGCTGTTGGCTGCTATCTAGTACTACTGCGCTCAACTGCTTCATAGACAAAAGTTAGTTATGCAAACGGCGAAAGTTGACTTGCACTGAATTCAGTACGGAAAGTCTATGAGGCATAATCTGCGTGAAGTCTAAGTAACGTAATCTCGGGTGAAAGTGACTTTGTTTACCTCCAAATGATGAGTACAATTTCTGTTGATCCCCTCACTTGTGGGGCTACGGGTGTACTCTTGGGTCCAGAGAGTCATCCATGTTGAAGGGGTGAAGTGAAGCGTGCCATCGCTCAGCTAAGACAAACTGACGACGGGAGCTCGATCTTGTCGTCTGCAGGAGTCGGANAACATTCATTACCTCACAGTGTGTTTGCAATGGCACAATCCCAACTTCTTTCTCCAAGACAGTACAGTGGTGACACTCAAACTACTAAACATTCATTACCTCACAGTGTGTTTGCAATGGCACAATCCCAACTTCTTTCTCCAAGACAGTACAGTGGTGACACTCAAACTACTAAACATTCATTACCTCACAGTGTGTTTGCAATGGCACAATCCCAACTTCTTTCTCCAAGACAGTACAGTGGTGACACTCAAACTACTAAACATTCATTACCTCACAGTGTGTTTGCAATGGCACAATCCCAACTTCTTTCTCCAAGACAGTACAGTGGTGACACTCAAACTACTAAACATTCATTACCTCACAGTGTGTTTGCAATGGCACAATCCCAACTTCTTTCTCCAAGACAGTACAGTGGTGACACTCAAACTACTAAACATTCATTACCTCACAGTGTGTTTGCAATGGCACAATCCCAACTTCTTTCTCCAAGACAGTACAGTGGTGACACTCAAACTACTAAACATTCATTACCTCACAGTGTGTTTGCAATGGCACAATCCCAACTTCTTTCTCCAAGACAGTACAGTGGTGACACTCAAACCACTCAACATTCATTATCTCACCGTGCGTTTTCTGTAGCACTTTAATATCACTGAGTACTACTCTTCAGTCTAGGTAGCTGCACTGGGAAAAGGGGGGAAAGCTTCACAGTTTTTTCCCCATTAACATTGCAAACGAATGATCGTAAAAAATGCACCACCTCATCCTGTTAGCTTAAGCTGCTAATACGCAATACTTCTCCTAAAACGTAAAAATTAATAATTGGTAGATAAAAGTGTTTTTTAGCATGGTATCTCACTACCCGTTCGGATATATTTTAAAATATCCTCAAAAAGATTAATTTTTATATTGTACCTTAAAATTACACCATGCGTTATACATACATATTTTAAACTTATTAAAAAACCTTCTTTATAAAGAACTTAAATGCAGTTTTTAGATATAACATAAGAAATAAACTCATCTATAGGTGACTGGACGTTGAGAACATTGTGATCAAAATTAATAGACCTATATATTGATAGATTTTGCATTTAGAGGTGTTTTTCCCCCTCCTCCCTCAAAACGCTACTCAGCAGTTCCCCCACGGAATGAGAGCTGTGACGTTTAGTCGTTGGTATCTGTATAAAGTCGAATTCTATAATATGCTCTTGATTTATCTTGATTCATGAACCACGCTCAGGAGATAATAACATTATCTTGAGGACGATTAGAATACATTGCTTCGTTCAAAATTGCCTCAATCTTTGATAATGTTTATATAAGACATAACACGATAGCAACGTTTTGTATCAAAATAAAACTATATTATAAAATAATTACACATATAAAACTTATTTTAAAAAATAAAGTTTTATTAAAGTTACTTGTATGGAAGCTATAGCTTAACTTTAAAAGCAGGAATAAGTAGTTAAATATCTTACATTATAAATGTTCGTCAAACTTTTAACTTTCAAATAAGATACACTACAAAGTCAAAAATAAAATGTTGGATACTACTTAAATACAGTTAGCAACCCTTATTATTTCCCCACCCCTCTGCCTCTTTCTTCCTTCCACGAGCTTCATCCCCTTTTCGCTGGTGGCGGCCATTACGCGTCCTTCCGTTCGAAAGACGAGGCGAAGAAAAAGTTCACTAAGTGCAAGAGGGATTTTGGCTTCTATATTTAATCGCGCCACTTGCTATTAAAAGTGTTCGTTCATTTTTTTTTCCCTTGCCCTCACGAAGCCATTCTCTCTTAATTAGCTTGTATGTCCTGTTTTTCCTTTCATTAATTTTTTATCTTGTGCTTGGGACTCTAACGATCGTATTGACGTGGATGAATCTTGAAACCTAAATAGTAGTAATAATAATACTCTCCTTATTTACAATACGTTTAATTAAAATTGATATAATTTCTAATGTTACCATGTAAAAGATATTAAATGAATAACAACATAATATATGAGAATGGCCAGATGGTGTAAAATAATGCTCCTCGGGATTATTATCATATATTTTTAATGTAAACCTATATATTATATTCATAAATAAATAATAATAACTTAAATAGTTCTTTACTAACTTTATTTAAAAGCTTGTTTGTTTGGTGTTTTATCGAGGGGTCGCGAGAAAGTAAAAATTGATTGTCGTGAAGCTTCACAAAATTGATAGTGGTTCTATAAAAAATAAACCATTGCTGGGACAAAAAAATTGTAAATAATTAAGTTCAAACATTTGCATATGTTTCGCCCAGCTGGGTGATTTCAACGGAAAATATTTATTTCGTTGTTGTTTCCCTTTGATGTTTGATGGGTCGAGAGGACTCTACTATCGCTTTTATCGGGCCGTGAATGAGGTAAAAAGGTTGACCTTCTCGACATGGCTAAATAAACGTGTGCATTAGAAATTAATATAGGCTACATTAAACTATAGAAAAGTGTATTGCTACAAATACAATTAATATAGTTGATAAAATTAGCTTGTAAATTGTAACATTTCGTAAAAAAAAACACTTAACATTATGTCGAAAATATTCTATAGTAAATGTAGGGGAGAGAGTTGGACTTTGAAACAGGAATTATCTTTGCTGACAAGTGCTGACATCTGCCTTTAACTGCAGTAAACAATATTATTGCGGACTTTCCAGGCCACCAAATTGTTAATGGCGTCAGTGGCACGTTGTGTTTCGTGTGAATAGGAGATTTTTAGTTTTCTTCCCATTAAAATTATTTGTAAGGTAAGATTCAAAAATAGTTTTCGTGTCTTTATCGATTAATATAAAATATTATCTGCATTGAGTTGATTAATCATAAGATTAAACGTTAAAATAGCCTGGTTAGTTATTTGGAAATATTTTTCAAGCCTAAATTTAATAGGTTCTTTTGTAAAATGGTGGTAATTGGTATTATGAAACAAGATGTTATCGTTATGAACATATTTTGTAAATACTTTTTGACAGCTATTAATGACAGTTTTACAATAAAGTTGGAATTTTTGTCTCCCTTAGTAATTGATTTACAAATTGAATGCTTCATTTTGTTTTTGCTGGGTTAGTAAATAAGCAGGATCAGTCTCCACAACAATTTAAATATGTATCGGTGGGCACGAGGACTAAATGTCAGGCTCATCTAGTCTGGTTTGCTGGTGCCGGGTAGGTACGGGATAGAATTCAGGTCTGGTGTACGGAGAGTACGTTTTTAAAATAGTTGTCCACTCTCCTTCCGCGCAAATGTGGCTACATTTCCTCTCAACTATATCTTCCTCGTCTCTACCACATTATCGTAATTAAAATGCTCATAGCCTGAAATTAATACGCGGTGGGAAAGAACACACACAAAATATTATTATTAAAAAAAAAATTGCATCCAGCCTATATTGAGAAGCATTAAATATATTAAACAACATTTTTTGTGTTTGTTTTTATGTTTTTATTTAAATGAAACTCTTTGCGATATCGCTGATGCCAAAATAGCTCTTTACAAACTCCTCTAATCAGATTTAAAAGGGAGTTGGTTCCAGGCATACTCGACACGACTTATAACGTTTCACAGTAATGGCTACCAACTTTACATTACGTACACTACTTTGAACATCGCTGACATCAAGCACCATTATTCAAATCGACAAAGATTCCTAGTCGAGAGGGAGTTATTTACATGGATTGTAACTTGAACTCACCAGAGGGTGGCGGGAAAGGGTAGGTATCGCGTCAGGCTTGCCAATTAACCAGGTCCGCCAACATGTTCTCTCTACAGTCGAACATTTTATGCGCCGTAAAAATAAAACATTTGACACTCCAGTTTGAATCATCATCATCATCATAATATATATATATATATATCTCGTTTTAATGTTTCTTGTTAATGGACCGTTTTGGCGGATACGTGATCATGTCTGGTGGGAAGGACGTGACACGTCATAGGAATGTCGGCTGGTAATTGATGAGAAGGGAGGAAAATACACTTTTACCAACTTCACAGATAATTTTTTTTTTTTGCGTTCTAGCTAGTAGTTGTTTTTTTTACTCTATTTGAGGTTCACATTTTGTCATAAATGAGTTGGCGACATTTTAAATTATCTTTGTAAATGATGTTGGATTTTCCCAAAAAAATATTATACAGATGTATAACCTACTAAAACCTTATTGAAAAGCTCTCTAACTTGTATTAATGACGTATCATTTGTTTCAAGTACTGGGCGTGCTTTGATAAAGGATTTATATCTACTTTATATTTGTTGAACTTCAAAGTGAATTCTGATGAGCTATTAATTAGTTTAAAAAAAACTTACTCAAATTCCATGTTATAATTATTATCATCATAAAGTAATACAAAACATATTTGCAGTTTTTTTAACTTGCATGTTTCAATAATTATTTTAAAATAGCTAACAGTCATTTGCCAAGTTAAGGTCCATAGTTTGATCTCGAGTCCTACCAATATAACTTTATATTTATGTAAATATTGTTCCTGACACGTTTCTGGTGCCAAGCCCTGATTTTTATAGAGCACACTTTCAACCACCAGGATTGATTAAAAATTACTCAAATTTGGCATTCTAGTATTATTCGATTTATTGATAACAAAGTTCATCTAGAAATTTTCAAAAGCTTACCATAATACTTATTTAGGCAATACTATATAATTTATTTTTACTATTTATTTAACAGTATAATAATTTAAATACAATAATTGTAAAAATACACCATTGTGTCAAAATGAGTTTTCAGTTTTCAAATAACGGTCTTCCTATTAAAATCAAATTGTAGGCTATATTTTCTTTGTGGCTGCTGTTCTAAACGCCAAGCTAGTTACTTTTAATTAACGTGGAATAATATCGAAGTAAATTCACGTTAAAACCCCCCAAACAATTACATTTGTAGGTCTACAAATTAGATAAAAAAAGTTTATTGGGAAGGATTTTTTTTAAATGTTATGTGTGAATGCCATCAGAGTTTGTCGGTTAAACTTTACTGGCCTTCTACTGGCAGTGGCGGATATGTAACCGTCCTCTAAGGCTGGGGCACTCTTTAGTTGCGGTTACTTTTCAATTGTGAGATGATTTAATGAAGAGGATTATGATGATGGTTATGATTATATGTAGTGCCAGTAGAAATCTTAAACCTAGATTGTTTCAAATTAACAAGACCATGGTGACAATAGGAATAATTACTGACCTTCGGGAAAAATACAGATGATACTGCTGGAAATCGAGCCCAGTACACCTTAATTAGTAGCTAGGAATGCTGACTATTAGACCAAGAGGCCCGCCATTGGCAATTATTGTTTGTGAGATATTCAAGTGATGAAAGTATCGTATAATGTAGCTTAGTGTTAGATTTACAAGCGTTCCAATGGAATAGTCTTGTTCCGCACTCATCAGTTAAAGTCGTGAGATGGACATTATGCAGTTTTGTGGGGTAAGGAGATAAGTTGGATAGCCCACAACTTCTAAAAGATGTTTTCAAACAAAGTTTAAAATTATGTTATAGTAGCTTTTAAGGTTCTGCCAGACTGACAAGCGTGTGAGCGAGAGCGCAAGCTACTGGGTGGCCAGACTGGCGAGCGCGCGATTAGTAGATAGCTCTCGTTAGTTGTTGACGAGGAGGCTCCGAATCTTGGTTCAGTGAACTCAGGTTTTTAACAAGTGATTTATTGTTGTGGTTTTCTCATCCTCTCTCCACGCTAATTGTGATTCTTATTTGTAAAGGCCTACTTTGATAATATTGAAGTATTTTAACACATCAGCTTTATATATATATATATATATATATAGGTATGGTTTATGATCTTACCAATTAAATTAGGCCTTTAGTAGCAAGTGTGCTAAACCTATAGATAGTAATAAAAATGTCAAAATGAGAAGTTTTCCTAGCACTCAATGAACCAACATACAATAATATTGCCTAGCGCCTGTAAACTAGACTGTACCGGCTCGAGCGCGCGCTCGCTTCAGTCTGGCTACCTCTTATTACAACCAATGTGTTCTATTTTATATTTTAGTCGCTCGCCCAGTCTGGCCGTCCCCTTAGTCATATTATTTAGCATTATAAAATTGCATAGCGTTTGATTGTTAAAGTACCTTTACGAGAGTAGTGTAATTTTCACCATGTCTTACTACCCGCTTGGGCTTTTCTAATTTAATTTCACCAATTAAGAAGGGATTTGAAAGGTTAAAATTTTGATGAAATGTGCTCACATTTTTACGGCGGGAAACAATTTAGAAATAACCACCCTCAATACCCTTGGGCCAGGATTTGATATCCGACCTCCCTTTCACCTGCAAGCCATGCTAGAAGAACCTGACATCAGATCTGCGTGCCCACCGATGCGGGTAATAATACGGTTAATATTGTAACATAATCTAAAAGTAACACGATATAAAAATTGACAAGAAACAACGGTTTTGAGTAGAGACGTTGATGAGTGCTGTCTTTTTATACACACATAATAATATAATAGCCTATATTTATTATAAATCGGCTAAAATTACGATTTTCATAACCCATCTACCTGATGAGCCTTCCTTTGTAACCAAAACAAAAGGGAAATCCCCTAAACCACACAATGCTGACTTTCCTGTCGAGCGCAAGATCGCTGTAATCTGTGTATCGAGAAAACAATAAAGAGCTTCGTGCATCGCCTGTTGGAGCGCATGCGCAAAGGAGCTATACCTCAGTTTTAGCTTCTGTGGTGCTGACTGACAGCTCACAGCTGACTTCTGACGGCTTTGAAAAGCTACCAGACCAAATTATGTATCCCTACGCCGAACCATATGATCTGCAAAAACCATGTCATTAGCAGTTGTCACTTCTGACAGTCAAAATTTAGGTATATACCTAACTGTTGACTGTCAGAAGTCAGCTGTGAGCTGTCAGTCAGCACCACAGAAGATAAAACTGAGGTATAGAGTAGAGGGTGGTCTTGTCGGCCGGGTTGCTTGTTTGGGATATGTACAGGGGGAACAGTCCGATCATTGTGTTTTGTGTCCATTAAATTAACTCTGGGGGAGGTAGGCATGCCACAATGGTGGCCAGACTATAGAGCCTTAACGAATCTCAACTCGCATTCAACTCATCGTTGCCCGCATCGGTGGGCATGCGGGTTAAATGTCCGTTTCACGGGGCCTGGTTTTATGGCTAGGGGGAGGTAGGGGATCGAATCCCGGTTGGGTGTACCGAGGGTGTTGTTCCATGAATGGTTTCCCACTCTCATTCGGAGACATTTATTATAAACACCTACCCCAATAGTTTAAATACATGCGGATAGCTCGGCCGGGTAGTAAGACTTGGTTGAAAGCCAAAGAGTTCACTCACTACCTAATCTACGAACATTCAATTTACATTTCCCTTACACTCGTACACACTTCAGTAGTCGTAGGTCTAACGCGTTACTCTCATGTAAGACTAGGCTGCTGATGACGGAAATTTCGAGGTTCGAATTCTGGTTGAGTGTCTACTGAGGGTGGTTTTCCCTAGTGGGTTTCCCCACTCTCTTTCCACACAATTGTAGGGAAAATGCTTCCTTCTTCATCTCTGCCCCATTAGAGCAATCGTCATATATGCGTATAACCTGAACAGGTAGTAAGACGATTCCTCTTGTATTCTTCTTACATTCGGCTTACACTCAACTTGTATTCCTCTTGTATTCATCTTACATTCGGCTTACACTCAACTTGTATTCCTCTTGTATTCATCTTACATTCGGCTTACACTCAACTTGTATTCCTCTTGTATTCATCTTACATTCGGCTTACACTCAACTTGTATTACTCTTGTATTCATCTTACATTCGGCTTACACTCAACTTGTATTTCTCTTGTATTCATCTTTCATTCGGCTTACACTCAACTTGCATTTCTCTTGTATTCATCTTACATTCGGCTTACACTCAACTTGCATTTCTCTTGTATTCATCTTACATTCGGCTTACACTCAACTTGTATTATTCCTCTTGTATTCATCTTACATTCGGCTTACACTCAACTTGCATTTCTCTTGTATTCATCTTACATTCGGCTTACATTCAACTTATAATAAATTCATTATTCTACACCCACTCGTCATAGAAAAAAAAAATCCTAAGAATGTTAATCCATTATACTAGTTGAAATTTGGGAAAAATCACAACTAAATAATAGTCCGATACCTTAGTTCTGTTTATAGTGTCTCTATACATAATTAAGGGTTCCGGGTTCGATTCCTGGTATGGCTGAAAACTGTAGTATGGGTGAATTGTGGATATATTCTTTTACAGTGATGAATTAACGGCCGGGGAATGGATGTTGTGTCTTTTCTAGATTTAAGTTAATCTATAAGTTGTGTGATCCCCCTCAGTGGCATAGTTAGCTAACGCGCTAGTTTCGTGTTTAGTTAGACTACTGAGGACGGGGATATCAAGGCTCGAATCTCGCTCGGGTGAACTGGGGGGTTTCCTAAATGATTTTCCACTCTCCTTCCACGCAAATGAGGGTTTACTTCCTCTATATTCAACCTTCCCAATTCCTAACCCATTGGAGTAATTAGTACTTTAGCGTATAACCCAAACGGGTAGTAGTAAATCGCGGTGCTAAGTAAAAGTATAAGTTGTGTGCTGATAATATAATCATTCGGTTCAGGAAGTAGACGTTAAATACCTCAAAATAATTAAAATAAAAAAAACAACTAAATAGTCATTTTAAAATTTTAATAACATGTTTTAACAACTATCAAAATCTCACTGGCTTAAAATAATTTATTTAACTAACAAGATATTTAAAGTAGGGAATAAAGATAGTAGCCACACATAACAGTATAGATAATCATTTGTCGTGTATTATTTTAACGTAAACATCTTACAAATGACCATTTAAAACGAAAACTCGCAAGGACTGCTGACTTCATGGCTTTATGTCAGTGTAACGTTGATGTGGTCTAAAAGTCGCCCAGAAAAGTGTTATGATCTGTTGATTTGAGAATTTCTAGCTCGACTACTCCTTTTTCAAATACTAAATATTGTACTTTGTAGTTGGTCACTTCTTCCCCTACACCATACGTTGACATCTTTGTCCTTCTCTCTGGGAAGTTTGACGAGACCAGTTTTGACAAAGTTTTGATCATTAGCGTGCAATGTCACAGGAGAATCACAACACTCCAAATGTGATATATAATGTTAACTATGTATCTACAAATCGTCTAAATGGTTTTATTCAGTATTAAAAAATAAATCTATAACTATAAAATGGTGGGTGGTAGGGTGAAAGACGTGGCGTGGCTTCACAACTAACCAAAGTATCCTTCCGCGACAACAAGAACAGATGGATCACGGAAGACATGGACCAGACAGGTCTTGCAGAAAAATCATACTTTTGGAAATATCAGTTTTCTCGAGAACGAGTGAATTTTTTATAGTAATATTTTCAACACCTCTTCTAAGATAATGTATCAATGTTTATTAGGTGTTACATTTTCTTATTTTTTGCTATGCATCCGGCATTTTTTAATTCTAAATTGACAAAAGTTATAGATATTTGATCACTGTTAAAATTATAGAGGAGGTGTGTATATAAAAAGTATAAAATAATCAACATGCTTCTATTCTTGAACAAACCGTTTCCGAAAAGAAAATTGCAAAACAATAAAAATTCTTGATGATAGCTGTTTGTTCCAAGGCTCTGCATTTCCACGCCAAATGAGAGGGTGCCATTCACCTTAAGTAGTGACAATTGTATAAGTACTTTAAACATTTGAAACTAAAATATGTCAAGGAGCATATAAAAATATCAAGTTTATTATATAATAATTTAAGCCACCAAGTCAAAACTTTCACATTTTTATTTAATAAACTAAAGCTTGAATCTTTCTTCGAAAACCTTTATAATTAAAGTTTTAACCCCTTAACACCTAATTAAAATATAAAAAATTGTAATAAAAAACTTAAGCTTAAACTTTTCTTCGAAGATCTTTAATCATCACATGCCAATCAACTTTGGATAAGGCTGGTTCACACATAAAGCTAAGCTAATCTAAGCTATGCCTTGCTATGCCACGCTATGTTTTTTCCGATTGCTGGCCGGGCAATTTTTCCATCTCCCATCTTGAGTCATCTTACGTTGCGCATGCGCATAACGTAGCCTGGGCTCCGTGTTGAACAGACGCAGTGCTGGTCTGGTGAAAATAACTAAAGAAGTGTTGTAGTTTTGTTTTCAGTTTGTTTCACGTGTATTTAAGTAATATTATATTTGGATTTTATATTAAAATGGAAGCGTTAATTGAACAAGTCGAATCTCCACCTCCTAAAATCCCTTCATCTTCCAAAACAGCTGCTAACAGCAGCATCTTCTCTTCCTTAGTATTATAACCTGAACTCAAACAAGACATTTTGGAAAACGCCATCACTGGAGCAGAACAGAAAGAAACCACACTGAATTTGAATTTTCTTAGCTTAGCAATGAGTGTGAAGCCAAACTGACAAAGTCTTAGCACAGCACAGCATAGCTTAGTTTAACTTAGCTTAGCATTCTGTGTGAATCGGCCTATACCAAATTTGACTTTTATCGGTTGAAAACTACGAAGTTGGTGTGCATAGTTAAACACACATCAAATGATCTGTTAGTAGTCACCGCATCCGCTTCGATCCTCGAATGGTCTAAGCCAAAGGTTGGCTACTGGTCGATCACGATCGGCCGGTTGATCTCGCGGCCATTTTCAGTCGATCTTATAAGAAAACTACATCGTCATCAAAAGTCGATTTTTTGAGTCTTTGGAGACTTGTAAATTCGCAAATATATAAAGTACTTTCAAATAGTCCTTGAGTGTGATCAGAATTACCTTGATCGGTTATTATCGGTAATGTGAAAATAAAATTAGATTGTTTAGTATGAAAACTTACATTTTATTTATTTTATATTTTTTCTATAAAGGTAGGGACAAAATTAGTCAACGAAATATTCAATTTAAGAAAAAAGATAAGGTTAATTGGAAAAAAAAAAGTGGTAAAGTTAAGAAACTATAAGTGATCGCGAGAGATTTGATTAGTTCATCAGTCAATTGGGGCCCAAAAAGGTGGCCGACCCCTGGTATAAGGCATCACTCCCACCATTCACTGGGGACTGGATTACCGGATACGGTAAGATCGAGGTTTGAATCCCGGTCGGGTGTACTGAACGTTATTTTTCCTAAATGGTTTTCCCTTATACCTCAATATTGACTCCACTGTGACTTCCTAACTTTATTAAATGTTGTATTATACGCCAAGATAGTAAGTTTGATTTTTCACCCCCTGTGTAATAATAGACCTCTAACCCTCATCTACAACCCTCACCCCCTCCATACCCGTTAGGGATTAACAGCGCTTTCGTGTTTAAGGTCCCGTAATATTCTCACGTGAAAATAATAATTCAACTAGTTCTATAACATGTCTCCATTCATTTAACTGTCCACACCTCGGTCAGACGTCAATCCGCACCCTGCTTGCGTGTCGCACGGGCGTTTTGCGCTTCATAAAAGCGTCGCCACCTGTAGGGATTGCGCGCAACAAGGTGATATTTCACTCCCTAACCACTCGACCTAGAGAAGGCGAACGCTTGCGTGCAAGAGGTAACTTCCAGGCTATATTTCCTGAATGAAACACGAGGGTGGATTTTAATCGAAGGAGAAGATAAAGAATTTTATCCCCCCTGTAATTGGAAATGAAATATCAACTTCATTTTTTACTTTCTCATATCGTGAACATTTTCAAGATTATGATGAAGCTTTACTTTTTATGTGCCCCCGAACCCAAAAATAGGGATTTTAAAATTCTGTTTGCCTGTCCCTGACTACAAATTTGAAACGGTTTGATGGATTTTGTTCAAACTTGATATCTAAATGTTATTGAGCAATACCTTGGAGCTTTTTTTTTAATTTCGAGCCTGGCCCTCAAATTAAGGGTAGTTTACTGATGAATAATTTGTTTGAATTCCAAATTTTTTGAAAATGGTTTAACAATTTTGTTTGAAATGTGTATCTAGGGATTGTTTGACCTCCCAAATAACACTGTATACTTAATTTATGGGTAAAAATTAGGTAAAGGGTAGTTTACTGATGAGGAATTTTCGAAAATTTGAGATATTTTGGAAATAACACTAATGATTTTGTTTAAAATGTAGGCTATATCTGTGGAATGTTTGACATTAAAAATAACAATGTACACTGGTTTTTATAAAAATGGCTCTGGCAATTTGGTTCAAATGGGTATCTGTTAAGTTTTTTACATTATAAATAAGTATACATAGTTGTTTTTATCAAAATAATTCATTTTATAGTTGTTCACTGATCGAGTTCTCTAATATTTTTTAAAAAATCTATGACGATTTTGTTCAAAATTGGAGTCGGGTGACTATTTTACATGTTTAATAATGTGTGTTAATTTTCTAAAATAAGTAAATTTAAGAGAAGTTATCTTAGGGGGCACATTTTTGGCCATTTTAACCCCATCCCCCCTTGTAAGCAAAAATAAGCAAATGCCTGACCTCCCCCCCCCTCTTGCTTACAAAAGATTTGTTGATTTTTTTTCATTTATTCACAAAAATAATCATTCTTTTTCTCATACAATTTTGCCTCTAGCCTGAACATGTAGTAAGACGCGATGATAAAAAAAATAATTAAAAATTCGTGTAATTAAAAAATTTCTTGTGATTATTAACATATAGGTGTAAGTTAATATTGCGAAATAATTGACAATTAACCCTGGTATATAATGAATTTAAATTTATCGAACATGTAAAATTAAAACAAGTCATAACATTATAAAAGTTAAAAATTTTAATTTACTTTTAATTGAAGTTATAAAAAGATTATTAGTGAATACATTAATATTATATTTATAAAAAGACACCCTAAACTCCATTTAATCCGATGACCAAGGTTCTTGAACACTTTATCAACACTTTATATTATTATGTTTCTATTCAGGGGTTGGGGTGGGGAGTTAGGTCACTCAAGCTTTGGCTTATTTCTATAGGCTTCTCCACTTCTTCCTCGTTTAGCCACTCAGCGTCTTCATTACTGCCCGAAGTCCAAGCGGCTTGCGATTCACCCTCCCACAATTTTGACCGTCTTTCTCTGCCTTACGTAAGCATTGTTCTGACCCCCTCCCCTTTTGTCAGCAAAAATGAGCAAAGCTCCCCTCTTAAGATGCTTACGTAATACTTGAACGCCTCCTTACGACAAATTATGAAATTTTTTTTTTTAAAATTGATCTTGAAGATTGAGTTCCAAATGGGTATCTGGGAGTAGTGTTTTATGATAAATAAAAATAAATTTTTATGTTTACATATTTAAAGTAATTTTGTGATAGCTTACAGATAAATTACTTTTGAAAATTTGAGAGTGTTTAAAATATTTGAAGAATTTGGTTTAAAGGGTATAGCATAAAGAGTGTTATTGTGATTAACAATATAATGTGTTTTTTTATAAGGGAGATTTACTTAAGGATACTTAAAATTTATTTTTCAACCTTTCCTTCCAATCTCTAATACAAACACTAGAAAGTGTGTGCGTTTGTGTCATACCATTTATTTAGCGTGTTGTGCTCGTTTTATCTTTAGCACCGCGTCTTACTACCCGCTCTCGTTATATGCTGATGTACTACTTACGCTAATGGTTTTAGGCACTAAAAGGTCATGTTTATATGACGTGTATTTGCATTTTCTTGGAGAGAGATAGTGGAAAATAATTTTGGTAAACAACGCTTAGTACACCCAACCGAGATTCGAACCTCGATCTCCCGTTCATCAGTGGTGTAGTCTATTGCGAGTGTAGCGCCTTAGACCATGTGGCCACCAAAGCGGGTTGCTGTGCTCTTGATATAAAATGTTAGCACTGCTTATTGTTTATGCAATTATTCACTGAGTTTAGACCAAAATACTTTTCAATGTAAATACTAGTTCTTATTATTTTGAGATATGAATAACAAAACGTTTGTGAACACTATTTTGATAATTAAATAACTGGTATTATTGGGTGCGCCGACCCAATGTCAGTTCCATATATTCTGGTTTGCTGGTAAAGGGGAGGTTGGGATTCGAATCCGACGTGGTTTTACTGTGGGTGCTTTTATCTTCTCTAAACTGTTTCCCTCCTCTACATCCATGCATATGGAGTACATTTTTTCTAAAATGTTAATAACGGAAAGGTACATTATAAAATATATATTTATCTAAGTTAGTTCAAATTTAGCGCCGAGTGAGATTATTTTTATTACTTTTGGTGGACTTTTGGTTGAATGCGTTGGCAGCACTGGGATAACTCCCTTAACAAACCTAGGACATTATATTCTGCGAGGTGCGGCTAGGGATACTATTTGTGTGGGGATGATCTTATATCGGTCCATCAGTTGTACTACTCAGCTAAAAGTGTGATAGTCTGCTGCTAGGGAGACTGGCTGTGTGGTGATGATCGTATCTAGCGGTCCATCAGTTGTAGTACTCGGCTAAAAGTGTGATAGTCTGCTGCTAGGGAGACTAGCTGTGTGGGAATGATCTTATCTAGCGGTCCATCAGTTGTAGTACTCAGCTAAAAGTGTGATAGTCTGCTGCTAGGGAGACTGGCTGTGTGAGTATGATCTTATCTAACGGTCCATCAGTTGTAGTACTCAGCTAAAAGTGTGATAGTCTGCTGCTAGGGAGACTAGCTGTGTGGTGATGATCGTATCTAGCGGTCCATCAGTTGTACTATTCAGCTAAAAGTGTGATAGTCTGCTGCTAGGGAGACTAGCTGTGTGGTGATGATCGTATCTAGCGGTCCATCAGTTGTACTACTCAGCTAAAAGTGTGATAGTCTGCTGCTAGGGAGTACTGGCTGTGTGGTGATGATCGTATCTAGCGGTCCATCAGTTGTAGTACTCGGCTAAAAGTGTGATAGTCTGCTGCTAGGGAGACTGGCTGTGTGGGAATGATCTTATCTAGCGGTCCATCAGTTGTACTACTTATCTAAAAGTGCGGATAAACTCTTCTGATGCAGTTGGTTCTCTTGAAGTCTGATCCTTTACACAGTGCCGCTGGGAGAGATAATAACAAAGAAAGAGTTGAGCTATCACACCTGGACGTGCCGACAAAGAGCTATATATAAACTGCGGGCGTCGCACATCTAAATACTATGCTAAGAACCAGACGAATACAAATATACTATGTTGTATATGTTACAGCACATTTGTTAATTTGCCCAGTTCATGAATCGGGCACAGTTATGCCCATTCTGTGAACTGGCCTTTCCTCCTGACCGTTTCACGAACTGGGTAAAAAAATAGTCCAGTTCATGAATTTATAACGCGTGTGCTGTCCAGTTCATAAACTGACTATTTCACGAACTGGGTAAAAAAATAGTCCAGTTCATGAATTTATAACGCGTGTGCTGTCCAGTTCATAAACTGACTATTTCATGAACTGGGTAAAAAATAGTCCAGTTCATGAATTTATAACGCGTGTGCTGCCCAGTCCATAAACTGACTATTTCATGAACTGGGAAGATCCAATATTTACCCAATTCATTAACTGTACGAGCTTTTTCCCGGTCTGTGAATTGGACAAGCGAAGAACAATTTGGTATTTAAGTTGATTTAACTTTAAATCGTTTCATAATGGATGGTTAGGTTAAGTTAGGCTAAGTTAGGTTGGGTTAGTTTAATATAATATCTTAAAACTAATTTCAGTTAAGCTTTTAGTAGAGAGTACAATAAGTTCCAGTTCAATAAATGGGCAAGAGCTATTGCAATTTGTACCCATTTTGCGAAATGGCCAGTTCAAGGAATGTGCAATAGTTTGCCCAATTTCACGAAATTGGCAATTTCACTATTGGCGTGTGACATATTTAAGTGAATCATGTCTTATAACCAGTTTAGACTATCGCCATATTTATAAGTTATTATAATAAATGTGCCTGCATTCGCGTGTGGGGAGAGTGGGAAATAATTTTGGATAAACCACCTCAGTATACCCAGCTGAGACTTGAACCATGACCTCCCTACTATCAGCAATCGAGACTGACGCATTAGTATGTGGGTACACCGATATGGGCTTATCGGCCTTCACCTACTTAATAGACCGCAAGCCGCTACTGCGGAAAATGTTACGATCGAAGATTTATCTGATAACTTTTTTATCTCTGCTTATAATATTTCGTAAATATTTTAAGAAGTGTGTGACAAATGGGGGGGATACAGATGTGTTCTATGATAATTTATATAGCTTTCTAGATTCGTTGAACATCTGTACTACGCCAGCAGGGGTCATGAATTATCTGACTAGTGCGTGGGACATATGCCCGTTTTACTCTTCGATGGGAACTATTTGTAAAAATAATCCATTTATTGACAAACTGTCCTACATCCGTTAAGTTGGTATTGAATCATTTGGTGGGTAAAATAAAGCTACACGTTATAGTACCTCTATAGCAGAGGATTATTAATACCCATAGATTCATTAATAAGTACATTGAACACGTGGTTTGAGTAACGTTTTAACACTCAAGGGGCAGTAATAAGAAGATTAAAATGGAAACCACTCTAAATCCATTTGATGGGGGATTCGACCCCTCCAACCTCCTGTTAATGGCCATATTTACCGCCATTAAATAATCTATAAAATTCCAGAGGAAAAATGTGTCTTGCAAAACCATATGCAAATAAAATACACGTTTTAAGGACGTTGCAAATCTGTGACATAGCGGTGGTCCATATAGGATTTCACATGTTGATGTATTTACGTTTTATTACAGGAGTTTTATAGAGACAACATTAAGGTGGGATGGAGGGGTGTGTGAGAAAAGACCTGTGTTTTCGCAGATTTTATGGCAAAACCCTTTTTGGCTAAAATAAATAAAATATTTCTCCAGTACAAACATAAAGTTTAATTTTTTTCACACCGTAATATACACATTTCTTGAATATCCGTCATGAGCATAGCGGCATTAGATGAGAAAAAAAATTTAAATGAAGAGAAAATGTCGCTAGATTCCAGGACACCCTTGACAGATATTTAAGAAATGTTGATATCATCGCGTGAATAAAATTAAACTCTATGTTTCTACTAATGAAATATTTATTTATTATGGTTAAAAAAATGTTTTGCCATAAAAACTGCAAAAAATATTTTCTTTTTCTCGCATTTCCTGCCCTCCCAACTTAATACGAGTCCATACACTCTTAAATAACTCTAAAAATTGGTATATACTCTCAGGAAAAGGTATAAGGCTCATTTTCTGAGTACTCAATTTAAATAAAAAAATATTGAACATTGACTAGGTGGTACGCGCACCACAGATTGGGAAACATTGCTCTATAACATCCATACATGTTCATAACGTCGATGTTTATGTCCAGAGAATGTATGAACCGTGGCTCCATGTTATGGTCGTCGACTTTTCGTGCACTGCTGCACTGATTGTGTCAGTTCACACTCTAGTTGTCACCGGCTTGTAGAACTAACCTTTCCCAAGAGCTTAGGAGCTGGCATCAGTTCAACAAGGCAGGACAGTGACCGGTGGAAATACTTACATTCAATAACCAACACAGATATGTCGATAGTTAGAACTACTTTATTACTGCACTAGTGGAGCTACTTCAATAAGCCAGGCCTCTACCGTGGTTCGGATTCCACGTTAAACATTAGGTCCTCCATTTCATCTCATCAATCACCCTACCATTGCACATTAGCGTAAGTGCGTATAACCCGAACGGGTAGTAAGACGCGGTGCTAATAATAATAATAATACTTCAATAAAATAAACAATGGAGTTATTTCAAGGCGGTAACCACTTAAACTATCCGCATCGGTGGTCACATAGTCTAGCGCGTCTCTCTCGTATTAGACTGGGACGTTTTAATCCCGGTTGGATGCACTGAGGGTGTTTTTTTCCTAAATGGTTTCCTACCCTCCCTCCATTCAATAATGGGTACTATTATTATTAGGTATTGTTTTTCACGACAGATCCATTCCTTTTGTCAGTGAACTTTGACCGTCAATGCGCCTCCTCCTTCAGCTCCCAGAATTTTCTTATTTCCTTCAAGTTATCTGATATTTTAATCCTCTTTCTTTCTAAGCTCCTCTTTCTCGCAAACTTGCCCTATATGACGTCGTGTAAAAGAAAGTTAACCCTAAGGATCTGTCCGGTCTAGTTTACTTTGCACCGAAGAATCACATCCAAAATGGCTCTCTACTCACCCACTCTTCTTAGGACTTCTTCCTCCTCCTCCAAATTTCACTTTGCTCATTACAGTAATTAATATATATGCGTACAACCTGAACAAGTATTGTGACACGAAATAAATAAAATGGGACTACGGTAGGGGAGACTTAATTTCAAAACAGTTTTTTTTATTAACACCACGTCTTACTAACGTTTCGGGTTCTAGGCATATTTACTAATTACGTTAATGTGTTAAAGATGATAAAGAATGAACTAGAGGAAGTGTACCCGCAATTGAATGGAGGTAAAATGTAAATCCATTTAGGAAAATAAAACCTCTGTACACCCGACCGGGATTAGAAACCCGATCTCCCCGTCCATGGCAGTCTATTTTATTAAGATAACGATTCCTTAGAGCGGTGTTTCTCATCAATGTGTGGTCCGCGGTGGCCTATCTCCCTCTCTCTCTATCAAGTGGACCACACTCCACAACCTCCCTTATATTACTAGCATTTGAAATGCAAAAGATTGAATATGAAATATCCAATCTCTGTTGAATTTCTTCAAATCACATTGAAAGGGAAGACTGTATCAACTTTTCTTTTTTCTCTGCGTCTTACTACCAGTTTGGTTTGTACACTTATGTACTAACTACGCTGATGGTTTTAGGGATGAGAAAGGTTGAATTTGAAGGGTGTGCACCCGCATTTGTATGGAGGTAAAGTGGAAAACCATTGAGGAAAAACCACCCTCAGTACACCCGGCAGATATTCGAACTCTTATCTCCCAATATATGGCAGTCGAATTTATTGCGAGAGTGACGCCTTAAACCATACGGCCATCAAGGCTGTACCAACCTTAAGTCAACAAATCTGAAAATATCTTTTTATCAAAAACCATGAGACTTAGAATGTTAAAAATAATATAAACAAACTATTACATGCTAATACAAAGTAATTATATGAAATTTTTGTTTACAATTAATTTAATAAATTAATTTTTGAGTTGTATTTACAGTAGTAAAATGGAATTAACTAAAAATTATGTTTTTACTGCATAACTTTTAACTCCATCAAGCGCCTACTTACTCTCAAAGCCCCGGTTGTCCTTCAACTCACATACTTTCCATTGGGTGGTCCTCCATCACTTAAACATAAACACTGCCTTAGACCATGTGGCCACCGAAATGGGCTGGAACAAAATTAATCCATAAATATATTGTTCCGTGCATCACATTTATGAATTCATATTTATTCTTGATTTCATGGAATTGGTGTTTCTATCTGAAAACGTTGTGATTTTATTGTTTTTGTTGAAGATTAAAGTATATCCTTCTTCAATTTTTACTTTCTCTCGATACCTTGGAGAGAAAGTATTGTGATCGTCAAAAAAAATCGAACTCAAGATTTTGATAAATATCGACGTTTCATGACCCCCTGAAACTAAAAAAGTTGCTTTCGCAATGTTGTCTGTCTGTCTGTATCTCGGGTTAAAGCCGAAACCATTTTACCGATTGGGTTATAGCTTGGTAACTGGGGTTTTAATAAGGTTACCCCGAGGGATTTTTGGAATTAGATATCCAACCCTAAGTTTCAGTGTAGTTTATTGAGGGGCAAAAAGAGATGGAACTTATTAGTTTATCATGAAAATGACTTGAGGGTACTTTATTGGAAATTTTTTCCAAATTTGTTCATTTCGTCCCAAATATTAGAGATACCTAGTAACTTATCATTGAAAAGGTGTTTTACTATTAAAGATAAAAATCTGTTATTTGAAATATATTTTTATAGAACCCATAGTTTCTGAGCTATAGGTAAATATAATATACATATTTTAATAATTTCATGTCTTTGAAAATGAATGTGATTCTTATGCTATTTAGTGGACAAAGATATTTCTCTTTTCTCAATTTTTCTGTAACAGTGTTCCAAGAGGTGTATATGTCACAGGAAAAGTAAATTGTTAGGGAGAGTTGACTCGGCCTAGGTAAAGTCGACTCTTACTAAAAGTATCAGTAAAAGTTGGTAGAGAATAAACAGATCAACTTTTCCTAGGAAGAGTTAACTATGCCTGCTGTGGTTTAGTAAAAGTTGATTCCGCGATGTTGCTCTCCACATGCGACTTCACGCGCACATCTTTGTTTTGTATATCCCAGCTCTATTTGTTTACTTTTGGTTTCTAGGTTAGGTTAGGTTAGGTTAGCTCTTCAACTCAAAGTGTCACAAATCTTTACCTTGCTGTAATAAATAGTAAATATTTCTATCTCTCTTTGTATCATAAATATTTTGCTTTTTTATTTGTTTTTTATTAGGTAGTAGACCATTTCCTTGCAAAAAGTCAACTTTTACTAACTCAAGGTAGTAAGAGTATACTTTCCCTAGGTACGGTCAACTCTGACTAGTAAATGTTGATCGAAATTCATCACTTTTCGCTTTTAATCAACTTTTACTAAAAAGACCAGTAAGAGTCGACTCGGCCTAGGTAAAGTCAACTCTTACTGGAAAATCTACTTTTCTTGTAACATATACAATTACATCGCATGTCCATTACATCGAGTTTTTGGTACAAACCATTGCAGGTCCATCACGTCGCGTTTCCCCCACCTCTCTACACTCAGCTAACCCTACTCTGACGCACAACTAATAGTGATGAAGGGTCAACTGACTCCCCTTGGGAGGGGGAGAGTTTCTAGCTTGCCAGAAATCTAATGTCCTTAAAAAAAACTTGAAGACTTGAATTTGTAAATTCAAATTGCTGTGGTGCAACGAAAAGCAAAGATTAAATAATAAATTAAGAATATAATCTACAAATTAAAAATATACATTTTTATCTAGACAATTTTTTCTAGAGAAGTAACAAAATTATGGTGTATTTATTTTAGAAGTGTTGTAGATCCAGTTGCCTAGGCATCTCGGTTATGGTGAGGTTTATTTAAGTTTTGAATAAGTTACACCATTCTCTCAACCAACCCCGCCTTCATAGTGAGAGTCAAAGGGTAGATTCAGGCACATTATCCTAGCAAAACGCAATGTAATTGTATATATACGCCCCTTCTTTCCTATTGGTTGTACGTCAGAGTAGGGTTAGCTGTGTGTAGAGAGGTGGGGGAAACGCGACGTGATGGACCTGCAATGTATTTGTACCAAAAACGCGATGTAATGGACATGCGATGTGATCGTTGTCTTCCGTTTCTCGTCCCCAATGCCATAATAGATAGTAACATTGTATATTATTTAATTTATGATCTTTGATGTAGTGTTTTCTACAACAACGTATAAACCTATTATTTTGTTACATAAATCTTACGAGTTTCTATTAACATGTTTCAAAATCTTGTAACCCACTTCGGTGGACGTGTGGTCTAACGCGCTACTCTCGTGCTAGGCTAAACGGCTGAAGACGGGAAGATTGAGGCTCGATCCTGGTTGGGTGCACTGAGTTTTTTCCCTAAATGTTTTTTCCACTCTCAATCCAAGCAAATGCGGGTATAGTTCATCTAAATTAAACCTTCCTAATCTCTAACACATTATCGTAACTAGTAGGCTTACATAGACATTAACCCGAACGGTTAGTAAAACGCGGTGTTTAAAAAAAATCTTGTATTTGATGGGAAGTTTAAGACTTGAGGTTATCTTAAGGCCGCTACACACGTGCAGGTATACCTGTGAGGTGCGCCTGTCCGGTATAACTGAACATGTGGATTACATAACTGTACAGTTATTTCGACCTGCACAGGTGACCGGAACAAATAGTTCATTTCATTTGATATAACTGCCTCGGAGCAAACTTCGCAGGCGGTATGTACCGAAGGCGTGTGTACCGAAGGCGTGTGTACCGAAGTTCTCAGGTGGCTCTGTTCAATTGTTGCTGTCATCGCCACATCGTTCACTAATTATACAAGTTTCATCCTTTCTTTATAACTCATTGTTGTACATAATGACGGCAGAGTGTAGCGGTAGCCACCGAGAATGCATATAAGAGTTTATAGAAATTTACTAGGGTGAACAATGTCTGTAGAAAATTAAATCAAAAGACTACCATGACTGACCCAAAATAGAAACTGCATATTTTAAATTGGTGGAAAAACTAAAATAGATCGATCCCACTGACAACAAAGCAAGCCTTGTAAAGAAAACTAACAACAAATTGTGACCTGAAGAATAAAAACTGTATCGTGTGGATGCACTAGCACATCCGGTATAACTGTACAGATATACCTGGAGGATGGTACCGCCATATATCCTCCTTCTGTAGAGATTATTGCTAGGTGTTGTGTACCCACATTGGTTTCAGAGAGATTAGTAAATCTCTTGCCCGGGCTTAAGGGAGGGTGACGGAGACCTCTACAAACTGTTGCAATTAAAAAAACTTTATTTGCCCTATAGAGCTATAATTTACTATATCAATTTGTATTTATTTTTGACAAAATATTACTTATATGCTAATAGCACCTGTGGTGAGCAAATATTTCAGACTTTGATTTTAAAAACATAAACAAGTCCTTTAGATCTTAACGAATCTAGTGGCTACGTATTATTATTGATTGTGATGGCAATACTTACTTATTTAAATAATATCTTTAACATCGAGTTTTCAACAGTTAACTTTGTAAATAAAAAATTATCATTTAAAAATTGTGTATTAAAACTATTTGTTCAATGTTGGGGGCTCCACTGCTCTCGTCACCAGCAAACCCAAACTAGACAGTTCTGAAACCTTAGTTCGTGTGCCCATCGGTTCGGCTACCATGGCACTATGTAAGGGGAGCTCTTCACTGATTTTGATAGAAATAACTGTCATAAAGGTACATTTTCCTATCAAAACTCTACTATACAGAGTTATTCAGATCTCACAGTTAGTAGGGGGTAGGCAACTCATGCAGTACGCCATTAAAACCATCACAGACATCCCTCACACTCCCTCTCTTGAAACCTACACCAATGGTTGCCAATTACTTACCAGACAAGGACCCCCCAAAAGGCTCTTTGAGATCGGCGGACCCCCGTTTTTTCTAATCATTAGAATCTAATTTATTCTTTGTATGGAAAATAGCAACCCCCACCCCATATTAATAATTCATGTTAAAAAACCTACAAAACTGGGAATTTGGCACAGTAAATCCGAGTCGAATGTGTTTTTACATACTTTTATTTTTACATTAACTCTAGTTGTAATAATAATTAACATAATAATATTAGTTAACACAAAAAAGTTTAGTTAGGCCTACATGAAAATTTATTTACTATGAAAAAGTTCAAATGTATTCATTTGAATCTATTATTAGTGAGATAAGTGAAATCTCTTCTTTTTTCCCATCAGTTCTTGAAGATCAGGTTGAAGGCTGGACATTTTGACTTGAGAATTAAAATGCATGTCAAGTCTCTTGTAGCACTGTTCAGGTGTGGGAGGAGGAGGGAAAGCGCCTTTGGGATGCGCACTAAGCACTGCGCAGGTGGGTGAGAAGGAGAAGAAGTTGACTTTGGGATGCGCACTAAGCACTGCGCAGGTGGGTGAGAAGGAGAAGAAGTGACTTTGGGATGCGCACTAAGCACTGCGCAGGTAATTGAGAAGGATGGGAAGCGCCTTTGGGATGGGCACTAAGCACTGCGCCGGTGTGTGAGGAGGAGGGGAAGTGACTTTGGGATGCGCACTAAGCACTGCGCAGGTGGGTGAGGAGGATGGGAAGCGCCTTTAGGATGCGCACTAAGCACTGCGCAGGTGGTTGAGGATGGGAAGTGCCTTTGGGATGCGCAGTAAGCACTGTGCAGGTGTTTGAGGAGGAGGGGAAGTGCCTTTGGGATGCGCAGTAAGCACTGTGTAGGTGGTTGAGGAGGAGGGGAAGCTTTTTATTGATCAAGAATAGTTCTACTGTTGTTTAGTTATTACTTTAACTTTTTATTTTGTCAAATCTTGGTGGTTGCCGCGGACCACCTTTTGGAACCCACTGACCTACACCGCACTCTACGTGTAGATACTTGTCTTGGCACCCACTAAAACCTCTATAGTTTTTACCTGGATACCCGAATAATCCTGTATATTAGGGTTCTGACAGTAATTAAAAAGCCCTTCAGATGGCCCATCCTACCCAAATCTGTGTTAAGATAGTTTGTTCTTTGATTGATATCCTGAGAGAAGCTCTCCGTAACCTTTGTAAACTATCGAATGTGTTTTGGAGAAAAAGGGTGGAGAGATGGAAAGTCCATTCACGGTCGTTTTCCCTTTTCTGACAATTTAATAATTACTAAAAAGAGTGTCATACCCATACGCCAGGATGTATATGTTAATTTAACAAGGTGATGTAAGAGTCTACTAACTATCCAGAGTGAAAGCTCTAACTTACGAGGCGGATGAATATCAAACGATGTGTTTGGCCTATTCTGGCAGTTGAATAGCTAACACAGTAAACATAGACATATGTGTCCTATAGAGAAAGCATTGTAATCGTGACATTTAAAAAAAAACACGATATTATGGTGGAGCTTGACGTTTTAAATGCCCCCGAATCCTAAGGACAACAATTTATATTTTGTTCAAACTTTATATTAATTGCTGTATGGTCATACCTCTGAGAAAAATATTAATTTTTATTCTTTCTCTCAAATTAAAGGTAGTTTACTGATAACTAATTTTTGAAAATTCTGTCACAATCTATAATAGACTCTATGAGAAAGAATTAACAATTGTTATTGGAGCTGTAATCGTGTTTCTGATTATGTTTTCCTTTGTTACAGGTAAGTTCCTTGTCACCTCCTTAGAGATGGTTTGTCATACTCACCATCCCCGTTAGCAGCCATGCGGTGAGTAGACTAAAAACCTGGTCTACTTACTGCGAAGTTTCACACACCGAGTCACGTGACAGCATTGCTTCTATTGAGAAATTATAACACCCAGTCCAATCATAGCTCGAAGCTTTTTTTTTTACAAGAATAGGGTAACAAATATGGCTCTCATCTAACTTTATTTTGACTCACATTTCTTCCTAGATATTTAAATTTAATTTGTACATTGCTTAAACAATAACTCACCCTTTTTGAGCAACTAAGACCTCACATAATTGTTCAGAATATGCTTGGGTATTCATTAGGTTAAAACCAATACATTTTCTTATATAAAACGAGTGATTAGAACTGTTCCAAACAAATTAGTAAACTAAATGTAGCCTATTGTAATGTTCTACGGTCTACACGATTGGATAAGAAATAGAGGTGATGGTGTAACATTTATAGGCTACTCATTTATCATTTGTTCAGTTATTCGATATGAAATTAATAATACTTCATAAAAACTAATTAATATATAATATACTTCCTTAAATCGTTTAGACACAGGAATATATGATAAACATTTACAGAACTCTTGAATGCGCCGTCTAGATTGAACGATAGTTATATATATATATATATTACACACGCCGTGCTAGCTCAACAGAGGCGCTCGCAGACGCAGACGCAGACGCAGACGCAAAATATCATGCTCTAATGCTCCCTGAAGGGGAACACGGGAGCAAGCTCCAACACGTGCCGACCAATTGGTCACACCGTGTGGTTTTCGGATTCTAACAGACGGGTTGTCATATTTCGCGAAGTTACTGAAACAAACAAAAAAGCATATTATTAAATAATATTAGTTGAGAAAAACAAAATTGTGGGGAACCGACTAAGGGTTTTTTAGAGTTACGTGCGGAGACACTACTCTATGGGGGGCTGGGTGAGAGCCTCCCAAACCACTGTTGACACATCTCGCTTATCCGAGCAGGGCTTTGGGACGTCGGTGGCACCCTCCAGGGTCGATGACGTAATTCCCAAGCCCCTGGATAAGAGGATTGGTGGCACCGGGAAGTCTCGTAGAAGGCCTGCGCCAGCTTCCGGAAGTGGTCCTTGATGGTAGACATATCGAGGCGCTCGCACCAACTGAAGTCCACGGTAACATCCCGTCGTGGACGGATTGGGGGACAGACTACAACGTGCTAAACTGGTGTTAAGAGTCATGTTGGATGTATTGGAAGAAACTGTTTCTTCTTCACCTCATAAAATGTCTTCATGGGCTATCTTCAACATAGCATAGTCCTAGGACAAACGAAGCAACCAAAACCCTGGATATTTATTCATCATTTTGTGAAAGGATGTGAGGAAATCACAATAATATATTTTCCGCCATTACAAGGAATTGAGTCAAGAGTCCTCATATCTGTTTTATCAACTATGGTAAGGTATATTATATAAATTAAAAATATAATAAATACAAAATACAGTTTCAAATATAACTATTCAAATTTCTTATAACACTACTAGTTATGACTGATCAAGGTAATTTTTCTCATACTCAAATATTATTTGAAATTACTTTATATATTTGCAAGTTTAAAAGACTCAAAGATTGACTATTAATGTCGATGTAGCTATCTTACACGATCGATCGACTCAGAATTTCCGCATGATCTGCCGGTCAATCACGATCGTCCAGCTAATACCTGCCCTAGAGCATCTTTTAAAATGTAAATATTTTATAAAAGATTTGTAAAATATATAAATCTTATAAACTTGATGGATTGTCAAAGCTACATCAATATCCCTTCATAAAAGAAACGTGACCTTGTAACACCGGCCTAATAAAAGCACCCGGCCAGTGATATTCAAGTCCAAAGAGACTGTTCTCAAGTTGGATGGACGTCGCTCGATGGCGGAGGTTGTAGCGAGTCCTACTCTGGTCTAGTGAGGTGTAACAGAAGGAAGGGAGGGGAGGGGGGCTATAAGTCAGTCGGCAGCGGCGTGTTGTTGACCCGACCAGCAAGAGGATGTCCATGACGTGTGGCCGCGGCAGGGTGTGGTCCCCCTCCCCCCCCCGGACGAGACATCCGCCGGCTCCAGCGGGTCACGTGACCGGCCTGCCTCCTCTCAGGTGCTGCTGCTGCTATTAAGAGCGAGGTGGTCGGCCTTGTACTTGGCTCACTGGTTCAACGCCGGCCGGGAGGAAACTGTGCGGTGACTGCCTACCGTGGGAAAATGACGCANTTTTTTTTTGCAGTTCGTCTTACTGTCTGTTCTGTCTATCTACTGTTATGTACTCTAATGGGGTAAGGATGAAGAAGGTAGAATTATGAGAGAAATATATTCATACTTGCTTGGCGAGAGATTGGGAAATATCTAGCCCTATATATAGCACCACATATTACTACCGGTTCAAGCCATACGCGTATTTACTAGTTACGTCGTGTTAAGGATGAGGAAGATAAAATTTATAGGAAGTGCACCCGAATTTTCACAGAGGAAGAGTGGAAAACCATTTAATAAAATCTCCCCTCAGTACACCTGACTGGTATTCGAACACCGATCTCCCCGTGATCAGTAGTCTAGTCTATTGCGAAAGTGATGCCTTAGACCATGAGGCCACCGAAGTGGGTCTATCTCTTATTCATACTCTGTGCGTCTTACACTCTTTCTTAGGTATCCCATCTGTCGATAAAAGTGCATTGATGAGAAAAAAAGTATATACCTGTAGTTTGAAAAATATTTATGTTATAGATCAAAAATCGTTAAAATGTTAAAGTAAAGTTGTCTGTGATTTTGTAAATACATTAAATAACTGTTAATTAAGTGCATTTTTTAATAAATAAATATGAAACTTAAATATCAATTCAAACAAATTGTATTCATAAATAACATCAAATAATAGTAATACATATTATATTTAGAATAAACATACACAATATCTCCCAAACCTCGGGAAAAAGTATCGATGGCTGAAAATAATCGACCAATAAAAATTCGATTGAGAAAACTTGGTTCATCTAACTTGCACTATCGATGTTTTGAAAATCCTCTATTTTCTATCCCAATCAATATTCCGTATCCTTAATCACTTGTCGACCGGTGAGAAAATATAATAGTTCAACTTCGACCAATCAAATTCAACGGAAAAAGGAAAAGAAACTCATCAAATTCGGTAACCAAAAACCTTATTTCTTGAGAATAGCTCAACCGATTGACCTTAATGTGAGATTTGGGAGCAATTTTTTTTAAGGTGGGGATATAAGTAACGAGGAAAAAGCATATAGTAAAACTTTTTTTGGTCAAAATAAAATAAAATTGCTTCAGTACAAACAGAGTCTAGTATTCTTCACACGGTGATACCAACAGTTGTTGAATATCTGTCATGAGCATAGCTGAGTTAGATGAGAAACATTTTAAATGGACAAAAAAGGTTTTAATTAAATTCCAGGACACCCTTAGATAGATATTAAACAACTGTGGGTATGACCACGTGAATAAAATTAATTCTATGCTTGTAATCAAGAAATATGTGATTTATTTTGACCTTTTCTCGCGATACCGACATTCGCACATTAAGGAGGATATTTCGGAAATGTCATTAAAAATAAGTTATTCTGAACAGAGATATACGAGTGATAGTAATGGAGACTCTATGAAGTAAGTGACCAAAATACTTGAAAAACTGCGATTAAGGGGTCTAACTTTTATCGGAATTGATCCGAAATAACTGAAATTATGTTTGGTTCGTACACAAATAATGAGTAAATAGGTTTATCGTTGTTATTATTATGTAGAATTTAACGTGCACTTTGTGGACTGACTGAGTATATCAGTACACGGCTTATAACTTAATTATGGAAGAGGTACAACCTTCAGTATCGCGACCGTTAGTTCACCATTGTGTCAATTTTACCAACTATATATTATTACCACGCGATACTAAAGAGGCCCGCTACCACTGGGTTCAGATGCCGGGGGAAGAAATCGCGACGAATTTCCATTCTGAAGAACATTTTGCAACCTTGTACAACATGTTTACAACTGCGTTCAAGATACTTGGAATACTTGTTGTGATGTAATTAAAGGTCGGTCCCCATCGTCCTCCCATTATTTGAGGTGAGTGATATAGGGGCGAAGGGGGGGTAGGGTCCCAGAGTTCCGTGCGGTCCCTAAGAGACCCAGTCTACGTCACGTCCCTGGTGAAGACAGATGGCCTGGTGTTAGAAACCACGGGCCTCTCTTCTAGTCTGCTAGCCGACCCATTCATTACTACTCTCACAGGAGCTCACCTTATAGCCGGTCACAAGGAGCAACAAACACTTCCCACGTCACTTCTATAGTACTGGCCACGACTGACACTCTCACAGGAGCTCACCTTATAGCCGGTCACAACGAGCTACAAACACTTCCCACGTCACTTCTATAGTACTTGCCACGACTGACCACAGGAGCTCACCTTATAGCCGGTCACAACGAGCTACAAACACTTCCCACGTCACTTCTATAGTACTGGCCATGACTGACACTCTCACAGGAGCTCACCTTATAGCCGGTCACAACGAGCTACAAACACTTCCCACGTCACTTCTATTAGTACTGGCCACGACTGACACTCTCACAGGAGCTCACCTTATAGCCGGTCACAACGAGCTACAAACACTTCCCACGTCACTTCTATGGTACTGGCCACGACTGACACCCTCACAGGAGCTCATCTTATAGCCGGTCACAAGGAGCTACAAACACTTCCCACGTCACTTCTATAGTACTGGCCACTACTGACACTCTCACAGGAGTTCATCTTATCTACCACGTCCCTTTTATAGTACTGGACGTGGCTGTAAGTCAATCAGTAAATCATGCGCACTCAATCTTATGGATGCGTCACGAGTCTAAACTGCCAAAATTCAGGTCTGACACAATCTCTCCTCCGTGCCCCGTCTCATGATGCGTGCTACTACCCGTTAAGTAGGAGAGTTGTGCGGTACAGCCTACCAGCAGGGTGGAGAGTTCGCGCATCAAGAATGACACAGTCCAATTTTTATAAGGGTATCTTAGAAAATACTAACATATTATTTTTGCTGCCAATATTAATAAAGTTTTACTATATTATAAGCAAAGTCAGGCTTTTGATGACATGTCATTTATTTATTTTTCCTCACACACAATGTTCATAAATACGAGTACATATTAAGCTGTGTTCATGTTGTATAAATATATGTTTTATAGGTCATTTTTGTTCATTATTGAATATTAGGTCATATTTTCTTGGTTTTATTCCTATTAAAGTAATTTTTAGACATTTATAAACATATTTGAGTCATTTTATGCATGTTTGAATCATTTTAAGGCATTCATGTTGAATATGTAAATTTTTAAATACTACCAATATTTTATAAATGCAAACTTTTTTCCAACACACAGTTGTTGGAATGGAAAGATGATGTAGGTCATAAACTTTGTATCCTCTTTGCTTGTATGGTTGTAAAATATTATGTATTCCTGTTGAGACAACTATGCTAGTGAGGGTTGCGTTGGAAGGGGGTAGCTTTTACTTCTGAAGTATATATTAGTAAATCAAATTGATATTTATCAGAGCAAGAGTTTAGTTAAAGACTTCATTGCTTGGATAAGTTTTAGTTTACATTTGCAAAACACGTGTTTGATTTAGTCGTGCGCATATATTACGACTCTTTGTTCAAAAAATTTAGGTCATTTTTTGAAAATTTGAAATATATTTTTTTAGAATCTTTAGATTATTTTATTGTTAATTATTTGATTAATTTTAGGTAATAAAAATCCGGACCCTGATTGCCAATAGTGTTATTTTATAGATATTCCTAATATTTATCAAAATTGACAGATTCAGATCATATGACTTGACGTATGAATAAGTTTTTTACTTTTCTTGCTGTCACATAAGGCCCTTATTTAAATTGAAATATATTTGTAAAGGTGAATGTTAGCCTCTGAAAACATGATCATTAATCGCGCATAGGCGTGATCAGGTGGTTTGATCAAAAATGCCTAGAAACATGTTTACAAGTTTAGTTACTATTTGTTTTAAACTCTGACTTAGAAACCGGGAGCTTTAATCCATGCCGGATGTACTTTAACTTTTCAAACTCTCGCCAAGAGAATAATGACTCATTTCCTCAACATTAACCTTCATCTTATGCCTATAAATTAGTAACCTAGTCCAAACGGGTAGTAATTAATAGGACGTGTGTCACCCAAATAATGAACACTTGCATGTACACTCCGTGGAGGCTGTCAGGTTGCAACTTGTTGGCTCACCCCTTACGGTATGCTATACTTCATACATGACTACAAAACAGATTGCTTACCTTACGACCAAGGCCATAGTTATAGAAGGCCTTAAGTCCATAAATTATTTATTTACCATTGGGATGGTGGAGTGGTTATGTATTTTAATGCATTTTGTGATATCCAAATGGTTTGCTTTGCTAAATTAATTTTGTATTTTTTATATAAATATAATGTATATATTATATATAATATATAATGAATATGTTTATTATATAATGTATATATTTACTATACGTATTACATGGGCCTTATATTATATATATTTGTTATTTTATATTATAAATATAATATATATGGTAAATATAATATTTATAATAAATATATAAATAAATATATATTATACACGCATTATAAAATACTATATATGATATATAAAAATATCGTATGTATAATATTTAAAAATAAATATTATCGATATAAAATAAATACTATATATATATTTTTTCACCGTAAAATTATATAAGGTCTCTTTATATTAATTTTATAAATCAAATATCAACAAACAGCAACTAATAGCATAAAAGTTGACGGGAAGGATATCAATGCATTGTACCTTTGACATGGATACGTAAGGGTTCATTAGATTAATATAACCTGACCTAATTTTACAGTGATACATTTTATTCACTCGTGGAGATTCAAACCTTGGTACTTTTAGATCAGTATACCTCAAATGAAAGACGACATCTACGACGCTAGTTAACTACGTTTATCACGTTTAGGGGAAGACACACCCACCGTCATCAGCGCTGGTGACTGCTCTAGTGAATACAAGCTCGCTATTGTGTGTTTAGAGACTAAGTAGACATAATGGAGGTGTATGTCCCCGAGTTAGCGGATTTAATTTTCTCTTTTATTTAGAAGTATAACCCTTTTAACTGAGAAATAAAGTTCCGACACTAAAGTTGTGTTTGAGCATACACAGTGTGTCTAAGGTGGAGCTTGGGCCACAATGGATTGATAACCTATTTATATTTAAGAAAACAATATCGCCCTCTGCCACAAGATAACACACTACAGATAACAGTAATCTCAGACAAACTATTTGCTACTATTATGAACTCTTTTCATTTAGTTTGGTACCATTATCAATTGTGTTTGAATACGGGCTAGGCACAACGAATATATATATTTTTATAAATTGATTCTCACTCTCCCACAACGCAAATGTGAGTATACTTTATTTACATTATACCTTCTACATCTATATTACTATAGTTTAATTAAACTGGTTACATCCCTTACTTGTAATAACACGCGGCGCTGGCGATTAATTTTAATTAATATAGAGTGGGTCAGAAACAATTAGACGATCTCTGCTGAGGAAAGGGATGGACAACTTGCTGAGGTTTTCCTGACATCTGGTAGAATTCACCTGAGTGACATTATCTTCTAAAAGTGAAAAAGTGTAATATGTAGTTTACTTTTATTTATCTAGTGAATGTTTACTTTTTAATTAAAGGGTTAATTTTCAAGTTAATAACCTGCACAAACTATTAAATTTAGATCACATTGATGGAGGCATATCCTTTAATCTGTTCAACGCCGAAGGTGGTCTGTGTTTGAAAGGTACGTTTTGTAGTTCGAAGTAAATGTGTTCAGTGTAGTCTTGGCAAACTCAACGTACTGCGCAATCCAGATAAAAACTTGGGAGAGAATTATGGGACTTCAATTTTTACACCCTTACCCACCTTCGTCGCAATTATTTATAGCAAGGCAGCCCTTTCCCGCGTTTTTATAACCTTCTCCCCTCCCCTCTTTCTCTCCCGCTCACCCCCTCCGTGTGAAATATCGCTAATCCGTATTGAGCTGTGCCTGGCACGGGGGAGGGAGATAAGATCCCCTAATTTGCTCGGTGATTTGTGAGATGCTGGGGGGAGCTTACTGCTGGCCTGGTCACTTTGCTTTACTAGCTCCGGTCTGACCTCCATGTGACCTCTTGTTGTGTGGACCACTAATTATTGGGTCATTAGGGTACTTGTGTTATGAACCCGGCTGTCGCCTCTATACACCCCCCTCCACTACAAATAATACTGTGTGGTGAAGGCTATTAAAGAGGAGAGGGAGTGTAGTCTGCCGGATGACCGCAAAACGGCGTCTGTTTTATAGCGACGTCGCGAACGCTCCGAATCTTTTATGAACTCTGATGGCCGTGCGAATTCAGCATGAATAAATTATGGCGATAAGGAGAGTCATCAAGTAGCTAATTAAGTGTTTTACCGTGTAAAATTTCCGTATGAAAATAGCGCGTCTAGTGATAACCATAATATACTCTCTTCGGTGGCCGCATGGTCTAAGGCGTTATTCTCGCAATGAACTAGACTCTCATTGATGGGAAGATCAGGATTCGAATCACGATCGGATGTACTGAATTATTTTCCTAAATTGTTTTTAACTCTTCCTTCAAGCAAATTAGGGTACACTTCCTCTTAAATCAACCTTTTTAATTCTTAACACATTAGCGTAATTAGTACATATGCGTATAAGACGAACGGGTAGTAAGACCGGTGACAAAAAAACTATAATAACAAAAATTCTCAAGTAAATAAGTTGATCTTGATTTGATATATTATTTTGTAGCCTATGATGAGAATTCTGAGAATTCTAAGAAAATAAAAAGTGTTTTAGATTATGAAAATCCTTATTTTCCATATCTCAATCATAAAATTTAGGATTTTTTCCTTTTCTACATTTTCATCAATTTTACCCTTTTTACCCTTTAACCTTTTTATCCTATACCTACTATAGGCTACACTCGTTTAACCCCTTTTACCCTCTCCACCCCATTACACTTTTCACCCCGTTAACCTCTTTGCCTTTTCCTCCTCTTTTTTTTAACCCCTTTTGGCCTTTTTGTTGCTTTTAATCTTTTTACTTTTCATATTTCTTTTCGTCCTTTTACCTTTATACCTTTTTTATTTTTTGTGTGATTTACTCTTTGCCATTTTTACAATTTTTGCTCTTTTGTATTATTGCCCTTTTTTATTATTTACTTGTTACTATTTTTACCCTTTAGCCTTTTTATCCCTTACCCATTTTATCCTTTCTACTCTTTGCCCTTTTCGTCCTATATCCTTTGTACCCTCTTTACCCTTTCTACTTCACTTACGCATTCTACCCCGTTAACCTTTTACACTTTTTCGCTTTTTTTGCAATATTTTTCCCTTTTGCAGCTTTCTAATCTTTTTACCTAGTTTTCTTTTACCCCTTTTAACCTTTAGAGCTTTTTTATTATTTACTTCTTGCCCCTTTATAGCATATTTAACCTGTATGCCCTTCTTAACATTTCTGCACAATTGTACTCTTTTGACCTTTTTGACATTTTGGTCAATTTTGGACATTTTTATATTTTTGCTCTTTTGGTCTCATTGCCCTTTTTGATTAGGCTTACTTTTGACCATTTTTATCATTTTTGGCCCTTTTACATACCTGGCTTAACCCTGGATAAATATTTAGGGGTAACAAGGGTAGAAAGTTTAAAAAATTGTATAAAGGATAAAAAGGTTATAAAGGGTGTAGGGTAGAAGGATAAAGGTTAAAACTGTTTACGGGTAAAAAATAAGTATTAATACATAAAAGCTATTTATTAGAAATAAACCACAGCATCTAACAATTAATATATCATGGCGACATGATAAAAAAGCTTGTTGTAGATATCACTCTCTACCTGTTTACTCTCCATGGCCACCAAACTACATTATAAATTGAATTAAATGTAGTAGTAAAGCTTGCTCGCGGCGTTATTATTTCTCAATTCTTTTATGTTTTTAATTAATTAAAAAAATGTAGTACAAAATATTTATATTTCAAACCTCTGAATGCGGTAGATATCTGGCAGCGCTCATGACAAACAAACTCTTAGTTTTATTAATACAGTATATTTTTTATAAACTATGAAGATCTATAGTTATTGACCAAATATGCCATAGGCAGCCACGCACACTTCATAAGGTTGAAGGCTCCACATCTCTGGTCTAAGGCGTTACTTTCACTATAAACTGGATTTATGATGGGGGTGAAATCGGGGTTCGAATCCTGGCCGTGTGTACTGAGGGTAATTTTTTTCTAAACGTTTTCCCATTTTCCTACCACACAAATGAGGGTACATTTAATCTAAATCTTACCTTCCTTGATATCCTACTTCATTAGTCCGGACGGGAAGTAAGACGCGGTACACAAAATAAGGTGTAAACTATTAGTTTTCCATTTCGGTATTAAGTGGACAGCCCTACCATCATTTGGTCCACCGATTCATTCCCGGGAGGGAGGTTTGCGCTTTTTCCCCAGGAGATATCGGCCAACGGAAGCCCCTCTTCACGCCGGCGTTGTTTGTCACGCAGTATCGCGCGAAAGGGGAAGACAAGGCGTAGAAAATGGGAAGTAATTACGCTTAATTTGTTGGGAGAATAGGAAATTAATTGGAAGGTGTCGCTGTGTCGCTTTTCTGCCTGGCGGCTCCATTAATTCTAAATATTTTCCATAATCTGTTTTACAAAGAAAGCGGTTCGTGTTTTTATACGATTTTATTGGATTGAATTATTTTTTTTATAAACATATCCAATTTTGTTAGAGGAAAAAAGGGCTGGTAAACCTTTTCTGACCAGCTGAAAAGGTTCGGTTTACGTTTTTTTAAAAATGTTTTCCCCATTATTATTGTTTATAATGTCATTTTACTGGACAGTGAAATGACGAACGTATTGGCTTTCTGCCATTACTGTTTATATTGCTTTTACAGAGGCGGCGAATTGAAGTTCTTTTAAAACACTTTATAGAACAATTGCTGATGACGAGGAATATAATTATATATATTTTTATAGGCTACTCTTCAATGTATGTCATCATTTAGTGCAATAAATACCGCTTATTATAGTTGAAATTAATTTAATATATTTTACAAATACCGGTACCAAATTGAATGAGTATAACATAATTAAAGCGCAGGAATAATACCAATAAATAGGCCACCACAAATAAATAAATAAATTATAAATAATATTGCTACCCATATATAGTATATAAGTACTAGCTAATTTAAAAAAAATGCGTTTAATATATGATTTAATTTAGTTTTTGTTGGGATTAATTTGTTTAACTTTACAACTACAACATATTTGTAAATATTAACACCTTTTAGGTATATCCCCCAAGCTATTTCTTATACTCCCTTCAGGCAAATGTTAGGGAATATTCCTCCTTTCTCTTCTTGTCTAGATTAAATTGTCGATTGTCTTGCAGCAATGAAACCAAATAAATTCTTTCAAACACGTGTGTTCTTAGTTCACCATTAGGACATACACGTGTGGGAATCTGTAAAACAGGTGTAAATAAAGTACAGCTGGAAGCTGGGGGAAGATAAGACAACGTTTGGAAAAAAAACCAATTTTAGGTATTAAAAATACAAACGAATGAATATCAACGCACAGGTTGCAAATCATTGTAATTACGGCAATTAATTTAAATTAGTTGAAAAATTACACCTGAACACGGGAATAAAATCCGGGGCCTTTGACTCAACGCGCCACTGCTATACCACTGAGCTATCCAAGATTCATCCCGTGCTCAAGGTAATTCTTCACTCATATTTTAAGGCTGAGTCTGTGATGGTCGTGTGGGCGTGTATCTGACGATTCCACACGTGTTTGTTTTACGTAACATTGTAATGCACCCATCCAAACATGTATACGTTACGTAACGCTGGGATGAACCCATCCAAACATGTCCAAGCTACGTACTACTTCATACAAACATGTATCTGTTACATATCACTGTGATGCACCCACCCAAAGAGGTCTGTGTTACGTAAAACTGTGATGCATCCATACAAAGGGGTATGTGCTACGTAACACCCTGATGCATCCATACAAAGGGGTATGTGCTACGTAACACCCTGATGCACCCATCCAAACATGTATATGTTACGTAACATTATGATGCACCCACCCAAACATGTCTGTGTTACATAACACCCTGATGCACCCATCCAAACATGTCTGTGTTACGTAACACCCTTATGCACCCATCCAACCATGTATATGTTACATAACACTGTACTGCGCCCATCCAAACGTGTCTGTGTTACGTAACACCTTGAAGCACCCATACAAACATGTCTGTGTTACGTAACACCTTGCTGCACCCATCCAAACGTGTCTGTGTTACGTAACACTGTTATGCACCCACCTTCCCCCCATGTAACAACGCCATGTAAACCTTAGAGCTTCCACTCCCCTCTCAACAGCGTTACGTGGTTTATGGATGATCCATTTGAGGGAACCATTTAGGAATCATCTCTCTGAGTACAATCTTTATGGATTCAAACCCCGTCCTCCCCGTCTCCAGCAAACTAGACCAGATGAGCGGGACGTTAATTCCTCGTGTGCTCATCTGTGCGGGTGGCAATTACTTAGCTCAGCAGGGTATGCGGTATGACTCAGCAAACACTGGCTTACAATTTCTTTCATTAGCAGATTGATCAGTCACTGTCCTTTAAAACCAAAGAACGAATATATATTTGTTTTAATAAAAGTTTTGAGAGGAGTGGTTTTAATTAAATGTAGTTTATAAAAGTATATGTTACGGGTAGTGTGCGAAATCTAGGAAATGTCGATATTAGCTGGGAGATGTTAATATTATTCAAGTGCAGCGAATAGTTTCAGAAATAAAAAGTAATAATTGATCTCATTTTTGACCTTGTCCGGATAATCTAGACACTAGCCAACATGACTTGAATAACGTCGAATACTATATTTTGTAAAACTAAGCACGTTTCAATACGGATTATATTTTGGAACGTTATTTCAATATTGTACTTGAAATTGGATCGTGGCATTGCACTAACACTTGAAATGCCTCATTTTGATTCTTTTCTTTTCTCCTAACTTAACCTAACTTCAGCTAAAACTAGCTTAAACTCACGTAACCTAACAGAACCTAGCCTAACCTAATATAGCTAAGCTAACCACAAACCTAAAATTGGACACTATCCAAGTGCGGGTGGATAATGTCAATATTATCCAGATAAACCTCGAAAAAAATTATTCAATAACATTTCACTTAACATTATCCACGTATTTAGAACAGTGTCACCATTATCTAGAAAGTATTGACTTTATCCGTAAGTATCGGACTTTACCCGTATAATATACGTAAATCAAAAATACACTGAACTAATTCAAAATGTACATACATTAAACTTTTAATTTATACATGCACAAACAATTTTATGAAATTAATATTATTTATCTGGTAGCATTAACTATTTACAAACCAATTCCTTGTAGATGCACAAAGTATATGTATTAGTAGACCTAACTAATTCTCTAGCGCTTTCGTGATAGTTTCCATCCTTATTTTAGTTTATGTTAATCTTTTTGAAAAACATTTGAATTGTTTAGTAAGGAACGTTTAATATCTTTAAATAAAATTAAATTTTTAGTGAAATTAGGTTGTACAAGTTGTATTAAATTAACATGAAAGACATAAATATGTTATATAATATAATATATATGCACAATATTTGATTGATATTTGAAAGAAATTTGTAATATAAATTACAAGTTATGATACTTTATAGTTATGAATATCTTGAAATTATAACAAACATCTAAAAATTCAATACATAATAAAATAGTAGACATTTGAGTCAAAGTTATACTTAGAACTACGTTTTTAAAAACAAAGGATGATGTGATCATGCCTATTTCGTATTTCTGTATTATTTTGAGAATTGACAGAACAAGTTATTAAATTTGAAAAATATAAAAATTTAATTTCTTCATTATCTGTATTTCCCTGTTCCTTGGTCACTGCTGCAAGTGCTGCAATGTTATTTATACGACATGTTTCGATGCTAAGACGGCATCATCCTCAGGTCTGATGGAAAAGAAGCACACCAAATGAAATCACAGTTAAAACACAATGCGTTAGACAATGTGGTATAACATACAAAGATAGTGGAGGTTAATAAATCATATTATCGAAAAAAGAATAATTATGAAATAATATATTTTACCAATTACATAGTTTTAATATCTGGTAAATATGTTATTTCATAATTATTCTTTTTTCGATAATATGATTTATTAACCTCCACTATCTTTGTATGTTATACCACATTGTCTAACGCATTGTGTTTTAACTGTGATTTCATTTGGTGTGCTTCTTTTCCATCAGACCTGAGGATGATGCCGTCTTAGCATCGAAACATGTCGTATAAATAACATTGCAGCACTTGCAGCAGTGACCAAGGAACAGGGAAATACAGATAATGAAGAAATTAAATTTTTATATTTTTCAAATTTAATAACTTGTTCTGTCAATTCTCAAAATAATACAGAAATACGAAATAGGCATGATCACATCATCCTTTGTTTTTAAAAACGTAGTTCTAAGTATAACTTTGACTCAAATGTCTACTATTTTATTATGTATTGAATTTTTAGATGTTTGTTATAATTTCAAGATATTCATAACTATAAAGTATCATAACTTGTAATTTATATTACAACTTTCTTTCAAATATCAATCAAATATTGTGCATATATATTATATTATATTACACATTTATGTCTTTCGTGTTAATTTAATACTATTTGTACAACCTAATTTCACTAAAAATTGAATTTTATTTATCAAGTCAATCTACTAAATATATTTATATCATCACCCATCACCCGAGGGACCCGCCTTTGGTGGTTGAATGGTCTAATGCAAAGTCGGCCACCATTTTAATATCACGGGCCATAATAGGTTAAAAAAAATGTAGGGCCGGTTTGAAAAAAAAATCGAACAAAAGATGTCAACTATATTAGTCTCTTTTTCTGAAGACAACTGTTTGCTAAATCTTTTGTGGGTCAGGTAAAATCAGTCGGCAGGCCATAGCTTACTGACTTCATGGTCTAAGGCGTCACTCTCACAAAAGACTAGACCTCTGATGATGGGGAGATCGGGGTTCGAATCCCAGTTTGGTGTATTGGGGGAAGGGTGTTCCTAAAAGTTTTTTTAAACTCTTCCCTAGTTAAATGCGGGTGCACTTCCTCTCAATCTAACCTTCCTTATCCCTAGTACATTAACGTAACTATCATAATATGCGTATAGCCCTAACGGGCAGTAAGACGCGGTGTCCCGTGTGTTATGATCCCACCTCAGATAATGAACTCTCCAGCGCTGTTGTTATGTTGTTATTGTTGTTTACTCACAGGTCTAATAGCCATCTAATGCCTGTTAATGCTGTTACGGACGGTAGCTACAGCTCCCTTCATTCATCAACACAACAACTCGCAAGAGAAGAGCCGAGATTCACTTTAGTCACGTTTTGGACAGTATTCAATTGTCTGGGAACTACCTACCACAAAAATATATAGTAGAAGATTGTAAGACCAACAATGTGACTTTATTAGGACGGAGTGATCAATAAATGGCCGGTTCATGCCTTATCCGACGCTTCACAAAACGCGTGCAATCTCGCCGCCGCTTATGTATTTTCCAAATTTTCTCTATTCCTATTTCACCGCTCATTCTCCCCCCTTTCTAACTTATAGAAATCTTGTCTCCCTTAAGGTGCGGCCGAAGGGAGCGTAAATATTTTTACAGTTGTTATAGCATTACATTTTTTGGTAAAAATAAATCAAATATTTATCCAGTAGCAACTTAGAGTTTAGTTTTTTCGCATGCTAATATCAACAGATCTTGAATATCTGTCAAGGGTGTCCTGGAATTTTGTCAAAACTTTTTATCTTTACTTAAAAAGTGTTGACAAAATGCCAGGACCACCTTGACAGATATTCAAGATCTGTTGATATTAGCATGTGCAGAAAACTAAACTCTATGTTGCTACTGGAGAAATATTTGATTTATTTTGGCCAAAAAATGTAAATTTTATAAAAACTGTAAAAATACTTGCGCTCCCTTCGGCCGCACCTTAAGTAAAGCCGATGTTTACAAAACAATACAAGTCTCCACCTGAGCTCATGGACCAAATATGACACCCTAGTGAAAATGTTGTGATTTTAAATAATAAGAGCGTGCATCATAGGCCCAACTCAGCTCTCGGCTTGCGCGATGTTCGTGAGTAAAAGGGAAAATAAAAAGACCGAGATATGCCAGAAATGTGTGCAGTGCGTTCGTATTTGAATGATTACTCCAAACTTTCCGCGGTGACGATGGCGGAAAAAGTGACATAGTTTCTTGTTAATAACTACAGTATGTTCCTATTATGACAGATTGAAGATTTGTGCACAGTGCTTACTTGAGAAGCCATTCTAAAATGGCCAAAAACGGCCTTTTCAACGCAGTTTTTATCCAAAAAACATTTAATATTTCAACAATATTCTGTATTAGGAACTTCTATTAACTCTTTATCTCCATTAATGTTCATCAGAAATAATCCACGTGCAATAGTGTCCGTATAAAATGAAATTAACGATTTCTAGCCGACTGTATTACAGAGTTGATTGGCATGTTACTCTCTTAATGGGATTTTTTTTTTGTCACCGAGCCTCACTAACGGTTTGGGCTGTAAGCAGTTATGTACCAGTTAGGGATAGAGAAGGTTGAATCGAGTTCGAGACCATACGGCCACCGAAGTGGGTGGGAAATAAATTGTTAAGTATAAATAAAACAATTGTGTGTATTATTAGGTTTGTATTATTTTATTCTTTCAATCTAATTAGAATGATAGCTATTATTTAAGCCTCTCTACGAAAGTTTGATTGTGACATTACCCCACTCAACAAAACCAAGACCCGCTTTGGTGGTTCTATGGTCTAACGCACTACTCTCGCAGTAGACTAAACTGCCGATGACAGGGAGATTGAGGTTCGATTCTCGGTCGGGTGTACTGATGGTGGTTTTTCCAAAATCGTTTTCCACTTTCCCTCCACACAAATGTGGGTACACTTCCCGTAAATTTAACCTTCCTCATCCCTAACCCATTAGCGTAACCGAATGGGTAGTAAGACTCGGTGCTAAAAAAATCGTATTGTGTATCTACCGGAGAGCACCCAAACATCATCTTTAAAATGTTGATTTGGAATTGGATTCCTTCACACCACCATTTATTGACAAGAGGGTTTAGAAAGTGTCATTCCAATTGTTCAACCTAGACTCAATTCATGTGACCCTGAGTGAGGGTGTAGTATGACCTGCATTTTGACCGAGGTGTACACGTCCAGAAACCTTCGATGAAAAACTTACCAAGCTCCGAAGAAAATTGAATCGCGAACCATAGCGGAGGTTGTGTGTGGATGGTCTATAGGACCTTGATCGAATCTTACCTCTACATGGCTCCACCCCCTCAACTTCTGCATCCTCAATAAACCAGTCGGTAGCATCCAAACGAGACAAACACAAGCCTCCTTGTTGGTAGAACAGGTTTCTTTCTGCCTCCACCCTCCAGGGACGCTAGACCAAGCAGTTCGCTTCCTGTGTCGAGATAGTGCGTGTAGAATTGCCGTCCATGGTGTCGTCCGAAATTACTACTTGATTGTACATTTATTATCATCTTAAGGATTAAAAAGTTCACAGGAAAGAACACCGGCTATATATTAAGCTCATCTTGTCAGGTTTTCTGGTGATGGGGAGGGTTGAAGCTCGAATCCCGCTTGGGTGTGAAGAAGATTATTTTTCCTGAAGGGTTACCCACACTTTTTTTTTTCGCGGAAATGTGGATGCATTTTCTTTAAATTCTGCCTCTATCGTCCTTACACGATTAGTGTGGTTAAATATATTTATCACGGATGGTTAGTAAGACGGAGAGCAAAACAAAAAATGTTCATAAAAATATTAGAATTTCTCTACTATATCATTAACTTTTTTATAATTTAAAAAAAATTGCTTCCGAGATTTCTTTTTTTTTTTTTT
>CABFWO010000225.1:194111-255688 GCA_902155825.1 Timema genevievae | reverse complement strand
TTTTTTTTTTTTTTTTTTTTTGTTAGCTGGTCCTGTGCCTCATTTCCTCTTGTTGACTTTCGCTTCTCTCTTTTTTCCCCATCACTAGTTTCACATCTGTGTAACGTACAGTCACACTCATAATCTAGTTTGATATAATGCCTACTAAATTATGTTATACTTAGCATCAATATGAATAATTTGCAACTATATCGTGTCCAACAATAAATTTTTATAGCTAAGGAATAACCCGCCTCGGTGGCGTAGTTGGCTAACGCGCTAGTCGTGTTGAGCTCGACTGCCGAGGACGGGGAGATCGAGGTTCGAATCTAGATCAGGTGAACTGGAGGTGGTTTTTACTAAACGGTTTTCCACTCTCCCTCCACGTAAATGCGGGTTCAATTCCCTTAAATTCAACCTGCCCAATTCCTAATCCATTAGCGTAATCAGTACTTAAGCGTATAACCCTAACGGGTAGTAAGACGCGGTGCTAAATAATAATAATAGCTAAGGACTAGCTTAGTGATAAAGGGGTTTGAGTCGACAGCTGCAAGTCCATGGGACCCTGGTTTGAGGAAGATATTTACTATTTGTGTAAGAATTGGTCGGGCGGTGATTTTTATATGAAAGATTGTTGGTTTGGGCACCGTCAAGAATTGTAGACATTTGGATTGGGCACTTGGTAGAATAATATTAATTGGAAATGAATACTATAAATGGCGAGCATACTGCAGCTCAGTGCAAGTCATCCAAATGAACGTTGCTATTCCGTACAGTATGTCCAAGGTAAAATTGATTCTTGATGAGAATAGGAGAAAGGTTAGGTTATATTAGGTTAGGTTGGGCTCAATCTACTTGAGGGCGGAAACCGTACTGCAAGGTAGCAGTTCCCAATATACCTTGTGGGGCGGGAGGGGGGTTGTAATGCTAATGGTAGCCTGGGATCAAAAGCAGTCCACCAACGCCCAATCGGTCCAAGCATCTAAGTAGTACAAATAGATAACCTGGCGGTCTAGAGATAAGGTGTCGGACTTCTGTGCTGGGGGTCCGGGGTTCAATCCTCGGTCCCGGCACAGATTTATCTGATTGCTAAACCCTTCCTTCACCTCTGACAATGTGTAAGTGCTTATAACCCGAACGGGTAGTAAGACGCGGTGCTAATAATAATAATAATAATAATAATAATAATAATAATAATAATACAAATAAAAGTTATAGGTGTGTAATATGGTTGTTTTATTAAAACACCGCGTCTTACTACCAGTTCGGGTGATACGCTTATGTACTAATTACACTAATGGATTTATGGATTAGGAAGGTTATATTTGGAGGAAGTGTACCTGCGAGAGTGTTAAACCATTTTAGAAAAACCACCCTCATTACACCCGACCGAGATTCTAAACCCGATATTCTCGTCATCAACAGTCTAGTTTACTGTGAGAGTAGCGTCTCAGACCATGCGGCCACCGAAACGGGTTATGGTTTTTTTTTAGTTTGTAAGTTGTTGAGTTTAGATTATGAAAGTTAACTACTCCAAAAATAAAGTAGTAGTCTTCTTGAAGAATGCAATCACGTTTATTCATGATATATTAATAATTTCTTTCTTTCTTTCTTTCCTCGAGTGTATATTTTCTACCTTCTTTTCCTCGCATGTATATTTTCTACCTTCCTATCCTCGCATGTCATCAAAAAAATAGTTGTTTTAAGGTACTAGGTAAGCAATAAGCATTTATAACTATATTGGCTTCCTGGCCAATGTTCATCAATATCAAACTGCCTGGTTAATATAATAATAATTACTATAATTATAAACAATGTTGATTTTTAAACTAGATGCTTTAAAAACAGCTTGTTTAAAAATCAACATTGCAAAAATCAACAATAGCATGTGTGTGTAATATATATTACACACACACACACACACACGCGCGCGCTATTACCACACATGTTTCTGAATCAAATTTCTGACGCCTTCACTTTCTTTGACTCGCGTGGCAATTGGACTAGTTTAACATTCTTATTTAGACTCGTAGAGAATCCGGTTTGTTGACATCTACAGAATATACGTTTCTAGAAGTAGCATTTTATTGTTCACAGACCTGAAAAAAACAACCTCTTTAATGGTTTCCCAACATTACTTAACAGCCTCTCAAAGAAACAAGTTTTACTTCGAACCTGGTGCGTGGGATCAATTCCCTTTTCGTTCATAATCGATAGAAAAACATTTAATGGAAGCGGATGGACATGTATATAGATAGATAGATAGTTTCTGTGTCAAGTGTCTCTGCTGTCGATTTTTTTTAGAACTACGTCTCACCAGCCTTTAAAGTCATAAGTTACCCATATATACTAATTACTCTAATGTGTTAAAGATGAGGAAGATTGAATTTATATGAAGTGTACCCGCATTAGCGTGGAGGATGGATATGAAAATAATATGTAAAACCACCTTCATTCAGTACACCCGGCCCAGTTTCAAACCCCCGACCTTCCTATTAACCATAACCAGTGTGCTGAGTAGTCGGGGCTCAAATAACGTATGTGTGTCCTTAGGTTTTTTCCCCCCTAAATGTGTTTATACTCTCCTTCCATGCAAATGCGGTTACATTTTCTCTAAAATATGTATTTCCATCCCTATCCCATTGGTGTGGTTTTTTTTATTGCATGTTACTACCCGTCCAAGCAATCCGGTTTTAACTACATCAATGGAGTAAAGATGAGTAAGGTATAGTTTAGCGTAAATGTACCCGAATTCGAGTGGAGGGAGATGGGAAACCGTTTAGGAAAATATACACTCGCTACACTCGGCTGGAATCCAACCCCAAACTTTCCCGTCCCATTAATTTAATTAAATGCGAATATTCCAGAAGGGTAGTAAGACGAGATTTAATTTTTTTTGCATCACAGTTCATATAAAATAATGTAAAACACATCTAACTTCAAAAAGTCTGTAACTAGCCTATTAAGTTTTGAATGTGTACCAATAGAACGTTTAACGGATTGATTACTTAACGTCTTGAATAAGTAAGTGAGGGTAAATATTGTTCTACCATGTGTAGGAAATACAAACAGTCCATGTTTGTCTTTAAAGGAAGCGCAGTCTGGGCTGTACATCGATCCTCATACTCGTACAGGTCTATGGTAAGGTAACACTCCCCTCCCCCTCGCTGATCACACAACATACCCCTTACACAAACACCCCCCACCCCTACCATTCACCCTTGTATTTGTTGACCGGAGTGCCTGGGGTCTTATTACCATGTTTATCTTGTTGCACATCGTTCCAACTCTAACACGTAGGCCTAGAAAGAGACCTGGAAGAGGTCAGGGGGTGTCACCAACAAACAAGATTAGGCCTAGAAAGAGACCAGGAGGGACTCAAGAGGGTGTCACCAACATACAAGAGTAGGCCTGGAAAGAGACCAGAAGGGGGTCAGGGGGTGTCACCAACATACAATAGTAGGCCTGGAAAGAGACCAGAAGGAGGTCAGGGGGTGTCACCAACATACAAGATTAGGCCTATAAAGAGACCAGGAGGGACTCAAGAGGGTGTCACCAACATACAAGAGTAGGCCTAGAAAGAGACCAGAAGGGACTCAAGAGGGTGTCACCAACATACAAGAGTAGGCCTAGAAAGAGACCAGAAGGGACTCAAGAGGGTGTCACCAACATACAAGAGTAGGCCTAGAAAGAGACCAGAAGGGACTCAAGAGGGTGTCACCAACATACAAGAGTAGGCCTAGAAAGAGACCAGAAGGGACTCAAGAGGGTGTCACCAACATACAAGAGTAGGCCTAGAAAGAGACCAGAAGGGACTCAAGAGGGTGTCACCAACATACAAGAGTAGGCCTAGAAAGAGACCAGAAGGGACTCAAGAGGGTGTCACCAACATACAAGAGTAGGCCTAGAAAGAGACCAGAAGGGACTCAAGAGGGTGTCACCAACATACAAGAGTAGGCCTAGAAAGAGACCAGAAGGGACTCAAGAGGGTGTCACCAACATACAAGAGTAGGCCTAGAAAGAGACCAGAAGGGACTCAAGAGGGTGTCACCAACATACAAGAGTAGGCCTAGAAAGAGACCAGAAGGGACTCAAGAGGGTGTCACCAACATACAAGAGTAGGCCTAGAAAGAGACCAGAAGGGACTCAAGAGGGTGTCACCAACATACAAGAGTAGGCCTAGAAAGAGATCAGAAGGAACTCAAGAGGGTGTCACCAACATACAAGAGTAGACCTAGAAAGAGATCAGAAGGAACTCAAGAGGGTGTCACCAACATACAAGAGTAGGTCTACCTCCAGTTTGCAGCCTTGGCTTGAAGGAATGGTGGGAGGGAAGAATGCGCTAGTTAAGGTCAGTATTTTTGGCAGTTTTATAGCAAACATTTATTGTTTCAGGCAAAATTAATCAAATATTGCTCCAGTAGAAACATAATGTATAACTTTCTTCACACGGTGATATCAGTAGTTATTGAATATCTGTCGTGAGCATAGTGGAGTTGGATGAGAAACATTTTAAATTAAGAGAAAATGTTGTAATAAAATGTTAGTACATTTTTAACAAATACGTATTCAACAACTGTTTATATCACCATGTGAAGAAAATATAGCTTTATGTTTCTACTGGAACAATATTTAATTTATATTACTGAAAAATTTGTTTGCTATAAAAATTGCCAAAATACTGTCATTTAGCTATAAATTCCTACCATTCCAGCCAGCAGATCAACAAATATACCGGATACAACCATATAAAGTGCGAAGAATTGTTCGATTTTTTTATAAGAAGCTAGAAAAGTTACTAAACCTACTTTCACATACATCAGGTCGTGTGATGTGAAGCCAGGGTCTTGGAGTGTGTGTGCCAAGCCTTCGGCTTGGACTCCGACTCCTTCAGAAATGGTTTATTTATTAATTAGTAATAAAAAATGTACTGAAATAAAATGCTCCGATACAAATTACTTCATGGGAAGCTTATTATTTGGCCTTGTGAATTATATTTGATTAAATTTAAATTTACTAATCCAAAATACCAATATTGGTCCTAAATAAGAAACACAATTATAAAATGTTGTTATAATAATACAAGTTCAACTTGTGAATGTAAGGAAAGACAGGCCTCCACCGTGGTTCGGATTCCACGTTAAACTGTAGGTCCTCAATTTCATCTCACAATCACCTTACCATTGCACATTAGCGTAAGTGCTTACAACCCGAACGAGTAGTAAGACGCGGTGCTAATAATAATAATAATAATAATATAAGTTTTTATTTTGAAGCCGAAGTCTGTACATTTTTACCTACTCTGACTTCACAGCCCCTGCCTGCAGTTGTTACTTTTGATATATATTATCAATACCTGTAAAATAACACAAATAATAACCATAGTAAAATACTATCACTTTTGGCTTAAAGAATATATGTTTATATTTTCTAAACGACCCTTCTATGAAAATCGGACTGTACTTCCTTCTCACAGCCTCACACAAAAGAAGATAAAGATAACAGCCTTGTTCTAAAAACACACTAAGCTATACGCGTGCTAATAGCCGCCTCAGTTAACTACTAGCGAGGAACGGACGAGGAATATGATCCCACATTTGTGTGGAGAGAGAGTTGGAAACTATTTAATTAAAAAAACACCTTCTGTAAACGCGTCTGGAACTTGAACCCTAACCTCCCAGTCATTAGCAAACCGGACCTGACGGGGGTTGACGCCATAGTCCACGTGACCACCGATACAAGTAGTTAAAAACCACTTGCAGTTAAACACCCACACTGGTGGTCACGCGGACAAAAGCATCGGTCTCGTTTTGTTGGTTCTTATGTTTTAATAACTCAAGATGGTGAGAGTCTTTTATATTGGGTGAAATGCTGAGTGTGATGTCTTAGGTTAAGTTAGGATCTTAATCATGAGTTGAGATTATACTTGATTTAGTTAAAAAAAAAAGGATGATGAATCTCGATATAAGAAATTCAAATATTCAAAAACCTTAGGGCTAACGAGCACGGCCTCTAATTTGATATTTGACCTAGCTTAGAACGCATCAACTTATTCAGACGGTTGACACTTTGATGGCAACTGCTCATGATCCTTACGATCATAACTTTCGCGGTTTAAAGTTAAACAAAGTGCACTTAAACCCGTTTCGGTATGGTCACATGGTCTAGGGCGTAACTCTCGCAATCGACAGGGATATCGGGTATTCAATACCTTCGGGTGTTCTGAGGGGTTTATTTCCTAAATGGTTTTCCATTCTCCTTTGACGCAAATGTGGGTATATTGTATCTTGATTAAACTCTACTAATCCATACCCTATTAGTGTATAGGCCCTATATGCATATAGGCTGAACGGTTAGTAAAACCTGGTTCACACAGAAAAATGCGCACTTAAGGCAGTGGTCTCATTTCTGAAACTCATATTAGTGGAAGGTCCAAACTCACAAACTCGGGGCGTGTTGTGGGCCGCAGCCTATACAAACATGTTTTCGTTATTTTTACCCTATATAATTGTGTTTGCAGTGCGTCTTACTACCCGTCCGGACAATCAACATTTTAATCACCAAGTGGTTAAGGAAACAGGCATTTATAATTAAGAGGAAATGTAGCCGCATTTGAGTGGAGGGAACGAGATAAACCATCTAGGTAAAAACGTCCGACTGGAATTTAAACCCTTGCCTTCCCGATACTGGCAAACTAGACCAAAAGAACCTGACGTTTAATCCACGTACTCCCAGATTTGTTCTATTTTATAACTATTTGATGCTATGTAGAATATAAAATCATGTATGTCAACTGGACCACCCGACTTTTATCCACTTGGTTTTGGAAAACTCCCATCGTTTGTGCTACGTTAGTGAAGGTTAGTGCCTGATTTTAATCGTTAGTGCTGAAAATTATGGGTGGCTAAGTTGATATCAAGTTTTCCGCCCAATATAAGAAATAATACAGCCACCATTTTAAAAAAAAAGCCCATCGTTTGTGCTCCGTTAGTGCTAAAAGAGTACACGATTTTTCTTTCTTGGATTATTTTTTATTTCCTACGTGACGTCATAGTTCATACCATATGTGCTCGATTGAATTTAGGTCCGGGGATTGTACTGGCTAGTCAAGAAGGAATACTGTTTTGTAGATACAAAAGCTTTTGCAACTTTTTACACGTGATTGTCATCATAATCATGCTGAAAAATCTAATAACGTTTCCTTTTGGGCATGTTCTCTTTATACGAAGCGACCGATAGAACCATTGAAAGCTACATAACTCAAGTTGGCCAAACACATTGCCAAAAAATATGTTATGGTTATTCAATTGTTTGTGCTCAATTTGTGCTCATACTGTATGTGACTAAACATCAACATTGATGCTGTAAATCTAGGCCTTTTAGAGAACATTTAATGAGGTGGGCCAACTTGATCTCAAGTTAGCCCGCCACGTATTGAAAAACACAACGTAATTGTGCTCTTTTTGTGCTCACATGGGCCTGATTATTAACAAATGTACTATAAAATTAGGCACTATATAGAATATGTATTGTGGCGGACCAACTTGAGCTCTCCTTACTCAGCAACATGTATAAAGTTGAGTTTGGCTTATCCGCCACATATTAAAAAATTCAACCTTACCAAATAATAATAATCAAATAGTTGAAGCTATTATTTATGCTTTTTAGTGAGGATTGATTCTTATATATGCGAGCCCTTACAATTATAATAACTGTACAAGTGGCAGCATTAAGCCAACTACCGAGTCGAAGGAGGCCGCGTTATCTGATAGCTCGTGATATTAATAAATCACACATGTGTAGCTGACAATTTCCGCACGTCCATCGCAGACTCTGCCTTAAAATATGAGTGAAGAATGATCCTGGCACGGGACGACTCCTGGATATCTCAGTGGTTAGAGCATTGGCATACTAAGCTAAAGTTCCCGGGTTCGATTCCCGTGTCGAAGGGTCATTTTTCAATTTCTAGAATATGTTACCAAATAATGTTTACTCATTCAATTGTGCTCCGTTTGTGCTCATATGTACTTAAATATGAACTTTTTACTATAAAATTTAATTTAATAATTTAAAGTTTAATGTGGTGGGCTAACTTGATTGGCCCAAATTCCGTAACAAATAGGAAATATTGAGCTGAAGCCGCATTCAATATTCTCTAGAATTCTTCATTTTTGAGCACAAATTTTCATGCTCGGGCACGTTTATAATCGAACACTGGAATATGGAAAATAGATAGGAAAGCTAAAAATAAAAAAATCACCTAGTGAAGTTCTTTGTTGCGTTCCTCCAAAGAATTTGTCTTGTTACAAAGATATTTAATTTCCATCGTGAGGGTGTTTGTTACACGTGCGGTATTTCAGGCTAAGATGATTCCTGATTAGTTTTATAAAATAGGCTTAGAGAGTTAATCAATGAATGTGAAATTAAATTTCTTGTAAATAACCTTTGCTGCCTATTTGACATCTAAAGCGCTCCAAGAGTTGACATAATTTGTTCTCTCAAGCACCCCAAGTGTTAAATACCTTTGTTCTCTCAAATACCCCAAGTTTTGATGAGTTGTGATCTCTCAAGCGCCCCAAGTGTTGACGAGTTGTGATCTCTCAAGCGCCCCAAGTGTTGATGAATTGTGATCTCTCCAAGCGCCCCAAGTGTTGATGAGTTGTGTTCTCTCAAGCGCCCCAAGTGTTAATGAGTTGTGATCTCTCCAAGCGACCCAAGTTTTGATGAGTTGTGATCTCTCCAAGCGACCCAAGTTTTGATGAGTTGTGATCTCTCAAGCACCCCAAGTGTTGATGAGTTGTGATCTCTCAAGCACCCCAAGTGTTGACGAGTTGTGATCTCTCAAGCGCCCCAAGTGTTGATGAATTGTGATCTCTCCAAGCACCCCAAGTGTTGATGAGTTGTGTTCTCTCAAGCACCCCAAGTGTTGACGAGCGGTTATCTCTCCAAGCGCCCCAAGTGTTGATGAGTTGTGTTCTCTCAAGCGCCCCAAGTGTTAATGAGTTGTGATCTCCCAAGCGCCCCAAGTGTTGATGAGTTGTGTTCTCTCAAGCGCCCCAAGTGTTGACGAGTGGTTATCTCTTAAGCGCCCCAAGTTTTGATGAGTTGTGATCTCTCAAGCGCCCCAAGTTTTGATGAGTTGTGATCTATCAAGCACCCCAAGTGTTGATGAGTTGTGATCTTTCAAGCGCCCCAAGTGTTGATGAGTTGTGGTCTCTCAAGCGCCCCAAGTGTTGATGAGTTGTGATCTCTCAAGCGCCCCAAGTGTTGACGAGTTGTGATCTCTCAAGCACCCCAAGTGTTGATGAGTTGTGATCTCTCAAGCGCCCCAAGTGTTGATGAGTTGTGATCTCTCAAGCGCCCCAAGTGTTGATGAGTTGTAATCTCTCAAGTACCCTAAGTGTTGATGAGTTGTGATCTCTCAAACGCCCCAAGTGTTGACGAGTTGTGATCTCTCAAGCATCCCAAGTGTTGATGAGTTGTGATCTCTCAAGTACCTCAAGTGTTGACGAGTGGTGATCTCTCAAGCGCCCCAAGTGTTGATGAGTTGTGATCTCTCAAGTACCCCAAGTTTTGACGAGCGGTGATCTCTCAAGCGCCCCAAGTTTTGACGAGTGGTGATCTCTCAAACACCCCAAGTGTTGACGAGTTGCGATTTATCAAGCGCCCCAAGTGTTGATGAGCGGTTATCTCTCAAGTGCCATGTAGGCCCATCATCTGTTCACTTGATTATCTGTGTTTGCCACCGGGTGAAGATGTCACTGAGAGGAAGTGTTTGAAGGGGATCCAAGGGCAGGGAGTAGTGACCCCGACTGACCTGCAGGTCAAGAGGAACACTGTCCCATCATGTGTCAACACACACACACACACACACACACACACTATTGTCTGGCCGACTGATGAGTCAGTGCTACAAACCATGAAACCGGACGTTGGATCTGTCCAGCTTTACTCACAACATTTTCAGGGTGTTCAAGTTACTTTTAAAATGTTTGAATTTTATTGTTTTTGTTGGGAAACCATTTTTCTCTCTTAATTAACAAACAATTATTATTAAAAAAACATTGTTGGGGACCTTCTATAACCTGTTCATTAATAATTAGTAATATATTATTGTATGTATTAAAGTTCCAATAATTTGTTAGTAAAAATCTTATTAAACTTAAATAAAAATATTAAACCTGTTTTTATTGCAATGTAAATGTTAAGTAAGTTCCCAAAAAGTTCATCTTATAGATAAAAAGCAATAAAAGTATAAAACGCAAACTATTTCAAAATCAGATTTTTTACTTGTGTGGTATGAAAGTGAACGCGAATTGAGATCCATATTTTTGCATTTTTTTTATAGCAAAGAACATTTTTATTCAGAATAAATAGAATATTGCTGCAATAGAAATATTTATTTTAATATTCTTAACATATTAATTTCAACGGCTATAATTATAGTTTAATATTTGCCACGGACCTCGAGTAATTTTGCTAGAACCTTTTTTGGTCCATCTACCCTAGGCGTGATGGTGACAGATAGCAGAGGATTTTCCTACCAACATTGGTTGAAAGTTACTAGGCCCCCCTCCCCCCTCAATGTTAACCTATGTGGTAATATTTAGGCCTATCATGTTCCTAGTAATAATGTATTCAATCCTAACTTTTTTTTTAGCACCGTGTCCTACTACCCGTTGGGGTTTTACCATTAATAATACTTTCCAAAATATTACTCACTAATAAGCTTTTTAGTAACTTATTTTAATAAAAATATTAATTAAAAACTATTTCTTTCTTTATTTGTTTCGTAGCTGTGGCAGCAATATATATTATATAGTATAAAATAATAAATAAAAATATATTATATTTACCCTTGTATCTTCTTATAAACTATCCACCATAGAGACAATAATTTTTTTAAATAACTAGAGCATTAGTTTCAAAATGAAATGTTTTTATTTTGCAAACACATGCGCACTAACACAACCGAAAATGGCTTGTATGACGTCATCAACTTCATCTTGTTAATCATATTAATTTATTAATTTAACTCCTTTAGAATCTCTCGTTTTTAAAGCATTTTTTTTAAGAAGACTACAGACACCACTTCCACAGACACACACACAAAATTATAAACATCCACACTGTTATTTTCATACGTTCGTATTTCAATAATGTAAACACGCTTAAAAGAAAAAAATTTATCTAAAACAAATTTTGTTGTGAAAGTTTTGACTGTCAAAAGTGAATGACCAACATATTGTCTGGCAGATCAAATGGTTTGGCGAATGCAGAAGTTAAACGCGAGTTGATCTGGTAATGTTAGCTAGCTGTCACTTAGCGTAGATATTATAAAAGCATACCTTGTTCAGAATCGGGCGCAATAACTGTGAAACTCACTGGTGATGACGCTTTAACAAAACAACCAAACACTAGTGCCCTAACTCGACCAGACGGAACCGAGTTGAAGGTTCTCGGTTCAGTTCTCGGAAGGATAGAAACATGTGTAATTTTGAAGCTTCATTTATAACATTTGATTAGATAATAGGCCTACATATATGTCCCGGGGGTATAGTAGCTGTGTTTATTCTAGAATGAGTTAGGATAATTCGTTAATATCCATCACAGCGGCAATAAAGCGTACTTAGAAACAAACTAACCAACTAAATCGAACGGCAAGACACTATTGCGAGTCCTAAATACCTCTAGAGATTACGTTTTATAATCCTGTTCTCGCAGCTCGCCACAGATAAAGAAGTGTTTTACAACGATGTTCTAAGCGGGAGACTATGTTTCCACAAAGTCTGGTTTAAATTGCAGGTTTTTAAATTGCTTTGATAAATTTGTAAGTTCTTTTATTACGTTCAATTTGTAAATATTTTAGTTCAATTCAACTTTTTTTTTGTATCTATTGTGATACATAAATCAGATAGGTATGTCGGCTTTAATAATTTCAAGGAATTTCTCGATGTTTAACAGAGACATACGAACAGACGGGAGTGGATAATAACCAAGGATTATGGCCGCTAGAAGGTCTAGACTTTATAGATTTGCCATTTAATTAATTATATATAATTATAACAGAAAGGTAAAAAAAATATTTTTCAAAATAAAATATGAACTATCGTTACTATTTATTTGCTACAATTACAGTAAAACTTAAATTATTTGACCTAATTGAGGAGGGCGTCGGGATTAATGGAAATACCATTTATTATTATTATTATTATATAGCACCGCGTCTTACTACCCGTTCGGGTTATACGCTTAAGTTACTAATTACGCTAATGGATTAGGAATTGGGAAGGTTGAATTTAGAGGAATTGAACCCGCATTTGCGTGGAGGGAGAGTGGAAAACTATTTAGGAAAAACCACCCTAAGTTCACCCGACCGATATTCGAACCTCGATCTCCCCGTCCTCGGCAGTTGAGCTCAACACGACTAGCGCGTTAGCCAACTACGCCACCGAGGCGGGTGAAACACCATATAAATAAACATAAATTCTAAAATAGAACATAATTGTACATGTGGCAGAAAAAATAGTAATGTAGTTGTTGGATTATACAGTATGTCGGGAATCGCCACCTCCTATAGCGATTCTTTATCATTGTAGCTACATTATATGAAACTGCCTTGTATTTATAATATTATATTGCTTGATGTATTTTCGATCTCGATGTCACGATAGGTTTTGTCTAGCGACAATAATTTAATAAAGATGGACTGACTTTCACTTACGCACTTATTTCTTTCTTCACGCAGTATGCTACTTATAAACTGTTAATACTATTGAAACATTTATTAAAATGAATGTTAACTGGATGGTCATGGCTGGATCTGTTGAACAAGTAACACTTAAAGGTGGACGGGGTTTGAAGAAGCTGTTGATCTTCTTTTGAGAACTTTTGGCATTCTTGTACAATAAGTTCAGGTAGATGGCTTGAGTGTTCATTACTGACCTGAATCTATTTTTGTGCAGAATTTTGACCGCGTAATTGAATAAATAAGTAACAAAAAAGTAACCCTAGACTGGATAAGTGAAATCCGATTTAATAAAGTTCAGCATTTCGAAATTATTACTGTAGACTATTAATGTTTTAAACGATATTTTAGTTGTACCCTTTTGTCCCAGCATCAACTACCAGTGACTTAAAATATTTAACTTAAGGTTGGGTGCTAGTGAGCGCCAGTTTAGTGCATTAATTTTGCAGTTTTTATAGCATAAACTTTTTTTGGCAAAAATAGATCAAATATTTATTCTATAGAAACATATAGTTTAAGCTTTCTGCACATGCTAATCTCAAGAGTTCTTGAATATCTCTCATGAGCATGGCGGCATTTGGTGACAAACTTTTTAAATGCAGAGAAAAAGTTGTCACTAAATTCCAGAACACCCTTGACAGATATTAAAGAACTGTTGAGATTGGCATGTGCGGAAAACTAAACTCTATGATTCTATAGAAGAAATATTTGATTTATTTTGGCCAAATAAATGTTTATGCTATAAAAACTTCGAAAATACTGCCCTAAACTCACGCTCACTAGCACCCCATCTTAAAGGAATAGGATAACGAAAGCGAACTTTAAATAACATCGTTCATCTGAAGTAAGGTCAGGAAACCACCCGCGGGGAAGCTGGCTGTGATTGAACCCTGGTCTCTCAGATTAGAGTATAGCTTTGCAATCATATTTGCTTAAAGCCATCTATAGTACTATTTACGTAAACACACCCAGGGCTCATCGTACAATCTGTGATCGTGCTGAGTGGGGCCCAATGGCAAGACGAAAAGAGTTTCTTGGAACTATTTGGCGTGGCTGGGATTCCCTCCTGTCCTCAGGGAGGTTTTCACATTTTACAGCGAATGGGTAAATAGTACCGTAAATAGTACCGCAACAATCGATACGTACCGGCAGAAGAAAAGGAAACGAAGGAACGGGGAAAGGAAGGCCAATAAAGATAAAATAGGTACGTCTGTGTGGGATAGAGGAGACTGTGAAGGGGGGGAGGGGAGGGGTTCTGCTGACATAGAAATGGAGGATTGGAGTCTCATCCTTGAAGAAGGGCCCCGTTCCGTTTTTAGTTTGATAACATTTTCTATTTTACCCTCTTATCCTTAGGTGAAGTGGCTGACGTCAAAGTCAAAACTCAGCTTGTTTATATTTTTTTTTATTTTTTTTATTTAGCACCGCGTCTTATTACCCGTTCGGGTTATACGCTTAAGTACTAATTACGCTAATGGATTAGGAATTGGGAGGGTTGAATTTAGAGGAAGTGAACCCGCATTTGCGTGGAGGGAGAGTGGAAAACCATTTAGGAAAAACCACACCCAGTTCACCCGACCGAGATTCGAATCTCGATCTCCCCGTCCTCGGCGGTCGAGCTAAACACGACTAGCGCGTTAGCCAACTACGCCACCGAGGCGGGTAGCTTGTTTATAGTTTGACGAGCTGGCAAACTTATCACCATGCTGACCTTGGAGGAACAGTGTTATATACTCAAAGAAGCGCAGAATTTAATGACCATTTTAAATCCATATTTGACTATAAAAATCGTAACTGTTTAATGCTAGGTATCGTACTCCTTATAACTAATGTTTGTTCTTTATTTGTAAACGGTTTGTTAATCTCTGTAGGAGTTATAAAACGTATGCACCTCTCCTAGGGGGGTCCATATATACGCATAACAAACCTCATAGGCTAAAGCTATAGTAACATTTTCTTAAGGGCCCCCCTAGAAAAAAATACTTAATACGCCCTTGATTGTAGCCAAGCGAACTATAAGACAAAATTACTAGCTATAGAAGGCTAATTAGTTCATATTTGAGAAGGTTTATGTACAAATATGTTGTAAGCCTCATAAAAAACATTAAATATTATTATAGTTTAAATATATTTTAGAAACATCCCCTTTTCTAATGAGATTCACCAAACACTCGTACATATTTGGCGCAAACTGATGTCCCGTCATATAAGATAATAAGGGAGACTTATATTCGTTTTCATCTGTGCGATACAAGTGTTGCGTCAACATGGATGCTTATGGAGAGTATCGAACTAATTACTTTACATTCCTTAACTAGAAACTTTTCAAGCTAAACTATTAGGATCTGCTAAGAGACATACAAACACATTTCTTTGGGGTAAAAATTGTTAACGTTTTACTATTTTACTAGCTAAGTGTTTTTTTATAAGTAGTGATAATATCTATCGAAAGTGACAATTGAAGATTTAGTTTCTCGTCTAGATGATAATATTAGATCATATATCTACTTTCATATATTCATACATCAAGCTATTTGGCATGTGGCTTTTAGTCAATAATATTAATACCTATGAATTAGAATCAATAAAAAAGTAATATGTTATCAATTTTGGCTACAAAAAATATGTTTGTACTTTAAAAATCTTTCACTGAAAATATGGCTGCACAGTATCACATTTTCCTTTGAACATATCTAATAGAGGACCACCCACCTCTGTAGTCTAGGGGTCAGAGCTCCTGGCTACAGATCTAGGGGTCCAGGATTCGACCCTCGGCGCTTCCAGATTATCTGTGAAACAGTGGGTCTGGAACGGGGTCAACTTAGTCTCGTGAATAAAGAAGTAGTGGCTCTGTTCTAGAAAACTGAAATTAATGGCTGGAGGGATGGTTCGTTGTGCTGATCACATGACACCCTCTATCCGCAAATGTTGGCACACTCTCCGCTAACATGCTGTGGCCTCTTGGTCGGTGTAGCTCTCTTTTAGGCTGACGCTATGAAGTTTTTTTAAAACAATCTAGCAGGGACAGCAAGCTATTCTATGTAATCGACGCTCTCACCCCCCCCCNCTGACAAGCTTTCGGATTCATTAGCATAATATATTTCCTTATTCCTTGTTCTCCCTTCTCTACTCCCTATTTACATGTAATTAAATTTATTTTTTCTTCAACCCTTTACTGAAACTGCTGACTTATTTATTGATCTACTCGAGGGAGGGGGGGAACGCCCTTCCCTTAATTCAAGCGGGACACGTGAGTCGGCTAATTCAATTTCAACTGTGTCCACTACATGTGGTATTCAGTTTCACAAAGAGCTTCCCAATAGCAGTTTTATAATTAGTCCAACTGCCACCCAAAGCGCCAGGTGCTGATCTAACTCGCTTCCGCTATTATTATTCTCTTTACACTTTTTAATGTTTTCTTTAACTGTTGAAAATAGCAGAAAACTTGAATAAAAACAGGGGGAAAAAATTGTTCGATTTATTTAACTCACAGGAGTTAAAGGATAGTCCGATATATTAAATATATCGATATTTTTGTATCCGATGTATCGAAATATTGCTGCCGTCCATCCCTAATCGCAAGAGCTTGTACACGTGCTCCGCGTGCTACCGCCACCCATCCGAGATATACGGATATTGGGTAAGGATGTAAAAGGTAGAATTTAAAAGAAACAATCTTGCATTTTCGTTGAGGGAGCGTGTTAAATCACTTAGGGAAAAAAAAATCTAGCTATAGTCGTTCGCTATTCAAATTTTATATTTCCTGCCACAGGCTAGCCAGACTAGGTGAGACTGAAGCCTTTGTCCACGTGTCCATCGATGTTTTTAAGATCTCTTATTCACTTATTTGCAGACGCAGACGTAAAATATCATGCTCTAATGCTCCCTGAAGGGGAGCACGAGAGCAAATTCCAACACGTACCGACCAATTGGTCACACCGTGTGGTTTTCGGATATTTAACTGGCGGGTTGTCGCATTTCGCGAAGTTACTGAAACAAACAAAAAAGCATATTATTAATTAATATTAGTTGAGAAAAACAAAATTGTGGGGAACCGACTAAGAGGTTTTTAGAGTTACGTGCGGAGACACTACTCTATGGGGGGCTGAGTGAGAGCCTCCCAAACCACTGTTGACACATCTCGCTTATCCGAGCAGGGCTTTGGGACGTCGGTGGCATCCTCCAGGGTCGATGACGTAGTTCTCAAGCCCCTGGATAAGAGGATTGGTGGCACCGGGAAGTCTGTCGTAGAAGGCCTGCGCCAGCTTCCGGAAGTGGTCCTTGATGGTAGGCATATCCAGTTCTCGGTCACTTATTTAATGATTATGTGTATCTACATTGAGTGTAATAAACGTATTGGAAATCTTCCCGAGCCAGTTTGTTGTGAAACACCCGAAACATTAGCACTTCAAGCCATTTCAAGCAGATGTTTAAAATATAATACTGATGGGCTATTATCTGTTTTCCAGTGGGTCTTACTACCCGTTCGAGCTATACATAGTATATTAGAGAAAATATAGGCGTATTTACGTGGAGAGAGAGTGTAAACATGATTCGGAAAAATCTATCTCAATTCACGCAGTCGGGATTTGAACCCCAACCTCTCCACTACCGGGACACCAGACTAAATGAGCCTGACATTTAGACCACATGCACACCGATTCATGTAATTCCAGTTTGTATGCCTGAAAAAACAACATTAATTTATTCTGTACATTAGTGGGAAATAGGATTTTAATGACGTAGCGGCGAGTCAAGATAAGATTTCACATGTTTATCGATTTATGTTTTAGACGATGAGTTTTTAAGATTTAAAATTGAAACCAAAAACTATTTATTTTTTTAAATGATTCGAGAACTAGTAATATATTGTCGCGTGGTTGAACTATCACCTACAACTTAAGTTATTTGGTTTATTCACAAAAATGGCGAGTAGGAATCTTCCTGCCAGGATGACGATTAAAAATGTATTTGGAAGCATTTGAAGGGTACAAAAGAAAAAGGTGGAAAGTCACATTACACAAATCTTCCAAGTCAACAACTCTTATATTTAAAACCCAAAGTACTCAAGTGCTTAGATGCGTCGATCTAAGACTGAACCCGCTTCTCAAAATAGTTTCTAACTCACCAAGCAGGTAACGTCGTTAAGATGGGGTGCTAGTGAGCACCAGTTTAGTGCATTAATTTTGCACTTTTTATAGAATAAACATTTTTTGGCCAAAATATATCAAATATTTCTTTTATAGAAACATAGAGTTTAGTTTTCTGCACATGCTAGTCTCAACAGTTCTTGAATATCTATCATAAGCATAGCAGCATTTGGTGACAAACTTTTTAAGTAAAGAGAAAAGGTTGTCATTAAATTCCAGGACAGCTTTGACAGATATTCGAGAACGGTTGAGATTAGCATGTGAAGAAAACTAGACTCTATGATTTTATAGAAGATATATTGAATTTATTTTGGCCAAAATATGTTTACGCTTTAAAAACTGCAAAATGAATGCACTAAACTCGCGTTCACTAGCACCCCATCTTAAGGGCCAAGATATCGTCCGATAAAATGAAAAGTAAGAACTCTTTAACGTCTGTTATTGAAACGTTTTCCTCCCTATTATCCCCCTCCCCCTCCTAGTTTGTTGACTTTGTCCGCTGTTCGTCCAGCTAATTCTCTCTCTCCCAAGAGTCCAATGTATCTCTCTGATTGTTACACTTGCTTGTGCCCGCGGTCACCCCCCCTTAATCCGAAACGAGTTATGTTGGGATCTTTTTTTTTATCTGTTGCGGTCGAGTCCTTCCCCCCCTCCCCCCTCAGGCAAATCCAATGCTACGTTCATTTGTTAGCTGGGTGCAGCTCCTCGTCAAAATAATGACTCGAGGGTGGGGGGTGAACGTCACGTAGGTGTCCACCCTTGTTCGACAAGAGGCGTTGATGGTTGTGTATTAATTAATTGCGATGGCGGTGAGAGGTCGAGTTGACGGACCGGCTGACCCACTTGGAATGGGGGGTTTTACAGTTCCCGCTCTCTAGTGCCAGTACTGACTATCACACTACATAGCGCCAGTACTGATGATCATTATATCTAGTGCCAGTACTGACTATCAGCCTACAGTATCTCTCCACGAGGATGCTCGTCAATTTACTTTCAACCTCATCTTTCGATCACATTGAGCTAGTATGAGTTGATGATGGCCCTAACGAGTAGTAAGACGCGTTAAATTAACAAAAAGGTTAAGGAGGTAAATTGCTAGGGGGTACAATAGCATTTGGACCAGGTGTCATCCTAATTTTTGTCTAGTTTACTGGTGACGTAGAGGTTGGGTTTTTCTCTATATTAATTCCCCACTTTCCCTTAAAGCAAATGTGGGTACACTTCCTCTGAATCAGACCTTTCTAATCCCTACCCAATTAGTGTAAGTATGAAGACATCCCAGATGGATAGTAAGACGCAGTGCATTTACGAGAGGCATTGGCCTAAATGTGGAAACCTCTCCCGTTCACCTTGTAGGAATCGAACCCTGGCTATGTATTCAACAAATCCCATCAGTTGTGGTTCAGATCCTTGGAATGTTGTATAGTCGAAAGGTTCTAGCTTAAGCACAAATCTTAAAGGTTTCTCACCTGTCTTTGATACAAACGAGAAGTCAAAATTACTTTTGGAACTAAAACTATTGTCAATAATAAATCAAACTCTGCTTGAAAGTATTCTATTGTACTAATCGTACAGTCTTTTCATGTCCCAATGAGATGAAATGATTATGATTATTTTGGGTGTTCTCTATATTTAAATATGATCGCAAATATTCCAATTTCATACTACACCTAAAAGTGTTTTTTGTACTAGTTTTAAAAATTCTTGTCTCATTTCCCCTATTTTTCAAATCTTAGTTATAAAATTAAAAATATATAATACTTTTCAAGTTTTTGGGGTAGTCCTGACAAATTTAACTTTGTTAGCAGCTTAAATTTTCATCCCCCACTCGCAACTCCTCCCCCCCCATGCCCCCATTTCAGCTACCCTTGTTTTAAAATCATATATGTTCAGACTCTTAATGTCATTAAATGCTCTTCATGTATGTACATATTTCAAATTTTTATCATACTGAAAGTTTTTTATTCTTTTAGTTTAGGAAATTTTTGTGAGGACACCTCCCGCATTGTCTGGTCATTAATTTTGAAATTTAATTTTTATTTTTCAGTGTGTTTGGTGAAACTCTTAAAGGTGCCTGTCATTCTTAAATCTTCTATAATAATGAGAATTAATTTTTAACTTTTTGGAAATTTCGAGATCCCCCATTTCTGATACCTTCACTTAGAAATTTCAAATATTTAAGAATGTGTAGGTTCTATTCGCTAAGGAAACATGATTTGCCTACTAATGTGAATAACAAACAAACAACACAAAATATAATATTTATCTTTGAATTTAGTAGGATGGATGTTTGTTTCCATCTCAAAACACTCATTCCCAAGGAGATTTATAATTATTGGTTTGTTGATATTTCTAAGCTCCTCGTTGCCAAGGAGATTTACACCGGCAGTGTGTGAAATCCAGGCGTTCTATAAAATGCCTAGGCTTTCTATTTAATGCCAGAGTGGTTTTGGCGAGGTATGGAATAAACGTGTTTTGGTGTTGTATTTCATACTTATTTTCAAGTTCTTTGTCTTTTTGAAGTCCCGGAATATGCTATCATTTTTTTTATGCAGTTTTATGTAAGTCTTGCGCCATTTTATTAAAGGTTCAACTAATTCCTAGGATTTAAGTTGGTCAGACTAGGTTACTTTAGAATAGGGTATTTAGGTAAGGTAAGGTTAGGCTAGGTTAGGTTATGCTAGCTATTGTTCTAGCTAATATATAATGACTGGTTATTTATTCTCAAAGATAAAGAGGTAAACAGAAAAAGTCCCATCTCGAGACGACGAGTACTTTTAAGTTTACCGGCAACAAACAAAAAGACAGACAAAAAAATCGAATTTATTGACCAATTTAGACCTTTATTATTATGTAAGATAAGATACTAGCAAAAAATCACATAAAACAAATTACTAATATCTATAACAAGATGTTTAGTGGCCTGGAAAAACCGGGGAAATGTCAGGGAAACTCATTGGAAAAGTCAATGAATTTTATATAATAATTGAAATTTTTTTGTATTTACTAAAAAAAACGCAACTTTTATTTACAAAAGTCAAAACAACATTTTTCTTTTTTCCTGCTTCGGTGGCTGCATGGTCTAAGACGTCATTCTCGTGTTAGATGACAGAGGGATATGGATTTGTATCCCGGTCGGGCGTACTGAGGTTTTTCAAAACAGTTTTCCACTCTCCCTTCACGCAAATGCTAGTACACTGCCTATAAATTCAACCTTCCTCATCCCTAACCCATTAGCGTAACTAGTACATACGCGTATAACCAGAACAGGAAGTAAGACAGGGTGCCAAGGAAAAAAACTAACATTTTTCTGCCATTTAATATTCACCGCCTATCTTTGTTAACACGATTGTCCCAGTTGAGCTTACTGATCTCAATTCTAAGGTGTGATTTTCGTTTCGTCTTTCCAACTCCCTCCGACTCCCCCTTCCCGCAATTCCTTAGTCAATGCATGCGGGAGAATTCGATTACTTTGTAGGAAGAAGAAACTAAAAAGTAATGTCCCACAACAATATTTTATAATTATTGTACTGGTATAAGGCGATATTTTTATGGCTCTATGGAATCGCACTACTCAATAGCCTTTAACTTTGGGCTTAAATCCTTTAATCCCTTCATAGACTGACATAATTCAAGAATGTGTATGTTTCTAAAAATACTTAGTAAATAATGTTTGTAATATGCTTAAGATTTATATACATCGTGGCTGAAAAAACACATTGGCCCTGAAAACCCTGGAAAAGTCAATACATGTTGAAATAGAGTTTGGCTGGACACATGATTACGTTTCTATTATTTTTTGCATCCAGTTTTTTAGCCAAATAGAATTATCTTTACTAAAAGTATTATATTATGCTATACAATCAACGGCTTATGTGAATCGAGGCAGAGCTACGTATTTTATGATTCAATTTTCACATAGAATATATTAATATTGAGTGTATCTAAACAAAAACAAAAAATTAATCGGATAGAAAAACTTTGGATATTTTTATACAAATATTTTAATCCATCAGGGTTATTATTTTCGACATTTATGTTTAAATATGTGTTTCACGTGATTGGAAGCGAAGCTATCGAAGAACTATATTACAAAATATTGTTTTAATATTTTCGTTTCAGTATCAGTGTGAAAGCTAATGTTGGAAAACACGAAAAGGGGGGATGATTTTAAGAGAACAGTGTTCGGATAGGGAATGTGTAGAATTTTTTTTTAAATATACACTTACCTTGCTGGTTATCGAACCCAGGCCTATCGATTCAGAGGCAGACAGCACGCACTTGATTGTGTCGCTATTGTTTATTATTAAAATTTACCCCGTTTTACTGCCCATTCAAGTTTCATTCATTTTATTTAGTCTACTGATGGGGTAGGGCTGTGGTAGGTCGAATGTCTAGGAAATGCACCCGCAATTGCGTTAATAGATTACTACATCATTTAGGTAAAACATCCTCAGTAAACCCGTTGAACCCTGACCTCCCCGTTCACCAGAAAACCAAACCAGATGAGCCTGACCTTTAGTCCGCGTGCCCACCAATGCGGGATACTTTTTATTGCTTTGACTTTCTCCGCAGTGCTTCTGAAATATTAGCCTAATTTTTATTGAATTTAGTGTTTTCTTTTAGCACCGCGTCTTACTACCCGTTCGGGTTATACGCACTTACGCTAATGTGTAATGGTAGGGTGATTGTGAGATGAAATGGAGGACCTACAGTTTAACGTGGAATCCGAACCACGGCAGAGGCCTGGCATTCCAGACATTCACAAGTTGTGATTAATACACGTCTTGTCAGAGGTGAAGGAAGGGTTTGGCAATCAGATAAATCTGTGCCGGGACTGCGGATTGAACCCCGGACCCCCAGCACAGAAGTCTAACACCTTACCCCTAGACCACCAGGGCACCAATGTGTACTAATTACGCTAATGGTTTTAGGGATTAGGAAGGCTATATCCATAAGAAGTTTACCCGCATTTGCGTGTAGGTAGAGTGGAAACAATTTTATAAAAAAAAACTTCAAAGCACCCGACCGAGATTCAAGCCTCTCTCTCCCCGTCATCGTAGCGGGTTACACCGGAGCGGGTTTTGTTGTAGTTGGTCGCAAGCTTTGTTTCGTTTTCATTGGGTCTTGTAGCAGGCAGAGCTGTGATCTATCAGCACTCCATCCATCTTGGTTCCTGTTAGTACATCTCCCTCGCGGTGTTTGCACGTAGGCCACGCTAGATTGCACCTTGGAGCATTGTTTGGTTCGAGTAATCCATTATCTTCAAACTCACACTTTTAAGGCGGCCGCCTCGGTCGGCGAGAAAGTATCAATCGTTGTCAGGCGACAAGGCTTAAAATACAATGTTTTGTGCCATTTTTTGGAACTACTTATCTATTAGGTATTAGCTTGTACTCCCTTTCGACCTTCACCTTCAACCACCCTTTGTCATGTCAATTAAAAAGAGGGGAAGGAAAATTATTAAACTTTTTATTTCAAGGTAAAAATGAAAGCTTGCTGTTAGTTCTCAAATATCATGAAATTTTATCTGGTAGCCTGTCAAAACATTACTGTATTTGTTCGAGAAAGGCTAACTCTGGCGCAATTTTTCATCAAGAATAATTTCTTAGCGCTGTAAATATGATTAAAAAGTTGTTAAGAATGAGCTTATGTTATATTTTCACACTTTTGTTTCTGTTAATAAAACGCAAACTATAGGGATGTTAAAGAAAAAGAGCCCCTGTTGAAATCTTTCGACTTTATTTTGGCATGAACCATATTTTAAAATAACGTACCGTAGAATTAAATATTGCGTTAGAGCTGAACGTCTGCGTGGTACTTTCTCTAAAATATAAATTTTTCATTTTTTTTTAATCTACTAAAACAATTTCACTCAACTCAATTTCTCTATACCCGCTTCGATGGCCGCATGGTCTAAGGTACTACTCTCGCACTAGGCTAGACTGTAAAAATGTGGAGATCATTATTCGATACCGGTCGAGTGGAGGGAGGTTTTAAAAAATGGTTCTCCGCTCCCCTTCCATACAAATGCGGTTACACTTCCTCTAAATGCAATCTTCCTCATCCCAAACACACTATTGTAATTAGTAGATAGTCGTACAGTACAAAGGATAGTAAGACGTGGTGCTTAAAACAAAATCTCTGTTTTCTAGTGAAGACTCCGAGTTACCCCACCACTATCTTGTATTGCCCATTCCCGGTTTTCTGACAATTAGCCATCTGAAAGGCCTTTCTTCCTACCATACTCCTAATATACGAAAGGGTTAATCTATGAAATAAGGCCTTATAGGTGGCTAATTGTCAGAAAATCAGGACATATTAGGTAATACAGCTTAGAGTGCTTAGTTACGCCAAGTCAAGGTACAACGGCTTCGTAAAAGAACTTCGAATTCGCCAAGTAGGCAACGCCGTTAGAGAGAAAGATAGCATATATATTAGCACCGCGTCTTACTGCCCGTTCAGGTTATACTTTTATGTACTAATTACTATAACGGTTTTAGGGATTAGAAAGGTTATATTTATTAGAAGTGGACCCAAATTTACGTAGAGGGAAAGTGGAAAACCATTTTGGGAAAACCACCCTCAGTACACCCAACCGAGATTTGAACCTTGATCTTCCCCTTAACGGCAGTCGAGTCTACAGATAGAGTAACGCGATTTGCTCTCATAACTTTTGAGAAAAATAGCGGACCATATATTTAAATGTGCTGGTTAACACATAAAGCTAAGCTAAGCTAATTTAAGCTATGCCTTGCTACGCCGTGCTATGTTTTTTCCGATTGCTAGCCGGGCAATTTTTCCATCTCCCATCTTGAGTCATCTTACGTTGCGCATGCGCATAACGTAGCCTGGGCTCCGTGTTGAACAGACGCAGTGCTGGTTTGGTGAAAATAACTAAAGAAGTGTTGAAATTTTGTTTTCAGTTTGTTTCACATGTATTTAAAAATATCCTATTTAGGTTTAATATTTAATAAATGTTTTTATATTAAAATGGAAGTGTTAATTGAACAAGTTAAACCTCCACCTTCTAAATTTTCTTCATCCTCCAAAACAGCTGCTAACAGCAGCATCTTCTGTTCCTCAGTATTAACATCTGAAATCAAACGAGACATTTTGGAGAACGCCATCATAACTAAGCTTCACTGGAGCAGAACAGAAAGAAACAACACTGAATTTGAATTTGCTTAGCTTAGCAATGAGTGTGAAACCAAACGGACAAAGTATTAGCACAGCGCAGCACAGCATAGCACAGCATAGCTTAGTTTAACTTAGCTTAGCATTCTTTGTGTATCGGCCTTTAACGTCTGTTATTGACACGTTTACCTCCCTTTTATCCCCCTCTATCGTTTGTTTACTGTGTCCGCTGTTCTTCCAATTAATGTTTATCACCACCATGATGTATTACTTATATCCCGATTTTCTTACCTTCTGAAAGGCCTTTTCCCCTACTAGAACCTTACTGTATGTTATGAATCTGGTAGGAAAAAAAGGTCTTCCAGATGGTTACTCGTAATGAAATGTGGATATAGCTAAGTGAGATGTGTTCACAGTTTCCCCGGTTTGCTAATAGTCGAGATTAACTATTCCAGTCTAGTGCACGTATAGTTATGACGGCACAGGAATGCTAGACCAACTCGTATCCTTGTTGCTGTTGAGAATCATCGACCGATAGTTCTAAGAGATAGTTCCTCCACCTTTCCAACGGGCGATACCACGGCCAGCCTTCATGTAATGACGTTTAGAAAATAGAATTCCAAGAAGCTAAATGGTGCAGCCAAGTAGATTTAGTAAAAGGCCAACCAAGTACTGTCCGATTCGGCCTCACTCTCGCAATAGACTGGATTGTCGTTGACGAGGCGATCGGTATTTGAATCCCGGTCAGGTGTAGTGAGGGTGGTTTATCATAAATGTTTTTCCACTCTCCTCTCACGCAAATGCAAGTATACTTACTTACTCTAAACTCAACCTTCCTTATCCCTAACATATTAGATTAATTAGTTCAAATGTTAATAGGCCGAATCGTTAATGAAATGGGCCCACTCTGTGGCCGCATGGTCAAACACGATACTCTCGCAGTAAATTAGAATGCCGATGACGGGGAGATCGAGGTTCGAATCTCAGTCGCGTGTACTGAGGGTGGCTCTTGTAAAATGGCTTTCCACTCTACATCCACGTAAATGCGGGTACACTTCATATAAATATAGCCTTCCTAATCCCAAAGACCATTAGCGAAATTAATACATAAGCGTATAGCCCGAACGGGTAGTAAGATGCAGTACTAAGAAGAAGTTATTGTAACGCAGTGATTTAAAAAAAAACAGCTACGTATCTTCATCGAGAGAGTCGCTTTATTTATCTACCCTAATACCAATATTTATCAGGTAAAATGCGATGTTGATCTATAGCTCACCGCTGGAACTGGGATATAACTGGGTAAATAAAATCAATCAATAATACCCTATTACGAAGAGAGCCGGAAACTTTTAAGCCAGAACGAATAAATAAAACTATTTAATCAGGTATTTAATTTGAAAACTCATATCCTCTGTATTTAATTGCAGTGTTAGTTTTAGCTCGTAGAGTAAATATTCATTTTACTATCTATCGTGTTTTCTTGAAAAATAAACATTCCTAAAATACCTAACGATTCTATCACAGCACACAAATTACACAGCCCACAGAGCTCATCAGCTAGAAAGACAGAAAATGGCTATAGTAGCAAGTATGCCACAGCCAATTCTCATTCTGACAGAGCGAAGTAGAGTTATTTTTGTATTAATAGTATTATTAATGAAGCGTTTTGTCCAGTGAACAAGCTTAGTTTTAACTGTCTATAGTTGCATTACTTCCGAAACCTCGTATGTCTCATTTACCTTGAGGTTTATTTTTGTATGAACCAATATTTTCAAGCTAAACCGATATAATGTTTTGAGCTTTCAATTAGTCCATAATAGTGGTATTCAACCTGTAGTACGCGTACCCATGGGAGTAAGTGAATCTACCCCAAGGGGTAGGCCAAAATGTTTTAAATTTGCGTACAAACCCTCCTGAACGCTATTCTGTGTGTATGAATGACTTGTCATGCCTGCTTGGCAGAGGCAAACTGAAGGTGAGGCTGCCTGTAAGTCGGCAGTAAAATAACTTTCAGTGGTCTCGGCCAACCAGCCAGCCAACCCGCGACAAGATCAACAGGTTTTATAACAAGGTTTTATTTTGGATAAATTGTGTCAGGAATGGAAATATTGTAATCTTCCCTAACTTTTTATGAATTCACAGAACAAAATGAAGTCTCAGTTAATGATGCCCTGATTGAAATCATTAAAATGCCACTTGCTCAGCCTCAGTAAATCATTTCTGAAATACTTTCCACATATTGAGAAAGAATACAAAACACATGATTGGAGAGTAACTCCTTTTGATATTACAACAGTCACTACATCTGAACTTTCCATAAAATTTAAAGAATAATTGAAATTCTGCAGATAGGATTCTAAAAGCAACATTGAAGACTACGTCATTTTGCGATTTCTGGGTGGAATGAGGGGGACTGGATATAACTAGTTCAAGATAGAAATAGGTTATAATGAGGTGAAAAGGATATAACTAGTTCAAGATAGGGATAGGTGGCGTACTATTGTAAGCGCGGCAAGTAACGTTAGAGTGCTTAATGTCATAGAGTAATTAAGTGAGCTCCGCGTCTTACTACCCGTTCGGGATGTACGCTTATGCACTAATTACGCTATTGTGTTATGGATGACCAAGGTTGAATTTAGAGGAAGTGTACCCGCATTTGCGTGAAGAGATAGTTGGAAACCTTTTAGGTAAAACTCATCTCAGTACACCCAACCGGGATTAGATATTCGTGTCATCGGCAATCTTATCTATTACGAGAGCTACCTAAATTGATCTTACCAAATTAATTGAATAAAATATAGGCCTACTTAATTTTCTAGAGATAACTAACCAACTGGTCCACTATCAAAGTTGATAGTTGTATTTGCGCTACAACTAGGATCTGTAAGTTTAATGGTTTCAATCAACTATGGTATTCACGCATCCCTGAACCAAACCTTAAACTCACAGAGAATATTGTTTTTACAACTCTGAAACCTTTGCGTCTTTAACTTAGTGTCTCACTTTCAGTCTCATCGGGGTTCGAATCCTGGCTCGATGAAAAGACGTGATTTTTCTTCAATGGTTTCTCACTCTCTTTTTTCCAAAATGCGGGTGCACTTTCTTTAAAAAAATTTCTCTCTATTATTAATTTTAAACCACGTCTTACTAACATCCGGGCTATCCTCATATAATTACACTATTAAGGTAGGGATAGAGAAGGTGTGGTTTAGAGAAAATGTATCAGAATTTACTTAAAGAGAGAAGTTAAAACCATATAGTTTGGAAAAATAAAAGTACACACCCAGCCGGAATTTGAACCATGACGTCACCGGTGAACCAGACTAGATGAGCTTGACGTTTATTCCGCGTGCCCACTGATGGGGGAGGGGGATCCTTCCTCATTTCTACCTCATTAATGTAAATTTGAAGACATGAGGAGTAAGACGTGTTGCACAAAAGTAAACCAACATGATGTGGTTTCAATGAACGTGACTGTACAAACAGGCGCCGATATATCTTCTTGAAACATTATTCTCGTTTATGCAGTAGCCTCCCGATTTTTTAATTTTTTTTTTGCGTTTCTTATTTCTAGTCCACAAAAGGGGGAGGAGGGGGGAAGGCATCATCGCTTGACGTGCGAGCGAGAGCAGCGGGCCGATTGGAGAATGTTCCCGATGAAAGACGTGCTTCGTGCGGCCCAGGCGGGTTATTAATGAGTTATCACGGCTGTAATGAAGAGGATCGTTTTATGTTTCTTACTGCCTCTAAGTCGCTGCGTTTTGGGGTTTTCTTGTGTTGGAAGAAGAGACACCGAGAGTTAATACAACAGTGTGAAATGGATGCCTTCCAACCAACCGCACGCGTCTTTTAGATGTAGTGTTGTTCCATTTGACGTCCTAGCTGGCTCGTCTACTAGTTCGTTACTGAGCGTATTAATAATTCCCTCAATCCTCGCATCTCACAAACCGTTAACATCCTCTTTCAAAACTACGATAAGACTCTCTTGATGTCATTAAATGGGTTTGTTTGTACTTTACGTCACACTACGGGGTAAAAAAGATATATAAACACATAAAATATATCAATTTTTCAGCAAAAACCTCAATATAGTTATATCAATGTTTTAGTAAGTATCTGATGAATTGATCGATTTTTAGATAGATTTATTTTTTTGACTACGCTTAAAAGCTTGTGAATAAAAATAATTTCAAGTCTTACCTATTCTTTGTCCTTTTTTATATTAAATTAGTGGATCTTTTTTCCCTACTTTTATTTAAACTTGTCTGCTCTTAGCCAGAGTTAAATAAAGCATTAAAAAGTGAAAAGCAAAGAAGAATATTACTAATCCATCATAATACCACCGTTCCAGCTCGTCAAAACCAGCGCAATTCAATACATCAATAATATATCGATATAATTTATAAACATTTGATCGCTATATCGTAGCTTTCGATATATACCTTGCGAGATCAACATGTTAGGGGTAATTTCCATTCCTACCCGTAAGGACTATCTGAATATTAACACAAATGAGATAGGCTTGAGGAGGGTGTAATGTAAAACAAGTGTATTTGCATTTATGTGGAGGGTGAGTGGAAAACCATTTTGAAAAAACTTAGAAAATCCGATTAACTCACGCATATTGTTATATGGACTAAGGCGTCAGCTTGTCTACCTATGACTGGGAGGTCGAGGCTCGACTCCCGACCTGTTGTAATGAGGGTGGTTGGGTCTACATTATTTTTTACTCTTCTTACACGCAAATGCTGGTACATTTCCTTTAGAACTATATATCCTCATCTCTCCACCAGCGGTGTTAAAATAAGTACCCCCCGGAGGGATAATAAAACTAGGTGCACAAAAGAATACCCGGCCGGCTTTGAATCCCAACCTCCGAGTTACAGTAAAATCATTCAAGACAAGGAAGACGATATTGTTCCCTTGACCATCAGTGCAGTTATTCGTTTAAAATAAAAAGCATCTTGTGGTATTCTTTATTCAGAATGGACACATTGGTTTTATTCCTTTTAAAATGTGTAATGATTATTCAAATGAAATATTGTTCAAAGAAGTTACAAATACTAGGCCTATAACCTCATGGGGGTTTGCTTTGAGCCGGTGATCTCCAACGCTAAATCTAATGGAATTGTTCGAGTGTCTTGTTAATCTTTGCTTTGAGCCAGTAATCTCCAACGCTAAATCTAATGGAATTGTCCGAGTGTCTTGTTAACGTTTGCTTTGAGCCAGTGATCTCCAACGCTAAATCTAATGGAATTGTCCGAGTGTCTTGTTAACGTTTGCTTTGAGCCGGTGATCTCCACCGCTAAATCTAATGGAATTGTCCGAGTGTCTTGTTAACGTTTGCTTTGAGCAGGTGATCTCCACCGCTAAATCTAATGGAATTGTTCGAGTGTCTTGTTAACGTTTGCTTTGAGCAGGTGATCTCCAACTCTAAATCTAATGGAATTGTTCGAGTGTCTTGTTAACGTTTGCTTTGTGCCGGTGATCTCCAACTCTAAATCTAATGGAATTGTTCGAGTGTCTTGTTAACGTTTGCTTTGAGCCGGTGATCTCCAACGCTAAATCTAATGGAATTGTCCGAGTGTCTTGTTAACGTTTGCTTTGAGCCGGTGATCTCCAAAGCTAAATCTAATGGAATTGTCCGAGTGTCTTGTTAACGTTTGCTTTGAGCCGGTGATCTCCAACGCTAAATCTAATGGAATTGTTCGAGTGTCTTGTTAACGTTTGCTTTGAGCCGGTGATCTTCAACGCTAAATCTAATGGAATTGTCCGAGTGTCTTGTTAACGTTTGCTTTGAGCCGGTGATCTCCAACTCTAAATCTAATGGAATTGTTCGAGTGTCTTGTTAACGTTTGCTCTGAGCCGGTGATCTCCAACGCTAAATCTTATGGAATTGTCCGAGTGTCTTGTTAACGTTTGCTCTGAGCCGGTGATCTCCAACGCTAAATCTAATAGAATGCTTAACTCGGTTTCTAAACATCTTTTTATTTCATATAAGTTTTGGTTTGTGTGTGTGCTTCTCGTCTTACTACCTATCCAGGTAATCCATAGCAAAATATAATGGGAAATAAAGCTTGGTTTAGAGGAAACGTACCCTCATTTGCGTGAAGAAAAATTGGAAAGTCACTTAATAAAAACTCTCATGAATACATGTGGCTGGTATTCGAACCCTTACCTCTACTTCACCGTGACACCAGACCCGATAAGGTTGACGCCGATGTTGGTCCTTGAAGTACATTATTTATTTGGGGTAAACACTTGCCACCAAACCTCGACCCCGTGGGATTGTTCTCTCTGGGAGGAGTCTCTTGGGACCACTTGTCGGTGGCGCGTGGGTCTAGCTTAGAGTTGAACGTCCAGCGCGGGCTGGCCGAGTGTCGCGCCCCCAGAGTTGCGTGGCCCCGAGACACTCTTGACGCAGTGTGGTCGGTAGGGAATTAAACACTTGTCATGAGAGGTGGGCTTCGCCTTGCCTCCTACTTCACACACACACTCGCTTGTTGGCTGCTTACTCGCTCTTCCTTTGTTGGAGCTAGAGGCTTCCGGTTTTTTTTTTACTTTGGCAACGTCGCAAGAAAATAAATACACATTTCTCGATAACACAAGTATTTTTAATTTGTCAACGCGTCTCACTACCTTCCTTGGCTGCACACATTTAATTACACTATTAGAATAGGTACGAGAACAGCCTCCCCTGTAGGTAGCTGTAAATTACATTTGACTTACTGCTGGGTTCATCTCCTGCTTCTACTATAAAACATAAGCATGAAGGCCTTTTCATCAACAACCTGTTTGAAATTTGTGGGGTTTTTGATGTTAATTTTTGAAAATCTCTTGGTGTTTTGAGAGAATAAATGAAGAATACGGGTGGAAAGGCGGGAAAGTCACACTACACACATTTTCCAGTATAACAATTTTTATAACTCGAACTCCAGTATATATATAAAAATAAATTTAAATTTGACACACACTATTTTAAACCATGATCTAAAGTGTATTAGAAAGTTCTCATGATTGTCTTACAGATGGTAGCACTAACTCAGTTTGAGATAAAATGGAACATTCACCCTTTCCCCCTGTACCCTTCAAATGCAAATAGGCCTAAGACCTCCATTATATCTAAGGTGTTAAGGTGGCCACCTAACGAAGTGCTGAAACACCGCATTATTTAACCAGGGGTTTGTTATTTCAAAATATGGTTCAAGTCAAAATGTAGGTGAAAGGTATCACGAGGTTACTTTAGGATTAAAAAACTTATATTTTAATATTTTAAAAAAATTCATGAACATATGAAATTATTTTGTTTTCAATTATGTTTCAAGTGAAATGTATCATTTCTGCGATCAAAGTAAATGGCTGTAAGCAAATATGTAGCCTTCCTCAAACAAATAATATTGATTTATAACCGGGTCAAAACAGAAATATTTTAAAATAATCTGTTTTGAAGCTTTAACACTGCCATTCTCAGAAGAAACACAGCAGCGTGAGGATCTGTCCTTTCTTGTAGGTGACGCCCTTAAAACTCATAATTTAAAAACAAATTAACTAGTTTTTTATTCCTTGGTTTTTAATCTATCTATCCTTGTCTTACTGCCCGGCTGGGTTAGCCACAGTGAGAGAAGGAGCGATTATCACTCAGAAATGTATTCTCGAGTGTTTACAAAGATTTCAGTCAAGCGAGTTACTTGCATAGAGAGACATCCAAATATCCACCCAAACAAAAGTTATCTTCAAATAATAACTCTGTTTTTGTTAATCAATTCAATTTATAATTAAGGAATACTTTGACGGAGGAATACAATGTTTGTGATGTTTTAATTGGTTGTATAGTTTTACAATTCTAGCGCACACAAATCAAATTTAAACCTAGATTTATGCGAACAAATTAGATTATAATACATTTAATATTCAATCAATCCCTATGTTTATCCCACTATAGATATATGTTTATAAATATAGATAAAGCTCTCTATTACAAACCCTCGTATTTGTGACGACACATTCAACCAATCAAACGCACACACAAAGTCAGTGATGGCAAATATAATTAGCTATTTTTAATTATTTAAAAATTTGATCTCTATTTAACTTAAAATCCTTGGTACTTAGATAATCTCTAATGTTAAAATTAAAATAAAACTTTAAAAAAATCCCGTGAACTATTCTCATTTTGTATTTGAAAGGAATTTCGACTCAGTTTTCCAAATAAATGTCATGTTTCACTAAATATCCTCAGTATATGCAAGCTATATACTTTTTAAATTATTTTGTGTTTTAAAAATTAACTAGTACATAACATAGCAATAAAGTTTATCTAATTATTGAGTAAATTAGCCAATCCAACCAACCAGCATGGTTTGAGAGAAATATGTTCTAAGTTATCAGCCACTGACACTTTGCATGGACCACCTTCAACCCCAAATATATATCTAGTAACATTATTATTATTATTATTATTATTATTAAGTGTTCTGTCTTAAGACAGGTCCATTTATTTTGTCAGTGAACTTAGAGCTTAGAGTTTAGAGATTTTGACGAAGACAGAGGAGGTGCTTTGAACAAGTTAAAGAATATGGAAATCTTCCTACGTTGTTTGAGTGACACCGGTTTTCAGAGTGGGGTTGCTGAAGATTTTGGAGTCCACCGAAGTACAGTTTGTAAAAATGTTGATACTGTGCTGGAAAAAGTTTCATAAAAAGCCAATGACTGGATTCATTCCCCTATTAATAATGGAGAAATGAACGAATCTCGTGGAACATGGTTGAGGAAATACAAGATTCCAACTGTGGAAGGAGCCATAGACTACACTCATATTGAGATTAAGAAGCCATCACAGTATGGAGCTGGATATTAACAGAAAGGGATATGCTAGCATTAATGTACAAGCGACATGTGATGCCAAAGAAAAATTTACCAGCGTCGATGCATCATGGCCAGGTAGTACTCACGACAATCGGATTTGGAGAAGAAGCAGCGTAAAGAAAGTGATGTCTCGTTTTCATGGTGATTTTAGTCTAGTTACGGGATAACACCATGGCTACTCACACCTTTAAAAGAGATCCGTTCTCGAGACGAGGACATTTCTAACACTCAACATGCAAGAGAAATAGTTGTGATTGAAAGATGTTTCGGCCAATTAAAGAAGCTATTTCTCATAATAGGAAGACTTGAGTGTTTACTGACAAAACCTACTAATGTCCACTAGCTACAACAAGCGAACGCTCAAAAATTACATTTTGTTTTCTATATACCACTTAAACAATTGTACTGAATACTTATAAGATTTAGCACACGCTTATTCGCTTCAACATTAGCATTTGCTATGTCTTATAAGAAAACACTTAACTTATAAGACATCTTTAACTAGGCTTTATCCCAGCACAGATTTATCTGATTGCCAAACCCTTCCTTCACCTCTGACAAGACGTGTATTAATCAAAACTTGTGAATGTGAGGAATGCCAGGCCTCCACCGTGGTTCGAATCCCGTGTTAAACTGTAGGTCCTCCATTTCATCTCACAATCACCCTACCATTACACATTAGCGTAAGTGCGTATAACCCGAACGGGTAGTAAGACACGGTGTTAATAATAATAACTATGCTTTATTCACTTCACTCATTGGATGAGTTGAATTTTTTTTAAATATTCAATATATTTATATCTAACTATGACTATGAATTGCATTGCATAAAAATTCCTATTTATCAATACAAATTTTTATTTTATTTGCTCTAAAAAAGACATGGTGAAATATTAAAGCCAATCAAACTTTAACGAAACCACAATATTTTGAAAGTGTTATGGTTAAATTTGACAGTAAAATCATAAATGTGTATATTCCCTCTACTAAATGTTTGTAGATTAGTTATTGCATGTCTGTAAGCTTCCAATAAGTTCCAAAAATGGGGCACATCAAAAACTTATAAAGGCCTATTAAAACATATATCCACAGAAGTTCTTACAACTTCGAACGTTGTAAAATGGTTTTAAGTAGAATTTCAGTAGGAAATAAAATAACGTTAGTACATTAGATGGCCGGGCAGACAGGTTTAAAAATAGAGTTGCTCTTAAAGTTTATGTAAATAGGTACTATAATACACCTAATCTAGAGATATAACCTAAAAGTGACCACAACATTTATAAAGAGAGGCGAGAGTTTAATAAATAATGTATTAATGACTCTAACCTAAAAAGATTTCCTACAAATGATAACAGTCAAATTTGGAAGTAGCAACGCTTGTTTCTATTTGTTTTGAAAAAAATAAAATACTACAGCCAGTGTAACATTTTCTGGCTTATCTTGACTGACAGATCTAAAATGTAGTTTATTTTGTAAACACTTCCTCCAACCCTCGTCTCATAATCTTAGTGACCATGTCGCTGGTGACGGAAAAAAAGAGGGAGGGGGTAACTTAAAGTGTCACTCCATCTGAAGGACGCGCCAAAATTAGAAGCTCACTACGTCCAAAAAGAGGATTTTAAAAAAAATATTAAGTCATTTTACTCTCCATTCTCTTGTTCGTTTATTGTTTAATTTTTGTTTCTTTCGCACTTTTACGCAGCCATTCCACTTTCATTCGCTTTAGCCATTCTGTATTTTTATTTTATATTTTATTTTAATTATTGTATTTGTGTTTCAATAACTGGCCTTGGATGGACGAGTATTTAATGCCAATTATTAATAATAATTTTGACAGCTGCTAGTCTATATGGATAAAGGTAGGCTATACATTCTAAGAGTGTCAACATAGTTTGATCATTATATATATATATATATATAAAATGATCAAACTATGTATGTATATATATGTGTGTAGTGTGGTATTTAATTGAAGCATATATTTTTTACCAAACTCGGGTATCTTCTTTTTTTCCATCCAATTTCTCGAAGTTGGTCGAGGTCCCCCAGGGCTCCCCCAAGGAGGTGAATCTATTAAGCGGGAAAGAAAGTTTTTATGCCGAACCTTTCTCTGTTATCATTCTTTTACGAGAGCCATCAACCTGCATTATATATTCTGATTACCATGTAGATTATTTTGAAGACAGCTCTGTGTTTAATGACTGTGGGTGTAATGCACGGTGGAAAGACGACCAAGGTGTGGGAAAGTGTACAATTACCTGACGCGATAATTCTCACGTTCTTGGAGCAGGCAGGCAGGTTCATAGCACCGTGTGGATGTATAATATGCGGCCGGATGTTCATTAGTTAGGGCTACTTGTTTCATTCAGACGCTTCCCCCGGAGCGTGTAAACGCTACCGAGATGAGTCGAAGAGCGGTCGAGGGAACATCTTTTTAAGGAAACGGTTAACAACTTTCACTGTTTCCGGTAAACGTAGAATAGACTACAACGTCCATAATTACCGCGCTGTGCGATGAAACGTGTGGTGCAGTGCAGTGCAGGCCATAGCCTTTTTGAGATGTGGCCAAGCGGCCTCAAGATACAGGGTGTCCATAAATTATTCACCAGTCATAAATGAACTCGTTAATTTAGGAGCTATTCTAAAACTGTTTGTGGTAGTTAATAACACAACTCGAGTTGTGTTTGTATTAATTAAGTATACTACCACAGCTCACTCAATACTGAGTCATAATTAAACAAAAAGTCAGTTAACTTCTCCGTGAGCCCTATTAGTAGGGATATACGCTTACAAATAAAATATGCTAATATGAGGTAGGAATATAGAAGGTAGAATCAAGAAGAAATATATCAACATTTTCGTTAAAGTAGAGTTGTAAACAATTTAAGAAAGTCCACCCTAAGTATATCCGGCTGAGACTCAAACCTCAACCTTCCTTTCACCTGCAAACTCCAATATATTACGAGACTGGTGCCTTAGGCCCTGTGACCACCAATGAAGGCTTTAAATATTTATTGAAACAAATGTTTCGTTCTTGTCTTGAATGGTATAATCGTACACGCTGAAATTAGTTTTTCATTAAAAAGGGGCAATTAATTGACAACAATTTGACGCCCAATAATTTGAAACTTGAACAAGTGTCGAAGAGTTTATCTCGCTCTAAGAATCATTTATAAACCACGTAACGCCTTTTTTTTGCCCCCCTCCCCCCTACGGCACGTAACACCAAGTAAATATTTAGCCTGACCCCTCTCCCCCTCCTCTTAACTTTGTTATGTAACTTTTCACATCAAGAGGTAAATTCATTATTTCATCGGGAAATTTTGTGACTCTTAAAGATGGTCCCAGTTTTAATAATACTCAGAATGGGAAGTTATCTACAAGTATGTTTATCAACGATGAAAACATAAACAATAATAATATTGTTTAACATTATAATTTAAGTGTAACGTCTGTGTTATTTAACACTAGCCACCCTCCCCACATATAACACCTTGTAGACATTATAGCTCCCGCCCGTTCCCCTCTCAACAGCGTTACGTGGTTTATGGATGACGCCCTATGAATATAATATACTTTTGCTCCCCTTCCTACACTACAGATATTTGCAAGTTTTAATTACCTTACACTAATAAAGGTTGTTCTAAATCGATAGTAAATGTTTAAAGTTCGCAGACACGACCTACCGCGTCAAGAAAATTTGCTCCTCTCAAAAGAAACACCCTGCTATACCCGTTAAATGTGGAACTGGACTTAAACCATGATGTTATCAGGAAGCTCGTTTTAGAGGGTATTAACCCTACTGTATAGTAGTGTTTTGGTATAAAGGGCCTTCCAAAAAGAGCCTCTTACCAAAACCGGGGTATAGTCTTCTTACTTCAACTCGGTAAAATTAATAGTAAATACAAGTAAAGCCGTTTATTTCACAGAGAAAACCAGTGGGGATAAAAAGATGTCGGTAACTAGCAATTGAAGTTTTTGTATTTCTGGGAAGTTGTAAAAACATGAAATAGGTTTATTTTAAATTCTACTGAAATTCCAGAAACAAAACTACAGATTTCGTCTCAAGAGCGTTATAGCTGGGGTTTTTTTCTCCCTATGCGGGATACGATTTTCTTTTTTATGTCTTTATCCAGTACTAAGAGAAAGATGCACTTTGTTTTAATGGTCCAGTTTCACAGTGGATTCTTTATTTCTCTTTTAAGAGTAAATAAATTGTACGACACAATCGCATGCACTTTCTCATATAGTTTATTATAGCTTGGAACAAAATATATTTTTAAAAAAGTTTTCATTAAACTACCCTTAAGCAAAATTCCTAATAAAAACAAACACATCATCTTGTTAATCACAATAAACGGTATTTATAGATACATTTATAACAACGTTTATCAAATATTCTTAGCAAATATCTAATTTTCAATAATAATTAAAATAGCCTCTCGATACCAATTTTGAACAAAATCGTTAAAACTACCGGTATTAAAAAAAATCAATTTTTACAAAAATCAGTCGTCAGTAAATTAATCTTGATTTTTTTTTGTAAACAAATACATATAATTATTTATAATTTGATGTAAAAAAACTGAACAGATACCCATTTGTAAGCAAAGCACTAAAGCTATTTTTTTAATATTCTAATTTCTAAAAAATAACTAGTCATTATTAAACTACCTTTAAAAGAATTTTTCCCCAAAACACAAGTATATAATATTATTTGGGAAGTCAAAATACTCCCTATACAAACATTTTACACAAAATTGTTTGAAACATTTTTGAAAAATTTGTAGGTTAATACAAAAAAATCTCTCATCAACAAACTAATACCCCTAGTTTGAGGGATAGGTAAAAATGGAAACACTTTCTAGATATTACCCTATAACATCTAGATATCAAGTTTGAATAAAATCCATTAAACTGTTTATAATCTATGGTCAGGGATAGACAGACAGACAGACAGATAGACGTGAGGACAGAGAAAATGGTAAAATCCACTTTTCTAGGTTTGAATGTGTAAAAAACTTAGAGATTCTTCATAATCATAAAGTAGAAATTTTTCCCAATTACTATACTCTCTCTTGATATGGGAAAGTAAAAATAACTTATTTTAATTGAGATTATTATTTTAAAAAGCGGGAAGAGTACTTGCAATGTCCATGTGAAATTTAAACGTAATTGGTTCAGTGGTTTTTGCATGCACATGCTTAGTTTTGTTCCTAGTTTAAATTATTATTATTATTATTATTATTATTATTATTATTATTATTATTAGCACCGCGTCTTACTACCCGTTCGGGTTATACACACTTACGCTAATGTGTAATGGTAGGGTGATTGTGAGATGAAATGGAGGACCTACAGTTTAGCGTGGGATCCGAACCATGGTGGAGGCCTGGCATTCCACACATTCACAAGTTGTGATTAATACACGTCTTGTCAGAGGTAAAGGAAGGGTTTGGCAATCAGATAAATCTGTGCCGGGACCGAGGGTTGAACCCCGGACCCTCAGCACAAAAGTCTGACACCTTACCCCTAGACCACCAGGTCACCTGATTCCTAGTTTAAAACTTGCGAATGAGCATAGACTAGTTAATATGACTACAGACCCTCGTCTGGTTGTAATTTAGTTTAGCAAATATTGTTTGAACAAAAAATATATATTGTGTAATAATTCTTAGGCTATCTTACACCTTAGCTCGGTAGCGTGTTTGCCTAGTGATCTAAGGACCCCAGGTTCGATTCTCAGCATGGCCGAAAAATTTATCTTTGGTGAAATATAGGGTTTAAACTTTCACATTGATAAATTAATGGCCGGGGACTAAATGTTGTGCCTCTCCTAGTCTTAGGTTAAAATATAAGGCAAATGAAGCTACTACAGGCCTAGCCAGCCGGATGTGGAAAATATATGGCTTGAATAAAAAACTGACCCAGGCCACAGGCTGGAAACAGTAAAGGATGTAAAGTAAAGTAAAATTATTCCTAGTCTAGTATTTCTTACAATTAATTGACCATGCTTATAGTAATTATTTAATCATAATAGATTTGGCTTTGTATACTAAATTAACGAGAACATTTTTAAATATCAATTTAATAGCCATATTTGAATTATGACAGTCTATAAAATATCCGTCTTTTTTATTCGAACTAGTCATTTTATAAGTCGCAGATATTTTAAGATTCAAAAGAGAGAGAAATATCAAGTAGACCCATTTCTCATCAAATAGATTTAAATTTATTCAAAAATGGAAATGTCAATCTAAAGACCAGTTTGCTCAGTCAACTTTCGTGATGCAAAATAGAGAAAAAGAAGGTGGGAAAGCTTTCAATTTTGAGTTGTGTGCAGCCTTTAATTCATTAACTACTACGAGCTTTCTCAGCACATTTGTAAAAACTTGTGCCTTCCAGATCCGCCAACTAAGCTCTCCATTCCATTTGCGCCCCATAACCACCTTATGTACAAAACACAATATTTTTAAATATTAACGTTGATGGAATAAATATTATGATTATTTTATATGTTTATTTTAAATGCAAACGAGTCTTTGAGTTGGTTGGGTAGGTATTTTTTTCAATCAATCAACTGTGTTTTTTCATTACTAATTAAAAACTTTATTAGTTTTTCTCAAAGGACTCTTTAAACTAGTAATATTGTAAACTGAAGAAAGCTATGGCAAAATTTATATTTGGCTAAATAAGTTTTCTAAGTCGTCTGTGCTTAAACCCTTGAATAAAAAAGTGAAAACAGGTCTTAAATATATAAACAAGTATCATTAATTGATAACGTATCCAAAAATAAGTCTCTAACATACAAAAACATTACTAAAGCCCCTTATTTATGAAAATGTTTAAGGAGAGATAAACTGGCTCTAAAACTTATAGTAATAATAATAATAATAATAATAACATAGTCGTGTATGTAATTAACAAATACCATTACCTCTTCTTTTTAGTAATAAAGGAAATCCCTAAAAAAATAGGTCTTAATGAAACGCTCCTTTCTTTAAAATGGAGGAATATTATAAAACTGTATGTTCCATTACCTAGCTAAACCTGCCTGTTACAAAATAAATGTATCCATTTTATCCTGATTGATATATTCCGTTTGGTTAGTTTAAGTTTAGTATAAAAGAGCCGCGTTTCTCAGATGTAGTTGGTTTGCCATTAGAAGAATCATATCCGAAAGATCGTCAAATTACTAAATATACTTTCCTACTGGTTTAAACGCCAATATGTATATTTTGTATCTGCCACGTTTGACAAATACAAGATAAATAAAATTAACCTTTCGTCGATGGTCTGTTCTCTAAATATAATTTGTAATATATTCTCGAAAGTTTGTTTCTACTACGGTCCGACTGTAAAAGCCACATGCTCCATGGAGCTCAATTGTTTCCTCGTAGTTACGGTCCTCACCACTATCTCGTCAGCGCCCAACTCAACAAACCGGCGCTAGGAATGGTTGGTTTTGACGCCACGATAAATGGCTCTGGTAAATGTCGGCCCTGAGATAAATTTAATTCAATTTGCTATGCGGCGGGTGCTCCCCTCCGACAACCCCCTACCCCTCCTTCAACCCACTTGAAGGTTTGGCTGTTCACTTCACCCTGGAGGATTCGGCCATCGGGGTATCATTTAAATATTTTAATTCCTCCTGGTGAATGCACTACAGCAAACACATTAATGCGCCCTTGTAAAAGTCCTGAGCCACAAGAGGAGGCGAGAGCTACATCATTTAAGTTTGGTTGGTAGATTACATATTTTTTATTTTAACAAAACAATATTATATATTAATATATAACTATGTATTACATAATTGACCAAATAAATATTTAAGCTAAGTTTTTATTAATAAATTCAGATTTCAATTATATTTAATTTGTTCCAAATACGTTAAAAGTAAAACCAATTGTTTTAGTACTTGATCAGATTCTCGTAGTAGTTTTTGTATTTTAGACTACCTACTCAGTGGCAGCATGGTCTAAGGCGTCACTCTTGCAATAGACTAAATTACTGATGACAGGGAGATAGGGGTTCGAATCCTTATTGGAGGTATGGAGGTTTTCAAACTTGTTTTCCACTTTACCTCTGCGCAAATGCGGGTACACTTCTAAATTTAACCATAATCATTAACTAATTAGCGTAATTATCACATAAGCGTATAACCCGAACAGGTAGTAAGATGTGTTTTAAGAAAAAAATATTATTAGAAAGGTGTTTTTTCTTTTCACATTTAATGTAAAATTAATTACCATAATTGTCTTGTTAAAATTATAATCAACTATATTAATTTGAAGCAAGATTTTTAGGGTGTAGGCCCTAATACCTTTGTATCAGGATGTGTTAATCGAGCTTAGCTAAGATATATTAAAGTTATTAACATTTTTAATTGTTGCTCTATCCTAGAGTAGCGTCTGTACAAAGGGATGCTGTAAGGTAGTCATTGATATACCGTGACACGTTTCCAAGTTGAGCAGAACTTGTTTAAAATGTACAGTACCAGTTAATGGTTCCTATCACTCAGTAGAAGGTATAAACCAAAACACATTTCCATGTGTATAATATAAAAGAAGAGCTTATATATGATTGATAAAATGGGGATGGAATGGGGTAAAACATATCCCAGGTATAGTTTTAACAAGCCATGCATACCCTGGCAATATTCCATACCACGCCACTAAAGGGAGTAGCTAATATAATTACGTACAGATATATAGGCTATACTTAATTAAAAGTAAGCTAAATTACATTTTTCAAACTATTTGTGACGCCGTTGGTCCAGTCCAAAAGAAAATTATTCGTCATAATTTTACATTTGCCTAATGGAACTACTGTATATACCAATATTGATTTGAGATCAAATCATCTAATATCAATTTTTAATTTTTCCATTTAAAAAAAATTGTTTTCTGTTTTCAACATATACTGTATTTGTATTTGCTATGTTTATAAGATCTACAACTTCTAGAAGTTTATCTCAATGCTTTATGTTACTCTTTGACTGTAAAACATTATTACTCGGCCTATAAAAACTATATAAACAACTATATAACAACTATAAAAAGTTTTTTTTAGCCCTGTGTCTTACTACCTGTTTAGGTATTACGCCTATATAATAAATAGGCTAGTGAGTTATGGATAAGAAAGGTTGTATTTAGGGGAAGGGTATTCGCATTTGCTTGGAGGGAGAGTGGAAAACAATTTTGGAAAACCACTCACATTACATTTTGTCATAGATAGAATGGTAGGTTTATAAAAATATTGGTAAAATTCTTACCAAATCAGTTTTAAATTTGTAATTCTTGGTCCCCTTAACCCAGATAATATGTCTTGAAGGAACAAATTTACAATAAATTAATTAACAACGAATGAGCTAATTAAATATGAACGCCCTTGGTACAGTCGATATTGTCTACAGTAATAAAATCGCACAAATATGCGTCGAAATAGATTTGTATCTACAATATTTGTATTTATAATTGATCTACATTTGGTTTAAATATTTTTTGCCTTTTAATGCGACGATATTTAACTAGGGGTGCGTGTACCCCTGGAGGGGGTGCGTGAAGATATCTTAGGGGGTACGTTAAATTTATATATATATATAAGTAAATAAGTTTTATATGAGAAATGTATATATATATGTATACATTTCTCATATTAAACTTATTTAATACATTGTTTTGGGTGCAAACTATTTTATTTGCTCTAGATGTAGATTATAGGATATATATAACATGCATTATGCATCAACATCTTTTGAGGTACAAAGTTGAAGAGGAGTTATACGGGGGTACGGGAACAAAAACTGTGGAATACCTCTATTCTAATCTAGTGGACAGTCTAGTGCGTGTGTAGCAGGCCGGTCACGCAACCGGGGAACAGGGAAAACAAAGGAGATTTTTTTGTCTGAAAAAATAAAGAGGGGAAACCACAGAGAATTTCACTAAAAAACTATTTTAAAAAATACTGGGATATTTGTTGGGACGTTTAACTTGAAGTTTTATATACATTACATAAAAAATAACTAAAGAACGAATTATGCTGCAAGTAGTATCATGATATATATCCTTGAGAGTAGTATCATGCTATACATATCCTTGTGAGTATTATCAAGCTTGATTTATTTCCTTGCGCTCTCCACTGTGACAACTAACAGTGAAGCCCTAGATAATATTTACTACGCTTTTAATAACAAAGTTATTTTTCCAGTATGGCTTTGTTTCAAATTTATGGCGTGTTTTATTGTGCGAAACGAATGTAAAAATCTTCAGGCTAGAATTTTTTTTTATTCTATCTTGTGGATTTACTGCTTTAAGCTAATATATCTTCAATTATATTTTTTCATGAATCTACTCTCCTGTTCCCAGATCAACCCAATAACTCCTTCCTGGTTTTATTTTGTTTTTTTTAAATAACGCACCCCGAGTGCTGGTTATGTCTTGCATTCGGCCACGTGGTCAAGGGGTGCATCATTTCAAAAGATCGCCTTCTAATTGCAACGTGATTAATTAGCGAAATTAATTCTAGTCTCTTTAGAAAGTGACCAAGCGTGTGAAGGCATCCATTCCTCCCTCCCTCACCCCTTCCTCACTTGCCCTTTATCTTGTTCTCATCTGACTGGTCACGTAGATTGGATTTCTGGCTTCGCATTGTGTGCAGAGAAAAAAAAAGAGCTCTTCCCAATGACCTGGGAGTGTGACTGCCACGCTTAGTTAGGTTCCTTGGTTTGATCCCAACTGGTACAGAAAATTATTTACATTTTGTGTAAGAATTTGTCCTGTTTTCCATACCAACGCTGCCCCCAGTGGTGGGGAGCGGGGGGAGTGAGTGGGGGACTGTGCCCCTGTTGCCCAAACATGGCTCTTTTACAGTAGCAAGTTTTGCTCCAGCAACAACACACTTGAATAAAATACATATTTTAAGAATTCGGGTGCATTTCAAATGCGGTTAGCATGGTAGATATAAGAGTATTATAGCTTGATAAGCTAAGGAATTTTTGTCATTGCAAATTACAAATAATGTTAGTAAAACAAATAAAATTCATAGACTTAAATAATTATACATCACGTCAACTTAAATGCATCGGCAAAATTTACACTGAAGGAAATAAAATAAAATATTACATTAGTATTTTGAATAGATTAATAGAATAATCTCTGGTTTCATCTGAACTTAATTATGTAAAATGTGCAAAATTATATTTTATATTGATCGGATTGAGTTTTTTCATACTTATTTAACTTTGAGTCATTTTTTTTTTATTTAAAAGAGAAAATTTTCTGTCGATTCATCTTTCATCCAAATAGGCTCATACCAATGTCGCTTTTTCTTTAATTCATCTTAAGTTTCTTTTCATTCGCGTAGTATTTTATGTTTCCATTTCTTCTTTAGTTTGCTTTAGTAAGTATTCTTTTAAAATTTCTATAGTCAGTATTATCTTCACTTCTATCATCCTCTCTTATTTATTTAATCCGTCCATTTACTTCCTTCTTTTACCTCGTCGATTTTTCTTTCCACCTTCCCTCCCACCCCTCTCCTCACTCTTTTAAAAAAGAAAATTCTTAGTTTTGTGCTGGTCACTTTTTGGTGAGATTCTTTTTTATATAGAGAAACCCTTTACAGATGTTAGTTTCTTTATTTTCTTGCATCCTTTTCCTTACTTTTTCCTTTTCTTTTCTCTGCTCAGTTTTCCTTTTCATTATCTCTGGTGTGTTGTTTTTTATGGTCGTGAGAAGAGTTCCTCTCTCGTCCAGAGTCACGGTAGCCAGGACTAAGTCAGTTCCCATGTTAACTTGAAACTTTCGCTACGTAAATTGCAGCTAAGCCAGGAGGGCAGGCAGTTGGGATTTATGTCCGGAGCTTCCTATACAAAGACCTTTCTCGAGACAACGCCGCTCTGATAGTTCAGCTGGTGCTATCTCTGGGGGGAAACTTCCACGAGACTGAGATGAGAGTTCTATTCCAAGTTAGTAGGAAGGGACGTATTTCATTATATAACACCGCCGCTGCTTCTCACCACCCTTTCCGGGTTATACCCCTTTTATTTACCTTGACGAGGTAGTGGTGAGGTAGGTATCGTTTCAGATGAGTATCTCGCATTTTAATGTAGGGAGAGTGGGAAACCTTTTACGTCAAAAGTCAGCCTTAGTACACCTCATTCGGAATCGAAATATATGTATCAATCGACTTAAGATATATTACTTTGTTTCTTAAAATATTGTCATGTTGAACACAAATATACCGTATATCATTAAAATGAAGAGTTTGTTTGCCTGCCTGTCATGAGTATTGCACGATATCTATCACCAGGGCCCGGATTTTGATTACCTTAAAATGGCCAAAAAATGACCTATAAAATGACCCAAAAAGCTTTAAATTTGCAAAAAAGACCTAAAAATTTGATTGAAATTCCATAATTTGATGTATTTATTACAAGAGTTAAGATTTACATTACACACGTAAGCAAAAATATCTCTCCTGGTCTGTCCATTTCCAGTTTTTTCTCGGTGTGGACTCGTCTGGAATAGAATGACCTGTATACTGTCCCAGGAAATCCTCTAGTTTAACATTGCTTAGTTTCCACAGAGAATGATCGCAGATACCAGAACGTCACACAAATCTTTATAAAATGTTAAGGATTGTTCTTGATTCGTAAATGCATTTTGTGGAAGTAATAATTGATAGGTTTTGTTTTTATCGATATTCTGGATACCACGGACATGTTTGTTGCGACTGATATGCTGTTGAATGGTTAAATCTTTTATCTGATGCCAGACACTTTCACTTCACATATTTTACAGAAAAGTATTTCACTCTCTGTAGAAACAATATCTTCTCCGAATTCAGTAATAATTTGCCTCAAATAACTCGCTTTAGATTGTTTGGTTTAAAGCATTCTAAATACACATAAAATTATTGCAAGGGAATACATATAACGTGCACTTTATTAATTAAAACTATGCATTTAAAATCTTTTAACAGCTAAAATCATGTTTTCTACTTAACATTGGAATACAAATACCCACTTTAAAAGCGATAGCTCCCCATCCCCCTGCAGCCCTTTACAGATATGGTATAATGAGTGACTCGCCAGGAATGTAAAGACAGTACAAAGTTCATTTGAACTCTAAACATTGCTCTCCCCTCCCCCTGTAACCCTTTCCAACTTAGGTGTAGTGAAGGTCTCACCAGGAATGTGGATTTTATAAGCACGCAGGTAAAGGGTCACAAAGTTCCTTTGGACTCATACATTATCTTCTTCAGTCAATAAGTGTGTGGAAAAATATCTGATGTTTGAATATTCATGTTTTATCAGAGCACCGATAATTAATATATATTACCTTGTTAAAGCCAGCCACGAAAATGCGGGTTAACTTCACTAAATTCAACCTTCCCAATTCCTAACCCTATAGCGTAATTAGAACTCAAGCGTATAGCTCTAACGTAGTAATACGCAGTGCTAAATAATAATAATAATAATAATAATAATAATAATAATAACAATAATAATACATTTCTTGCGACTCCGTAAGAATAGTATATTAGTAGGCCCTACTATACTTTTCAATTATGTTATTTTGCTCTTTTATTTTTTTTTAAAAAGAAAGAAAATTTAAATTCATTAATTCAATTTGGGCATGTGGTGAGTCGTCCAACTTGAATACTATAACAATAAAAGTAAACTTCTTGAAACATGTTACAAAATTAATAAAGATAAAAAACAATTCTGTAAGATAAATGGTATTTTTTCCCCCTTCTTTTGGCAACCCTTCCTAAGAGGGAGAAGAAAGAATTATAAAAGCTGCAGAAAGTCTCAGGCTAGATGTTGGCAACAGTTAATTATAATGTGGCTCGAAGCGGGGAAATGGTAAGTTATTTTCATGTGAAGAAATTACAACTTTACAAGTTGGACAGTGTTGTTGTTTGTTTTTTTGCCCCGCTGTACGTTTTACTAGTGTAGTTCATACCATCAATTGGATTAAGAGTTCGAGCAAACTTCAACGAAAGTTCTGTTAGTAGGGAAGTCACCAAGAAGTGACTCATACTTTTTGCTATGTTTTGTCTCAGTGAATCGAGTCTAAGAAACTTAACTACACGTATCTACGCTGCACAAGGTATGCGGTAAATTTATGTATAATGCTGATTACAGTTGGTACTTGTACGACTCTTTGTTATTCCCCTTTAATGCAAGAACACGACCACTAACTACACCTTGATGAGCTACTGGGTATAGTCCATTCACGGTAATTGTGGTCTCTAATGCCGGAGTCATGACTAGACTTAACGTTCACGTAACGTGGGGTAAAAGCTCTACACATGTGTTTTTTTAAAGGAAGCCATCCTATGTCCACTTGACTGAATGACGTTCACTTAACGTAAGAGTTGTCTAGGGAATAATTCTCGCGTTACATTACGTACACTGTGCCAATAATGTTGAAAGTAGTGTCAACACCGCTATTTAGTACTTCATTTGTTTTTATGGAGTGCAGACGCCTTCTTGGGTATTGTTTGTTGGTCCGCGTTGCGCGAATAGTAAAACGTTGCGCCCTCTTATTAAACTTTATTTTGTTGTTCCAGTAGACTTATTTTGAAAGAATATAAAACATAGCTACCCTTTAATACTCGACTTAAATTTAAATGAACAAATGGTTTTCAAAGAATTCCAAATACATTGGCTCTGTTTTGTTCGAGTTGTTACGCTACGTGAAGCTCAAGTTGATAAACTTAAAGTTATTAAAAACAATTATGTATACATTCGCCTTTTCAAATTTGTCTTACCACTACGACAAGTGATGTGAACTGGTTATATTTTTCAAACATGTTTGGATGAAACTGTTTTTAGTAACTCTTCTTGTTGTCAGTAAAGGTTTAAGTCACCATAAACCAACTGTAAGTGGTCCCCAAAATTCACATCTTGTTATAATTAGGATGCAAAGTATGAAGGACTCTCACAAAAGAAATATCGCACCCAGTAGGAAACCACAGTCCGATTTTCATAAGAAGCGCCTATTCTGAGAGTTTGAAAAAGTTTCAAGAGCTATTTACACGTGTTCATAAGTCAAGTCATGAGTTTTGCAGCTGTCACCTTTGTCATATATTATCAATACATATAAAATAATATTAATAATAAAATAAAATACATTAAGCTGTGGCCTAAAACAAATTATGTTCGTAATTTTTTTTAAATGCACTTCCTAAGAAAATTGAACTGTATCAACCCTAATATAGCCCTAAAAATATAAAAATAATTGTGGTTTATCAAAATATATGTTTATGATCCAAGCTTATCCTCATGCCTTATAAAATATTCATATTTGAATAATGTTTGCATTTTTCAGTAGCTTAAAATGTAGTAATAAAAATATGTTCAAAGCCTTGATTTTGATAGGAAGCCCATTTTATACTTCCAACATTGATTGGAAGTCACTCAAACTTGGCATCCTAGAAATATATATTATTTTATTTATTAATTATAAATTTCATCTATAAAGGTATCGAACGCTTCCAATAATACTTACTTATGAATTACTGTTTATTTTCTCTATACCTTACTAACAAAACAATCTAAGAATGTGAATAAAAATGTAATTATTTCCCCTTGCCATTTTGGCAACACGTGTTTTCAGTTTTCAAATAACGGTCTTCCTATGAAAATCCAACTGTATTATATATTATACTATTGCTAAAATATGTATACCTTGATTTTATTAAGAATGGGTATCTGGATCACTTTTTAGAAAATACTTTTTTACTTTGTGTGGTCAACATTGATGACATTAATTTATTATTATTTTATAGGTTGACCCTATTGTTAATATCGTTCAAAAGTGACCGCTGCAGTCACATGACTTGACGTATGAATACGTGAAATTAGATATAGTAATTTTTCTATCCGTCACATACACTTTTTCTTAAGAAAACTGGGGGATGGAAAAGTATCACTAAAGTAAAAAAGTTGTCACATGGTCTAAGATGTCAAAATGGAATTAAACTGGTTTTTTGTGACGGGGAGGCTGATTTTTGATCAAATAAATGTTATGGAAACTGGTCATTGTAATTGTTTCCATTACTTTTCACTAAACACACCTTGCAGCACCGCCTTAAGAACTCTAGAAAAGGAAAGTGTTTTCGCTGTGTTTATAGCAAAACATTTTTTAGTCTTATTAAATAAAATATTTGTACAGTACAAACATATAGTTTAATTTTCTTCACATGGTGATATCAACAGTTGTTGAATATATGTCATGAGCAAAGCGGCTTTAGATGACAAACTTTTTAAATGAGGAGAAAAAGTTGTCATTAAATTCCAGGACACCCTTGACATATTAAAGAACTGTTTTCTTGCCTTCCCTACATCCCTCCCACCTTAACTTCAGATAGTTGGATTATTTCTTAGGTTGGCACCTGTGCTAAACACTTAACACAAATGCACTAGATATAAATATTAGGGGTTCAAATCCCATCCGGGTGTAAGCCAAATAAAGGTGTTATTTTCTAATAAATTGTTTTCTCCACTCTCCTTCCAGGCAAATGCCATTATATCTCCTCTAAATCCTACCCCAGTGTAAGATCCTGTTATTCCTGACACAAACAAACTACCACGCATGAGGTAAAGTGTATCAAAGATCTACCGAGCGCGAAGTTGTGGTCTATTCTGGTGTCTGAACTATCCCGCAAGCGGACTATAATAGCTCGAGATGTGTACGGTGGCTGTTCCCTCCCTGTAGTGTCTTCTCAGCATGGGTTCATATGGAGGTCATCAATCTGATCCTTTATGTCTGTCTGTCTAGGAGCTCACTTTCATCGTCATCAGGGAGCATGGCAAATACACTATAATACACTTATTCAGTTAGTATTGTATGCAATGCACTGAAACACTTATAAATCTAACTAAGATTAGAAATATTAACCTACACTGGTTTAAGGTTGGAGTGCGGAAACGCGAGAAAGTGTCAGTTTGCTTGCAGTTTTTATGACATTAAAAGTTTTTGGTTAAAATAAGTTTAAAATTGCTTCATTAAATAGATTTATTTTTATTTTCTACATAATATAAGTATCAAACCATTCTTAAATATTTGTTAAGGGCATAATGACATCTGAACAGGAACTTTTTAAAAGAAGAGTAATAGTCATGTGCAAATGCCGCGATTTTCTTAACAAATATCTAAGAACCATTGAGATTACTATTAATAGAAAATTAAACTAAACTTATTTACTGAAAAATTATCTTATTTAATTTGGCCAGTAAAGTGAATTGTTATCAAAAGTGTGTAAAAATACAGACCTTAACCCGCCCACCCTAAAACGTGCCCTAGCGATTGTTCTTTCAAAGTATCAACATGTTCCCATGAAAACTCTGTTATTATTGGGTTTTTTTTTGTCGCCAGAGGAATAATAGTGAGTAAAGTTTATTTCCGCAGATTTTATACAGAGAAAAGGGCGTCACTTTTTATTTAATGTTATCTAGAGTTTTCTTGGAATATGACTCTACATAGTTTGCTGTTATACATGTTGCTGTCATACAATCACTAAACTTGAAACATTTCTCCCGGGTAACGCTGGGTACTTGAGCTAGTATTAAATATATGACGTAATATATGTCAATCTCGAGCGAGCGTCCTTACAGCAGCCAAATAAATCCCTCCCCCCCTCTCCTTTCTGGACCTCCAGGATGCTCTCCCGGCCTCCACCACGTCACACGTGGTGCGACTCTTCCTACTGAGATGACGTCATCACCACTCCGCTCTCTCTCTCACACACAGTAATAAGAAAAACAGCTTTTAGTGACATTTGACTGTTTATGTGTGAGGGAAGAGATAGGGATTTTAGAGGGGAAGGGGAGTGGAAGTTACGGGAAGAGCAACTATTCCCACTTGAATGAACTTTTGGTACAGAGAAAGGTCATGAAAGGAACAGAAGGAGATAAAGAGGAAATGTACGGAAATTACAACAACAGAAACAAAAAACAAAAAGGGCGAACAAGTCGCAGGAGGTACAAACAATTGGATGTACGTCTTCCTCCGCTCAGACTACGTTAAGCTTTCTTGATTAAATTGCTTGAAGAGTCTTATTTTCTGGACCTCCTCCGCCCTCTCAAGCCTAGGGAAATTTAATCCCGTTGTATTTCAAGCCTTGGAAAAAAAATGTTGTTCCAGTAAATAACGCAAACATTTCCCACAAATTATCCCTTATTTAGTAAAAGACAATTTACCTGACCTAAATCTTATCGGATATTTTATTATTATTTTTAGCACCGCGTCTTACTACCCGTTGGGTTTATATACTTATGAACTAATTATGCTATTGGGAAGGTTGAATTTAGAGGAAGTGGTCCCGCATTTGCGTGGAGGGAGAGTGAAAAAACATTCAAGTAAACCCCCCCCTCCCTCAGTTCGCCCAACTGAGATTCGAACCTCGATCTCCCCGTCCTCGTCGGTCTAGCTCAACACGAAACTAGTGCGCAAGCTAACCAGGCCACCGAGGTGGGTCTTACCGGATATAATAAATATATATTCCAATGTTCGTAGGAAGGAACTTATCTAATCCCTAGAAAAGTTACTAGATCTACTTTCATGTGTTCATACATTAAGCCATGTAGTGTGCAGTTTTCGCTTCTGATAGATACTATCAGTATCTATAAAATAGCAAAATGTTATCAATTCCAGCCGCAACAATTTTGTCTGTATTTATAAATATACATTTTATGAAAATTGGACTGCATATAGGGATACATATAAGTGCTTTGTCATAAATATAAGTCAACGATGTAGAAACCGGCACCTGCACCTGACTACGAACCTAGGGGCCCGGGATCGATTCATGGCTGGTACCATGGCATTTCACCGCGGTTTAGTTGATTAGGCTTAAATGAGGTTTAATTAGTAAATTTTATATAGTGTATTCATAACAACTTCTGTCAATTGTTTGAATTTTAACTAAACTTTATCATCCNGGGGGGGAAGGCATATATTTCTGATAAAATTTATTTATCAAAACTACATTATAAATAGTTTTTACTATAGAGTAAATTGTTTAGTAACATATTTTTTCCTGTTGATAGTATTCCAAATATTTTATAAATCTATTATATTGGGTAAAATCAATGTTTAACAAAAATTAGGGGATTATACATTATTTTTATGCGTATAGCCTGAACAGGTAGTAAAATGCGGTGATTTAAATAAAACGTTTTTAATAGAACTATTTTTAATCAATTTTAATGTACATTTTCGTTTCATATTTAACAAGTATGTTAAATAATAAATATATATATGCTATATAAAAAAAGACTCGCATGCTTGCATTCATTCAAATAATTGTTTTATTGGATCATTTAGATTAGTTTGAAACGGGCATATTCTTTTAAAATGTAATTAGCAATCATTATCTCCCTCCTAATATATTCGATTCTATCTAAAATTATCAAACATAATCAGTTTGTAAATAAATGTATGTACTTGTCTTTCTTTAAATGAATGCTTACTTTATTTTTTAGAACACCGGCAAAGAGTTAATAAGTAATGCTTTTAATTATTTATTTGAAAGTTGTAAAGTCCTGTGACTGTCGTCATCTAAATGTGTTTGTGATCTAACTATTTGTAAATCCGCCATGTTAAAACATTATAATTGGAAGTTGTTTTGTTGAACTGACTGGAAAATTCGCGACGTTCAATACTTCTCAAACGTGATAGGAAGTGTGAAATGAACCGAGAAAAACAAATTTTTCCATCAATTTACAGTAAAAAGAGATTTTATACGACTAAAAAAGAACTTTTTTGCTGGAAAATATAGGAGAACGTGAACAAATTAGCTCAATTATTTTTCCCACTTTTGAAGAGTCTGTGTTTGTTTCAATGTGAGCAATAAAAATACTGTCTTCATAATAGAACGTCGAAATATTGTAGGTATAATACCACGACTAGCAGGTTAATGTTATAGTATGTAATTGATATTTTTAGCACTGCGTCTTACTACCCGTTTGGGTTGTACGCATATCTACTAGCTACGCTAATGTGTCAGTAATGAGTAATCTTGAATTTAGGGGACATGTACCAGCACATGTGTAGAGGGAGGGTGGAAAACCATTTAGGAAAACAACCCTCTTTACTGGAACTCGAACCCAGGTCTCCCCGTTATCGGCAGTCTAGTCTATTGTGAGAGTGACGCCTTAGACTATGCAATCGGCAAGCTATAGCCTGCTAACTGATTTTATATGGACCGCAAAAGATTTAGTAAACAAATAATTGTGTTCATAAAAAATATACTAATAACTAACTACTACATAAGTTGAACTATTTTCCTCTACATTTTCCCCAAACTGGTCCACCAAAAATGTGTTAAACTTCAAAAACGTTTCCGACCTTGCCTTAGACCACACGGCCACTGATACGGGTGTATATTATGTAATTAAATGTTCTATAAGGGCGATATTATTGTAAAATTGTATAAAATTAAAGTATGTCTCGCTAATCTTTTAAAATTGTACCGCTTAAAAGTTCCTTTAGTAAAAATTTACAAAACATATAAGTATGGAGAAAGCGCATGGTAACTACCTTTCGTACTTAGGGGGAAAATCACCTATGTCAACTTTGTTGATTGGCCAAGCTACAGGGTTTTTGTAATTGGGCCCGGAAAAATTTCATACGCTTTGTGATTTTTGTGCAAATCTAAAGCCTATTACCTCTTTTAAATACCTCAAACACTTTTTATGACATAGGGAGCTTCATAATAATAATAATAATAATAATAATAATAATAATAATAATAGTAATAATAATAATAATAATAATATATTTGACAAATCAAAATCATCTGTTCACACACTACATTGTGTTTCTTTTCATCACAAATTTACAGTTTTAAAACCAGATCTAATTTATTTCCTAATTTAAATTTGTAATCATTCTGCTATGAAAAGTATATTTTATTATATAATTCCTAGTTGTAGATATAATTGGTTCCTTACTACTCGTACCGTCGACAGGCTCGCAATACACAGAATTAATTGACAGTTACGTGGAAGTTAGAGGTTCGAACCTCGGCTAGGGTGTGGCTGTGGTTTCCCACTCTCTCTCTCTCCACGTTAATATGTGCTGTGTGCATTCTCCTTTAATGCCCTCTCCATGACTACCGCAAAAATGAATACTTTAAATATCTCGGGTTTAAACATGTGACCTTGAAATACTCTTCATTTTAAAAATGCCATCACATTAGGTAGTTCGATATCGGTAGGAAGCGATTTTTTTTTGAGCCACAACAACTGAAGAGTACAGGGTAGGAGGTAAAAGTCACACTACACATAATTTCTAGGACCACAATTTTTATAAATCAAACCCCATAAGGACCCCAGCAAAATTTTTGTTTAATATAACAGAGACCTCTTTAAACCAAAATCTAAAGTGCTTTAGCAAGGTCTCATGATTGTCCAACAGATTTAAAATTGGGGTCCCCTCCCCATTTTGATTTACTAAAACAATTTTCATATTTTAAAACGTCAAGTTTTTTTATTTGAAACTTTCCCTTTTCATATAATTATAATATTGAGGCCTATAAAAATATCTAATAACGTAATAAAATGTTGACCGCTTTAAAATATTTTTGTATTATTTTTCTAAAAGCTCCTTCCTACAAGAGTCCTACTATACTCTCTTCGAATCCAGTTTGACCCAATTCTATTAGACCAAAAACACACAAATAAACTACAAGTTTTTTCAAAGTTGTTTGAAAGTATCTACCCCAACATCCCCCCTCAGTAAACAGAGAATGTAAGTGATTCTCCTCATATGACACACCCAATTAGTTCTTAGAGGTAAGCGACCGAGCCAGGGAGAGGGGTCCGACGTCAAGTCACGTTAATTACTGCGTGTGTGTGATCGAGTAATCACTTACAGAGCAGAGACGCCGCACGTCCTTTTAGGGAGCCAAGTGGAGGACTGAGACTAAGAGACCCCACCTGAACTCTCAGTGTAATCCTCCGCAAACTTCCCAGCGGGGGGATACATGCATGGTTTATAGGGCAGCCTGGAGGATGCAGGGCTGTATTTCAAGAAATATACGATCAGGGCTGCCAGATTAACATGATTTAAAGCCAAACAATACTAGAAAAATGTCAGACAAGACCCCAAGACTAAATGATTATGAACCACTTTGGAAATTGGAAGTTCAAGTCAACAGTCGATCAAAATGTATCTGCGTGGATTCTAATTTCTGGCAATACATTATTAATAACAAATCGAAAAAAAGTACAAACTTTAATATCCAAAAAACACTCAAGAAAGAAGTATTTAAAAAATTAGATATATAATTACATAATGTTAATTTAATTAAGTATTGATGATATAAACTTATGTGTGGTCTAAGCCTGTATTATATTTAGTTAATATATACAATTACAGCAGTAAAAACATATTTCTCACGCAGTTGGTTAACGCTAAATAATATTTACTACAAGTGTACGCTAGTACCCATTTTTACGATGCTATAAATATTTGTATGCCTATTTTAAAAGGATGGAGACATGGAGACTTTTTTTGTGGTCATTTTGGAGCAAAAATAATTTTCTTAAAGGAATGTAATTTTTCGCGCAGCTATTCTAAAAATGCCAGGAAAAGACCAAACAAACCAAATAAATTCTCTGATGCCAATTAAACTGAAAAAAATTCCAGATTTCAAAAATTTGGCTTCAAAAAATACCAATCTTAGATACGATTCGGAATCAGAGAAGTTTTAAACGCTGTACAGTACCTTGCTGAAAACAACCGCGGGAGGTTCGTTTAACTTTTTCAAGTTTCAAAGACTTGCATTATATAAAGATACTTTCCCTTCACTCTGCTCCAACGGCTTGGGTTTGAAACTTGGTTACACTACACATTGTAAGCGTGATTTAAATTAAGGTGGGGGGTAAAGGAGACGTTAAGTATTTTCTCGATTTTCATGTAACAAAAAAACCTTTGTGAACAAAATAAATAAAACACTTCTTCAGTAGAGGAATTTAATTAATTTTTCTACGTATAGTAAGTAATCTAAAAAATTCTTGATTATTTGCCATAATTATCTAGACACTTCAACAAAAACTTTTTAAATATGGAGAAAAAAGCTTTGATCAATTTTTTAGAAATTCTCATGACAAGTTTTCTAGGACTTTTGAGATTACTAAACGAATAAAATTAAATTTAAAGTGTATATTGAAGCAATATTTGAATTATTTTGGAAGAAAAATATTTTTTTAAATATTTTAAAATACCAATTTTAATACGCGCTCCCTTCAACTCCACCTTAAGTCTTTCATAAACTATAGCCCGAATTTCTTACAAAGAATCAATTGGATAGCCCTTTTTTCTTTCAAAATACTATTATATAGTGGTTACTTGTAGGATTATGGTAGTCAAAAAAGCCTTCCAGATGGTTCTTCGTAAGAAAATCGGGGTCTACATATAGCTGGGTTAGGTTGTATAAATGTGTACAAATTCAGGCATGGCCATTACACTTTAGTAATAATTTATTAATACATTGGTATATTAGTACTGGCTAATCTCTCCGCACACTAGGCTACGAATAATGTGGACCAATATATATATATATATATAGTGTGTGCGGAAATATTAGCCAGTACTAATGTACCGTTGCCCAGGGGACGCCCGAATGTAATAATCGTTCATCCTTTCGGTGGAGACATTCCGTGTCTTGATGAGATGAGATGATGGTGATAGTGAGTATGAGGGTGGGAAACCAGTAGAAACACTTAAGCCTAATTAACCAAGCCCTGGTGACCATTGGGGTAATTTCCCTTTAGGGAAAAATACATAAGGTACCAGACGGGAATCAAACCCGGGACCCCTAGGCTCGTAGCAAGTTGTACTGACCACTACACCATGGTGCCGGTTATTTTAACTACATTGTAATAAACAAACTAATAAAATACATTGTTATAAAAGTTAGTAAATAAAATAGTAATCCTCCTACCCTGCTTCGGTGTGTACGTGTACCAAAGATTAATTATAGTTTGATTTGATGATATTGAAGAGGTCGGGGGCTTGAATCCTGGCTGTGGGTACTGGGGATGTTTATCCACTATTGTCCACGCAAATATAGGTACATTTTATCCATACTTAGCCCTCCAACGTAAATAAAATGCATATAGTCCTAACAAATAGCGATATTTGGTTGCAAAAAGGTTTGTATGAACACATACAAAGATGTACAGGAAATAATATAACTTTGCTAGAATAAAACAAAGGCACAGCGTTAATTACTGTAAAAGTGAGCTATTGAAATATAACCCACCGCACTCCTGTAATAACTCGGCAAGTAAATATCAGCACATGGGCTACATTTCACCGCGTTCTACTTCCCATCCAGGATATAAATACAGTACGCCCTTTAATCAAGCTAATAAAATAGAGATGAGGAGGGTAGAATTTCGGTAAAACGTACCCATAATTTGCTTGGAGGGATAGTGAGGATACATTTAGAGAGAGAGAGAAAACTCAGCCCAACCAGCCAGGATTCCGACACCGACCTCCCTGTCTTCAACGAGCCAGGCTAGATGAGCTACCGGTGTGTATTTCATTGGCTATATCCTCTGGGGTCAGAGTTTCTGGCTATAGATCCAGAGGTTCCTGGTTCGATCCCCCCGCTTTAAACATTTTCTCTGCAGCAGTAGGTCTGGAACGAGGACAAACTCAGCCTCGCGAGGAAAAAAAAAATGAGAAGCAGCATGAATAAGGAAGTAGCAGCTCTGATCTATAAAATTGAGGTTGGTGGTTGGAGGTCTCGTTGTGATGACCACATGACACCCTCTATCAGCAAATGTTGGCACTATTATCGCTAACGCTTTAGGGTTCAGCCCGTAAAGTTGTTTTTTTAGCCAAGTAAAAAAAAGGTGTGTCCTAATTCCGAGTGAATAAGTTTTCCCCCAGTTTATTTGAGCTGAAACAACCTCGGCAACAGTCCAAGATGTGCAGACGGTATGAAGCAACGTTGCCTCCATGTTTAGAATTGAGTTCCCAAAATACATAAAGAGTCCAGTTTTTTAGTGTTCAATTCCAGTCACGAAAACAATACAAATCCCACAGCATCCCAATCTGTAGGTCGAGATGGATGTTGTATAATGTAGCGGGACTTCCCCTCCTAGAACAGAGAGGGTAGGGGGTAGGTGCTCAAGTGAACAACGTCATTAAACATTCATGCAATGTCCGGCGCTCGAACCGTGGGCCCCGTTTACACAATACTAGGGGGAGAGGGGGGGGTAGCTCGTTACGGTTGCCAGTCTGTCCGTATTTACCGTACTTGTACTAATAATGTTGTTTACAACTCGACTCAAAACAACTGCCCAGTGGTGAAACGAGAAGTTTTGACCGGACACAGCTCAACTTGATAAACTCGTACCTGCGGTAAGGTTTCCCTGGTATGTAACACACATGTGAGGTATTAACTAACAATCAAAATGTCCGGTTGTGTATTTGTGTCACACTCACAATGGTTAGAACTTATGGTCGCTGAACAATGAGCACATTGGCATGGAACTAAAATAGTTGTTCCACTTACCTTTTACAGAGAGGTAAATGTGAGTTCCTGTGGCAATTTAGTTTACAAGTAAACTTATATCAACTTAAATTAACTTTTGAACAAATTGTGTGTCGTCCACACACACAAATTAATGTGGTCACTACCCTTTTCTATTAATTCATGTTTACAATTTTTTGTTTATGTGAATTATTTTGATGTATTAGATAGCCAAGGTGTTATACTTGTTATTCACGGTTATAACCACATCTAAATATATTATTCTTTTAAATTGAAAAACGACACCTGGACATGGGAATCGAGCCCGGGACCTTTGGCTTATTACATCACAGACTCTACCTTAAAATATGAGTGAAGAACTACGCTGGTCATGGGACGACTTCTATCTATCTATCTATCTATTTATCTATCTATCTATCTATCTATATCTATATATATATATATCTTAGAACTGTTGTCATAATAATGAACTTTATAGTATTGGCCTTAACTAACGTATTTCTTATCGGATAATAACTGACAGGAAAATTATACGTGATATTAGTTTAATAATATACTTTACACGATATATTGCAAATGACTGGCAAACATAATGGGAATAGACCAGTGGGAAGAGACAAGTGGGAATAACTAGACGCAGATGAGAGAATATAACATTAGAATGGACATGAAAGATAAAGACTTTAATGAGGTGGACTGGATAGAACTAGTTCAAGATAGGGATAGGGTGTAATGAGCTGGGCTGGATAGAACTAGCACAAGATAGGATAGATTGTAATGAGGTGGACTGGATAGGACTAGCACAAGATAGGATAGGTTGTAATGAGGTGGACTGGATAGGACTAGCACAAGATAGGATAGGTTGTAATGAGGTGGACTGGATAGGACTAGCTCAAGGTAGGGATAGGGTGTAATGAGGTGGACTTAATGGAACTAGCTCAAGATATGGGCAGGGTGTAATTATGTGAACTAGATAGAACCAGCTCAAGATAGGGTGTAATGAGGTGGACTTAATGGAACTAGCTCAAGATAGAGATAAATGGCGTATCTTTGTGTTTCAATAAACTGTTGAGTTTCTACAATACCATAGAGTAAGTAAGTGCTGTATATTGTAAGCCGTATATAATGCAATATGAAGACTTTCAGGCTCAGGTTTAGATCAGTACCTACCAGTTAGGTTACTAGCGAATATTGGATAAAGTCGGTCTTACCTTTTAACCAATGATTTCATAGCACTGATGAGGAAGTTTAACTAAATGTTTTTGATGTCAAATAGGAAATTAAACTTGAGGATTTACATCGCTTATATCCTATATATTTGTGTTCGACGTGCTTGTTATTGGTTTTGCTTGGAAGTAGATAGAGAAAATAATAAAATATTGTAGTTACACAGCGTACTAATTCACCATGTCTTAACCATGGCACATTAATTTAAACCAAATATCAAGGCCGTAGCCAGCCAATAATTTCAGGGGGGGTTTGGTGGGCCCATCCCCCAATTGACGGAGGATAGAAAAAAATTCTAAATAAAAAACTGTTCTAGAAGCTATCTGAAGTGTTTTTTATTGCAACACTACCCCCAACTATCGGAGGCTAGGACTAATTCTAATTATTAAACAGATCTAGAAGCTCTCTTAAGTGCTTTTTTTGTATTGGTACCATAACCCCATAAATGCCAGAGGCTATAGGAAAAATCTCTATATCTAAACAACTCTAGAAGCTCTTTAAAGCGTTTTTATGGTAACATGACCCCCTAACTGCCGGAGGCTAGGGAAATTCTATATATTTAAACACCTCTAGAATCCCTCTGAAGTGTCTTTTATGGCACCATAACACCCTAACTGCCGAGGGCTGGGAAAATTTCTAAATATTAAATACCTCTAGAAGTTATCTCAAGTGTTTTTTTATGGAAACATAACCCCCTAATTGCCGAAAAATAGGAACAATTCTAAATATTAAACACCTCTAGAAGCTATCTGAATTTTTTTTTTATGACAACATAACACCATCACTGCCGAAGGCTAGAAAAAATTATAAATAATAAACATCTCTGGAAGCTCTCTGAAGTGCTTTTTATGGTAGCACAGCCCCTTAATTTGTACTTGTACCTTAATTTTGATATTGTTTGAACCATAAATAAAGCCATATATATTTTGTTCATAAAATTTCGGGGG
>CABFWO010000225.1:124906-187996 GCA_902155825.1 Timema genevievae | reverse complement strand
GGGTCTTATCTCTGTCGGAGGGGGGGAGGGGGACGAGATCAAGCTCTCATGTAGGCCCCCAGATCGGAACTAGATGAAATTACGATAGTGACTTGTTTGACAGTGGCTGCATCATCCCTTGAAACAAGGTCGTCATGGTAGCTCCCTGAACTGTGTAAAGGTTATGTTTACTTTGTAAAGTGAGATTAGGTGACAATGAAATTTGTAAAAAAAAAAGCGTACGTACCCCTTTAGCTGCCTTTTTTTTTTACCAACGGAAGTCATAAAAATTGCTGTTTTACTTTATTCTATAGAGAAAATAATGTAAGACTGAATATGTTGGACTTCAAGATTATGATGGACTTGACGTTTTATGTATACCTGAGCTCATGCAAGTGTGTGTATATATATATTGTGTATGTATGTATGTATGTATTTATTGTATGTAATATGTATGTATTTATGTATGTATGGTATGTATTATGTATGTATGTATTTATGCATGTATGTATGTATTTATTGTATGTAATATGTATGTATTTATGTATGTATGGTATGTATTATGTATGTATGTATTTATGCATGTATGTATGTATGTATGGTATGTATTATGTATGTATTTATGTATGTATTTATGTATGTATGGTATGTATGTATGTATGTATGTATGTATGTATGGTATGTATTATGTATTTATGTATGTATGGTATGTATTATGTATGTATGTATGTATGTATATATGGTATGTATTATGTATGTAATGTTTACCGTGAATGCGATTATTAATATATTATATGTTTATAACCCAAACGGTTACTAAAACGTGGTGGTAATAAAACGACCGGAAATGTGTTTAATGTTGTCCAAACTTGATAATTAGAAACTATATGGCCGCTCTTAAAGAAAAAATCTGGATTATAGCTATACTTCTAGAACTAAGGACAGTCCTCTGATCATTTTTTTTTAAATTTGAAATATTTCGTAAATGGTTCTAAAGATTTTGGTAAAATTAGATATTTGGGAAGGCATTAATATTTTAAATAACACCACATAATTGTCTGGTGGATAAATAAGGGTAGCTTATTGATAAATCCGACATCTTAGCTCAGCTGCTAGCGTATCTGTCTCTGAGACAAGGGTCCTGGGTTCGATTTCTAACTTGGCCGAAAATTTATCATAGGTGAAATTTGGGTTTACCTTTTTATAGGTTGTGAATAAAAAACTCATCTAGGCTGAAAACACTAATGGGTGTGAGCTCTGTCAAGTGGAGCATTTGACCGAGTCACGTAGTGCTGTACAGGTAGAATAGAGAGCGAACTCTGGAAAGTGGAGCATTTGACCGAGTCACGTGGTGCTGTACAGGTAGAATAGAGAGCGAACTCTGGAAAGTAGAGCATTTGACCGAGTCACGTGGTGCTGTACAGGTAGAATAGAGAGCGAACTCTGGAAAGTGGAGCATTTGACCGAGTCACGTGGTGTTGTTCAGGTAGAATAGAGAGCGAACTCTGTCAAGTGGAGCATTTGACCGAGTCACGTGGTGCTGTACAGGTAGAATAGAGAGCGAGCTCTGGCAAGTGGAGCATTTGACCGAGTCACGCAGAGGTGTGCCGGGAGATTACCATACATATCACTCTGAGAGGTAATCCCCGGCTCTCACCGCGAGTGTTACTGCTTCCTTGACGGCGGAACGTCATCAGTAAGGTGGTGCGCCACAAGAGTCTTCAGCTTGTGCTAGGAGGGTGCAACAAGGGGCTAACAACCATCACCTTTCAACTCCTCAAACTTATTCTTCTTTTATTTTACCATCCCTCCGTTCTATCCATATAATAAATATTATTTAGGCTACATTGGTGGGACAAGGATGAGGAAACTATCATTTATAGGAGATGTACCCCCGTTCACGTGGAACAAAAGTGAAACACCATTTAGAAAGGAAAATAAACTCAGTATGCCATCCGGGATTCGAATTCCAAAAGGTGACCTGATGGTCTAGGGGTAAGGTGTTGGGCTTCTGTGCTGGGGCTCCGAGGTTCATTCCTCGGTCCCGGCACAGATTTATTTGATTGCCAAATCCTTCCTTCACCTCTGACAAGACGTGTATTAATCACAGCTTGTGAATGTGAGGAATGCCAGGCCTCCACCGTGGTTCCACCGTGGTTCGGATCCCACGTTAAACTGTAGGTCCTCCATTTAATCTCACAATCACCCTACCATTACACATTAGTGTAAGTGCTTATAACCCGAACGGGTAATAAGACGCGGTGCTAATAATAATAATAATAATAATCGAATTCCAATTTCCAGTCAATGCTCAACCATTACAGACTATATTTTGGTCGGGATGACGGGAAAAGCGAGTTAAAGTCCGTATTTTGCAGTTTATAAGAGAAAACAAAATTATTGGCGAAAATAAATAAAATATATCTCAAGTAGATACACTGATGACACAGCTCAAGACAGGGACGGATAGGTGCCTACTTTTCCAAGTACAGCAATGGCCTTTACAGTACCCGATGCAATAAAGTAAATTAAGAAGATACATTTAGTTTTATTTGCTATGTATAGTAATATTAACAGTTGTTGAATATGTTTCATGGGCATACTAAAATTTGATGAGAAACTTCCTAGATGAAGAGTTAGTCCTGGTCAATTTTAGCCATACACATTACAAATATAAAATAACGTTTGAGATTTCTGGGTGTTTACAAAATAAACTAAAATGGATATAACGAAGCAGTTTTTTATTTATTTTGTCTAAAAAGTATTTGTTGTAAAATCTACAAAATACTGAACTTAAATCTTGCATTTTCCACTCAAACTTAAAGTAGCATTTACTAAACAAATGTTCTACCTCGAATACACATGTTATAGTTAAAGTAGCATTTACTAAACAAATGTTCTACCTCGAATACACATGTTATAGTTAAAGTAGAATTTACTAAACAAATGTTTTACCTTGAATACACATGTTATAGCTAAATTAGAATTTATTAAATAAATGTTCAATCTTGAATAAACATATTATAGTTAAAGTAGCATTTACTAAACAAATGTTCTACCTCGAATACACATGTTATAGTTAAAGTAGCATTTACTAAACAAATGTTCTACCTCGAATACACATGTTATAGTTAAAGTAGCATTTACTAAACAAATGTTCTACCTCGAATACACATGTTATAGTTAAAGTAGCATTTACTAAACAAATGTTCTACCTCGAATACACATGTTATAATAAAAGTGACAATTACTAAACAAATGTTCTACCTCGAATACACATGTTATAGCTAAAGTAGCATTTACTAAACAAATGTTCTACCTCGAATACACATGTTATAATAAAAGTGACAATTACTAAACAAATGTTCTACCTTGAATACACATGTTATAATAAAATTAACAATTACCAAACAAATGTTCTACTTTGAATACACATGTGATAGCTAAATTAGAATTTATTAAATAAATGTTCAATCTTGAATACACATGTTATAGCTAAAGTAGCATTTACTAAAGAAATGTTCAATCTTGAATACACATGTTATAATAAATGTAACAATTACTAAACAAATGTTCTACCTTGAATACACATGTTATAGCTAAAGTAGCATTTACTAAACAAATGTTCTACCTTGAATACACATGTTATAGCTAAAGTAGCATTTACTAAACACATGTTCTACCTCGAATACACATTTTATAGTTAAAGTAACATTAACCAAACAAATGTTCAATCTCGAATACACATGTTATAGTTAAAGTAGCATTTACTTAACAAATGTTCAATCTCGAACACACATGTTATAGTTAAAGTAGCATTTAATAAACAAATGTTCAATCTCGAATACACATTTTACAGATAAAGTAGCATTTTCTAAACAAATGTTCAATCTCGAACACACATGTTATAGTTATAGTAGCATTTAATAAACAAATGTTCAATCTCGAACACACATGTTATAGTTAAAGTAGTATTTAATAAACAAATGTTCAATCTCGAATACACATTTTATAGCTAAATTAGAATTTATTAAACAAATGTTCTACCTACACATGTTATAACTAAAGTGATGTATCTGATGTATGTGTGTAATATAACGTTGCATATGGTATATGGTTTGAACTACATTTATAAATGTATTCTAGAAACAATAAGAAAGCAACATCCGAATAAATGAGCGTCTGAACTCGTTTTTTTAAAATATATTTTGGTATTATTTTAATAATAGTAAATTTGGTAAATGACACTTGGACCCTAACTAAAATTCATTTCTATCTTCTAAGCTTCTCTAGTAATGTAATTTAATTGCTCGATCGTTTTCTTATCTACATAATAATAGCCTAATTATTATTTTAATAGTTAGAAAAATTAATGCTGACCTATTTTTATGTTATTCGAAATGAAATTGTTTTCTCTCTCACTTTGTCCAGACATCTCTTCCCATTCTCACAGCAAGAGGGAAATTGATGCAATTTTTAGAAATAATGTGAGTTCAGGGGAGGAGCAGTTTACTATATTAGTAGGTGCGCGATTTCTGTAGGTATTAGTGAAGGTAACTGACCTCGTGGTATAGGAATGATGGCATAGGAGCCCATTAACCGGGTATTATATAATCATAAATTTAAAATAATTAATAATTCCTACGGTCACCAAGGTTTGGTAAATTAGTATTCCTTGTCATCAGCAGTTTATTGCGAGAGTGACGCACTAGACCATGGGGCCACCGAAGCGGGTTATTCTCATTATTATTATTATTGGTGGTGCTAGTAGTAGTAGTAGTAGGAGTAGTAGCAGTAATAGTAGTAATAATAGTAGTAGTATCAGTAGTAGTAGTAGTATAGTAGTAGTATCAGCAGTAATAGTAGTAATAATAGTAGTAGTATCAGCAGTAGTAGTAGTATAGTAGTAGTATCAGCAGTAGTAGTAATAGTAGTATTATCAGCAGTAGTAGTAATAGTAGTAGTATCAGCAGTAGTAGTAGTATCAGCAGCAGTAGTAGTATCAGTAGTAGTATCAGCAGTAGTAGTAGTAATAGTAGTAGTATCAACAGTAGTAGTAGTAATAGTAGTATCAACAGTAGTAGTAGTATCAGCAATAGTAGTAGTATCAGTAGTAGTAGTATTAATAATAGTAGTAGTATCAGCAGTAGTAGTAGTATCAGTAGTAGTAGTATTAATAATAGTAGTAGTATCAGCAGTAGTAGTAGTATCAGCAGTAGTAGTATAGTAGTAGTAGTATCAGCAGTAGTAGTATAGTAGTAGTAGTATCAGCAGTAGTAGTATAGTAGTAGTATCAGCAGTAGTAGTATTAATAATAGTAGTAGTATCAGTAGTAGTAGTAATAGTAATAGTATCAACAGCAGTAGTAATAGTAGTAGTAGTATCAGCAGTAGTAATAGTAGTAGTAGTATCAGCAGTAGTAGTATCAGCAGTAGTAATAGTAGTATCAGCAGTAGTAATAGTAGTAGTATCAGCAATAGTAGAACAATCAAAGAAAACAGGACGAGATTGTATTTTAAGAAAATGTACCAGCTTTCATTTGATAATAGGATGAAAAACACTTCTAGTAAAGCCCGTCATGAGTTTATCTTCGACCTCGAGAATCAGTCAGGAGGAGTAACAACAACTACAGCCCATCGGGGTGAACGAGGAGTAGACTTCAAGATCGCATGGTCTGGTCTGTCGGGGATTCAATCCCGGGTGTTTGTCCCACATTCTCTGCACGCAAACGGGGGTACATTTCTTATAACTTCCTCACCTCTACAGCATTGGTGTGATTAAACTCGAATGGCACTGGCATGTAGTCAGACATGGTACAATTTATATACACTAGAGTTTTGATTATCCGGCCCTCCTCATTATCCGGCCCTCTTCATTATCCGGCCCAGCTCTCGGTGCTAACAAGCGCGTTTTAAAATAAACCCGTATATACCCACTATAAAACATTTACTGAATTTATAGTATAATCCATTTGACGCTCTACTTTCACTTGTTCTTACTTTGTAGCCAATGTTCTATTTCCAAAATGAAGTACTGTAGGGCCTATAGTAAGTATTTTAATAATTTATTTCTCGTTTAATTTTTACTATCCCCCTACAGTTAATGTATTCCTATTTTACATCGCAATCTGAAAATGAGCAGATTCTATTAAAACAAAGTTAAATTTTCTGTGAAATTTTTTTAAAAAAAGTAGGCAAGTCCATATTGACACTCGGATTCCGTTCACCCGTTTTTCTACTATTCGGCCCGGATAATCACGACTCTAGTGTATATTTATATATAATTTAAAGATGTGTAGAATCTGCATCTTAAATTTTCTTTCGAATCTTGAATCCTTAAAAATGTACAATTTAAGTTAAAGTGAAAATATTTAAAAGCTGAATTTAAAAAAGACTTGGTGCCACCGATAATTGTAATCCCTTTTCATATCTATTTCGTCATAAACCACAAAAAGGACACGTATTTTTAGTAAATTAATTGTATTTATACAATTTTGTAATTTTTTTTTGTGATGTTGCTACGCTCCCAACTACACAAGTCTATATAATCCATTTTATGAATTGATTAAATTTGTTGTATCATAATTGTATTCGACATATTTTTTGAGGATTCATGTATTTGAGAGTTCCATCTCTCATATATAATATATATACAGAGATAGAGAGAGAGATAAAGACAAATCAATAGTGTTAACCTCCGACACTCTATCCCAGTCAGGAATGTCTCTTTCCACTGAGATAAGGGTTCTAAGTTCGATTCCCAGCATGGCAGAAAAAAATGATCATTGGTGAAATATCGGTTCCCCTTTCACTTTGATAAATAAATAAGTGGGAGCTGGATGTTGTGTTTGTTCTGGATTTAAGTTACAGTAGCCCCATGACTTCTTTGGTGCTGACTGACAGCTCACAGCTGACAGTTGACGGTTTTGATAAGTTACCAGACCAAATTATGTATCCCTACGCCGAACCATATGATCTGCAAAAACATGTGTTTAGCAGCTGTCACTTCTGACAGTCAAAATTTAGGTACATACCTAAATGTTGACTGTCAGAAGTCAGCTACGAGCTGTCAGCCAGCACCAAAGAAGTCATGGGGCTACTGTAGCTTATAAGCTGTTTGCTTACCAGACCAGTTGGTTCAGAAAGTGTGATGTTAAACACCTTAAATAATAATAATAATAATAATAATAATAATAATAATAATTTAGTGTTACCATTCATCGAACGCAAATAGCAATGTTTGTGTTTTTAAGGGCGTGCCAAGAAAAAAATCTTGTTTTGATTCCTGCCCGGAAGTTAGGAACGTTCGAATTGTCCTGTAGGACGCTTTTATTCGCCGCCGCCGGAAACACTGCAGTGTCTGACTCTGTCCGCAGTCGGACGTATGGGGCCGTTGTTCGGTTCGCTCATTTCCATTCAAATGGGGCCTCCTAGACGGTCTCCTCGGTGATGTGTACATCAGGAAGTGTCGGGGAAATAAGACTAGTGAACAAAACAATCCTGGGAAGGGGGGGACTTTGGCCGGAAATACACTCACTTTCTGTCAGGGGGAACGCTTCAAGACATTCCTGTTTACATATGATATGCTCTGTAAAGCTCGCCATAAACTAGAATCCTGGTGATGAAAGGCTTAGATTTGAACCTCTGTCGGGTTAACCTCCTATAAAATTAAAAATTTGCACTCTCACACCATATTCGGTGGTCGAATAGTTTAAGGTGTCACTCTAGCAATATACTGAACTGCTGATGACGTGGAGATATGGGTGCAAAAACCGGTCGGGTGTATTGATGGTGGTATTTTCTCTAAATTGTGTTCCACTCTCCCTCCACGCAAATGCGGGTGGACTTCATTTAAATTCAACCTTTCGTTTCCCTAACACATTAGTTTAATTAGTAACATATGCGTATAGCCTGAACGGGTATTAAGACGTAGTGCTAAAAAGTAAAAATTGATATTCTTATTCTTCATTCCTAAATTATTATCCCGTACCAGTACCACGGGTAACAGCTTACTTAGGTATATAATACAGCTGGAGCCAGGCATCTAGGTATATAATACAGCTAGATCCAGGCATATAGGTATATAATACAGCTGGGGTCAGGCATCTAGGTATGTAATACAGCTGGGGTCGGGCATCTAAGTATATAATACAGCTGGAGCCAGGCATCTAGGTATATAATACAGCTGGGGTCGGGCATCTATGTGTAAAAATACAGATTGAGCCAGGCATCTAGGTACATAATACAGCTGGAGCCAGGCATCTAGGTATATAATACAGCTGGAGCCAGGCATCTAGGTATTATAATACAGCTGGAGCCAGGCATATAGGTATATAATACAGCTGGAGCCAGGTATATAGGTATATAATACAGCTGGAGCCAGGCATATAGGTATATAATACAGCTGGAGCCAGGCATATAATACAGCTGGAGCCAGGCATCTAGGTATATAATACAGCTGGAGCCAGGCATCTAGGTATATAATACAGTTGGAGCCAGGTATATAGGTATATAATACAGATGGAGCCAGGCATATAGGTATATAATACAGATGGAGCCAGGCATATAGGTATATAATACAGCTGGAGCCAGGCATATAATACAGCTAGAGCCAGGCATCTCATCATGCATGGTAAGGTTTTCTGTATTTTACTTTAGTAAAAAGTTAAATTTATACCAGATAAACCATTTTACCATACTTTAATAACAAAACCAGATTTAAAAAAAAGTTATTTAAAATGAAAAATATATTTCACTGATCCATATTTTGTTGTTTTTTAAAGTGAATAACGCAGAAAACCACGCGTCGACCTTGAAAATCTGGGAGAACTGGGAAAACACAGGAAAATAGGCAAAATACAGTAAAAATGCTGGAATATTGGTTAATTTGGAACTCTAAATGAAAGATTAAAACATTTATGTCTTTGGACGGACTAAAATACCACCCTGTGGTCTAGTGGTCAGAGTTCCTGGATACAGATCCAAGGGCACCGGGTTCGATCCCTGACGCTTCTAAAATGTATCTGTGAAGCAGTGGGTTTGGAACAGGCTCAAACTCAGCCTGGTGAGGACCAGTGAGAAGCTACTTGAGTAAATAAATAGCAGTTCCTGTTAGAAAACTGAGATTAACGGCCATTGGGCTCGTTGTGCTGACCCAATGACACCCTATATCCGCAAATGTGCACTATTATCGGCAACGGCGGTGGCCGCTCGGTTGGTATATCTCTCTTGAGGGTTCACACCATGGAGTTTTAACTTTCTCTCGACACTTCTGAGAGAAAGTATTGTGATCGTCAAAATAATCAAACTCGAGATTTTGATAAAAATGTTGATGTTTCATGACCCCGTGAAACAAAAAAAAAGTGGTTTTCCCAATGTTGTCTGTCCGTCTGTACCTCAGACTAGAGCCGCAACTATTTAAACAATTGGACCAAAACTTGGTATCTGGGGTTTTCTTAAGGTCCCCCTTCCAAGGAGTTTTTGGAATTAGACATCCAACCCTAAAATTAAAGGTATTTTACTAAAGGGTAAAAAGAGAAAACATCTATTTTCTCAACATTAGCTCTAACGATTTTGATTAAATTTTATATCTAGACATTGTTTTTCATAATAAACAAAATGGGGTGACCTGGTGGTCTAGGGGTAAGGTGTCAGACTTCTGTGCTGAGGGTTCGAGGTTCAATCCTCGGTCTCGGCACAGATTTATCTGATTACCAAACCCTTCCTTCACCTCTGACAAGACGTGTATTAATCACAACTTGGGAATGTGAGGAATGCCAGGTCTCCACCGTGGTTCGGATTCCACGTTAAACTGTAGGTCCTCCATTTCATATCACAATCACCCTACCATTACATATTAGCGTAAGTGCGTATAGCCCGAACGGGTAGTAAGGCGCGGTGCGAATAATAATAATAATAATAAACAAGATGGCCACTCTCATTTTCTCCTAAAAATGACTTTAAGGGTACTTTGCAAAAGGGAAATTTTCCAATTTTCATCATTTCTCCTCAACTATTTTAAATACGAAATAACTTATCATTGTAAAGTTGTAGTAGTACTATTAAAGGCTAGAATCATTTATTTGAAATATATTTTTATAAAACCATTAATATCTGAGCTATAAGCATGTATATATATATATATACTTTTTAGTTCAGGTCTTTTATAATGAATTTGATTCTTATGCTCTTTGGTTTACAAAGATGTTTCTCTTTTCTCAGTTTTTCTGTAACAGTGTTCCTAGTTCCTAAAGTAAGTAAGTAATATTGTATTTTATTTTATTTATGATCTTTGGTGTAATGTTTCTACAACAATGTATATACCTACTATTTCGTTTCACAAATCTTGCGAGATTTTAGTAAATGTCTATTTTAAGAGAAAAAAAAAGCAGGAGAAAGTCTGTGCAGTGCACCGTATCATTTATTTCTATAGACTAAAAAGTGAACTGAAGAATTAAGCAATCTTATTCAAACGTGTCTTTTTACTCCCTAAACAAGCGTTGTGAGGCGACATAATCTATATTTCACCATCAATCTTAAATCATCCTGTTTTAAGCATAAGTTATATGACTTCACACTAGTTATTTCAATGAAAAATAAAATATAATTACTCTTGTCTTCATTCTAAGCTGCCTGAAAAAAATTGTTATTTCTTCTAGAAAAACCCGAAAAAAAAAGAACAGGGAATTTGGTAGTAAGAAAAAGTGGCAACCATGTCGATACATTTTCTGGTTCGAGCGTAATCTTGCATATAATATCCTGGTTAATCGGCCGTGATATGTGCTCTATGCCATCATGTGTTCGAACGTAAAAACCTTTATAAAAAAATTATACTTTAACCGTCAGGTTTTGGATGCAGGGATAGCGTGGCGGACTCAGACACCTAAGACAATGGTTCGCTTCAGACTCCCCCCCCCCCACACACACACCAAATTGTGATTTTTAGGAGTTTGCGAAGCTTCGAAACTTATACTTGGTTTCAAAACAAATGTCATCTTCGACTTCACTTCGAAAAAAATTCCAGCTTCAACAATTTACGCAGCTTCGCCAGTTAAAATATTGAGAGCTAAAATACTCAATTTATGGTCAATTAATCCCATTCTGAGCTGTTGTATACAAACATTACAAACTAATATCCACATTGTCACTCCCACCTTCATGGTACTAATCTGTCAGGATATGTTGCGGCCGAGGATAAGGGTGCTGACTGGATATATGACTGCAGGGGCTTCTTTTTGATTTAAGGCTTTGCTTTTTTAGGCTTTTATTGTACTACTTTGCTCCACTACAAAATGTGATGTTATTAAGAAGTTACTAAAAATATATAAAAAAGGATTTGAAAAGACTTACTCAGGAGCTAGTGACAGAGTAGTATAGCAAGGAATGCTTAGCCAATGGCCTGACTCTAGGTGGTCCTACACGGTTATGAACCCCGGTACCTTGGCCACGGTGGTAGCACACGTGCTCGACAATCTGGCGTCCTAACCCGCGTAGCCCACAAAATGGGCAGAGTGACCCCCCTAGAATCGATGGTGAATTGTCAGCCCTGTTAGCTCCAAAAATAGTACTATTTATACCACATCTTGGCCTGATTGCCAAAAGGAATGCTGACAAGATATTCTGACTGTCACCACTTGTGTCCTGTTGTTTACTCACTCATCAAAACACGTCACCACTTGTGTCCTGTTGTTTACTCACTCATCAAAACACGTCGGCACTTGTGTTCCTGTCGTTTACTCACTCATCAAAACACGTCAGTACTTGAGTTCCTGTTGTTTACTCACTCATCAAAACACGTCAATACTTGTGTTCCTGTCGTTTACTCACTCATCAAAACACGTCAGTACTTGAGTTCCTGTCGTTTACTCACTCATCAAAACACGTCAATACTTGTGTTCCTGTCGTTTACTCACTCATCAAAACACGTCAATACTTGAGTTCCTGTTGTTTACTCACTCATCAAAACACGTCAATACTTGAGTTCCTGTTGTTTACTCACTCACTCAATTTAGGTTAAGTCGATTACAACATGAAAAAAACCTGAAGTAATTGACTTGTAAGTTGTGATTATATTTTATCATATTAAAAATAAATATTACAAACAATAGTGCAATAAAATAATTTCGAGTAATTTCTGTGGATAAAGTTATGTATAAAGAACCAAAATATAATATGTGTTTCAATCATAAATACCTAACAAAAAATATTTCGTATATTTGACTTGAGTTCGTTTCCAATTTTAAAAGTGGACATCGCATACACCTAGTGATTTCATTTCTTATCATTGGTAATTGTATTACATGAAAATGTTTTTCCATCTCATTCTATCCCCTCAATTCACTCAACGGTAGTCAATCTACTGGTGCTTGAGCTTAAATAAACTTATCTCAGCGCTATAATACTTGACTCTGATCCACTAGACCGGAGTTCGGATCCCAAACGGTAGAACAGAAGGTGGCTTACCACACACTCTTGCTTACTATCCTCTCTCCAACCGAATTCTGGTACAAATACATAGCATTAACAACTTCTCAAATGGTGCCTTTAGATAAGACCCTTATTATTAAAACAGTTTTATTTTATCTATTCAATTTAGGTATTTAACTTGCACTTTCTGAACCGACTGATTATATTAGCACACGAGATTTTCTATGAGCGAGAGTGAAAGGGCCTCCCAATTTTGCCGGGAAAGATATTTTCACATACTTTCTAAAGTTATTTTACAAGTCACAATCAACATGAGACAGACGGCTTTACTTCTCCTTCAAAGGAAATTGTGATGAGGATTTTTATCATTCAAGAAAAATCTGTCAACCTCGTATGGGTTTGAACTGGTCATGAGGCAAGCACTTTACCACAAGATCACCGTGGTTAACTGTTACTAAACCAAATTGGAGATTAAAACATAGTTTAAGAGCCAGGATTTTTTAGTTATTTTATTTGTATAGCTTAGCACTGCGTCTTAATACCCGTTTGGGTTATACATCTATGTACTAATTACACTTAAGGTTTAAGGATTAGGAAGGCTTAATTGAGAGGAAGTGTACCCGACTGAGGTCGAACCCCGATCTCCCCGTCTTCAGCAGTCCAGTCCAACACGAGAGTAGCGCGTTAGACCATCCGGCCACCGAAGCAGGTTAATAACAACTGTTAGAACTACAACTATTATACCGCGTGATTCAAACAGAGAATACATTCATAGCCGCATCGGTGGACACGTGGATTAAAGCGTCAGTATCATCTAGTCTGGTTTGGTTACAGGGAGGTCAGGGCTCTTATCCCACCTGGGTCCACATAGGTGTTTTTTTATCCAGATGGTTTGCTTATTACTTTCCCTCTGCGCTACTCCGGAAACATTTGATCTAAATCCAAACTTACTAATCCTTACACCTCTAGAGAAAATATTTGAATATCCTGGACGGGTAGCATCATTAATTGGTGACAAGAAAAAGTTGAATTGCCTCTGCTCCTTTCAATAGAAAACTTAATACACCTGATCAAGTATCGAAACCAGGTCTAATGAGTCGGTTGCTCGGTAAAGTTCAAATGAATATCAAAGTTCAACTAGAGTCCCATATTTTGAGTTTCTCACATACCTAAAACCTTATATGCCTGTGTGTAGGGTTTCCATGCACCTGGAAAACAGGAGGAAAAACCGGTATTTTTCTGTGTCTGGAAAATCAGAAACATCACAGGGAATTTTTCAACATAGGACATTTGAAAAAAAAAACCATTGGGTGATTTGGGGAAATCTTAAATAGCTGACCTTTGTAAATAATAAAAAGAAAAGTAAAGAACTAAGCACTCACATTTGAGCACTTGTATTATCCTTCCTTACCCCGGCGTATATATAACAGTTAATATACCTGCGGGTGGATATGAACTCGGCCCCACCAATCATTTTGCCTTATATCAGGTTAGGCATGTTTTGGTTAGGTTAAGTTAGGTTAGATTAACTTAGCGATTTGTTGTGTCTTTCCATACATCACTTGCTGTTTTTCGTTCAGCTTGAGAAGACATTTACAACCATCCTAAATGGAGCTTCACAACAGCCTCAAGTTGATACACCAGTACGCCTTGTTTACAATTCCCAAGGAGGAACTCGTGGCCAAATTATATTGAGGATTAACGATACCCTTTTAACCCCATACAGGTCATAAAGGGCATTCGTGTCCCAACTGTAATACACCCTCTTCCCTCCCACGTAAAATATTTGAGGCGTGACGACTGCATTTATTACTTACCCATCAAGCTCAAACTATCATATTTGAAACATCAATTTCATGATTTCATTAGTTAAATTTCATCCCTCTATATCAGTGGCTATCAATCATTTACTGCTCGAGCCACACAAATATTTCACGCGAGTATTTGCGGCACGCTGAAAGCGCAAGTTGGCAAGACTACCGGGGGACTCAAGCCACGCGCATCCAAGGAGACTTCTCTCAGCTGAACAGGAAATACGGCTGTGTGTGCGTCCTCTATTGACTAGTGACATTTTCTGTAAGAAACGACAAGCTCAAGTTCCTCAACTCTTGGATTGTGAGCCATTGAATTCTCTGGGGAATAAATATATTAATGCTTTCGAACATTTTACTCTTATTTATTTATAAAAATTATAGTTGAATTAAACTACTTTTAACTTTTTTTTTAATCATCAAAAACATAACGTCAATAATTTTGCGGTGCACCCCTAGAAAACTACTGCTTTATACTAAGTTGTCTAGAAAAATGAGAATCCCTTCTGATAAGCTTGGAAAGCGCAGGGCATTTCGTTGTAAAAAAAAATATTGGCAGCCCTTATGTGCCAAGACCAAAAAAAAGAAAGTATCTCGTGTAGTAAAATAAAGTGTCCGGTTATGTTTTTATGGGAGTCTTTATCGGAGTGAATGTGATGCGTTCCACTAGCCACGTATCCCCTGTACCTGGCTGTACGTCTTCTAACAACCATCCTGGAAACAAGATTTACGGGTGAACAAGTTTTTGAGTTCACGAGCGCGCTGGACCGTAAAATCGAACTTTGGAAACTTGCTGCACTTAAAAATGTTAAGAGGGGGAGGGAGGGGCGTCACCCGACGAGCAGTTTCTTCAAAGATTGCAGTGTGAGTTCTCTTTGTGTCATTTAATACTTAGTTTTTATTGTGTCTGCTATTAAATAATTTATACTCTCATTGTAAAATAGAGAGCAAAGCTATTTTGAGTTAAGATTATCAATTTATTTTCAGTTTAGAATTTAAACTAAATACAAAATTTAAAGTAGGTGTGGTCGTGTTGAGTCAGACCACTGAGGACGGGGAGATCGAGGTTCGAATCTCGGTCGGGTGAACTGGGGGTGGTTTTTCCTAAATGGTTTTCTACTCTCCCTCCACGCAAATGCGGGTTCACTTCCTCTGAATTCAATCTTCCCAATTCCTAATTCATTAGTGTAATTAGTACTTAAGCGTATATCCCGAACGGGTAGTAAGACGCGGTGCTAAATAATAATAATAATAATAATAATAATAATAAAGTAGGTGTGTGCGAATACTCGAAAATTCAAGTTTGAGTGGAGTTTTAATTGCTGTTCAAACTCAATTAACAAAAATTCAAAAGTTATCAGAATGTTGGTTTTTATCTAAAATTTTGTACTATAATCGACTTGATTCAATTTTAATACGTATATCATTTCATAGTGAGCAGGGTTCCTAACTTATTATTTCCTGTTGGCTGATTGTTTTAAAAAAACTGGTAGAACTATTGTAACACAAGCGTGTATGGCGTGGGAAGTCGTGGGCCGTTCACACATCACCGTGTAAACTGCGAGTTCTTTTGAGAATATCGGGATACATTGCTTCTTAAACAAGATTGAAACAGCACACGGAATATTCAAAATTTTGATTACTATAATACAACATAAACACTGATTAAACTACAATTAAATAATACACTAAATTAAATAAAAATAGTCGTACTTAGGTCTGTAGAATAATAAGCTAATACATATATATTAAATAGAATTAAACAAATTAATTACTATAAAATACATAACTGTTCAAATATTTAGAGCAGTCACAAAAATGTTAATTACTAACATAGTTCACAATAAAAATAAATGTCTTCACCACCCGTGTCATTCACTTTAGTCGCCACTGGCCCCTGCACACGACACAATGCTTTGACCCGTGTTACACGAACACTAGACTCGCCGACCCACTCGCTGGCCCACACACTAGACACGCTGGTTCACACACACTGGACACGCCGGTCCACACACTAGACACGCTGGTTCACACACACTGGACACGCTGGTCCACACACTGGACACGCTGGTCCACACACTAGATACGCTGGTTCACACACACTGGACACGTCGGTCCACCCATTTGGCTAGCTTCAACTCTGACTGGGGATCTCTGTCTAATACCCCTGGCAGTGAGACTAGCTACATACCTGCTAAATAATGAGGGCACTAGGGTAAACAAACGAGAAGCGCGCTGGTATAGTTGTCAGACATTAATCTCGTTACAACATATTATATCTAGTTAAGAATTCAAATGACAAACTGACATGAAGACAGACATACATGGAGACAAACAGACATGGGTGCAGACAAACATGGAGACGGACAGACATGGAGACAAATAGACATAAAGACAGACAGACATGGGGACATACATACATGAAGACGAACAGACATTGAGACAGACAAACGTGAGGACCGACAGACATGAAGACGGAGAGACACGGAGACAATAAGAAAGACAGACATGGAGACATACATACATGGAGACAAACCAACATGGAGACAAACAGACATGGGGACATATATACATGAAGACGGACAAACATTGAGACAGACAAACGTGAGGACAGACAGAAATGAAGACGGACAAACATTGAGACAGACAAACGTGATGACAGACAGACATGAAGACGGACAGACACGGAGACGGACACACATTGAGAAATATTTTTTCATAAATTGTTTCTCACTTTTCTTCCACGCAAATGCGGCCATATTACCTCTAGAATGCTTCCTTCCTCATCCCTACCCTATTAGAGTAATATGCATATAAACTGAACAGGTATTCAGATGGGCTGGTAAAAAAATCTAAATGTTATAAATTTGAACAATTTTTTACATAACTCTTAGTGCAATATAAAACTGGAAGAAGTAAAATGTAGGGCATGTTTATATTGGAATATCAAAATACTCGGTATCTGAGCCATAACAGTCTTCATCTTTACCAGCGATATTTCCTGCAACTTTGACAGGTGATGTAAATCAACATTGCTTGTCAAATTGTAAAAATATCCTCTATTTGCGGGAGGGCTGAATGCGAAATGATCTTTTGGTAATGTTTTGAATCCCATAAAAGGCCAAAGTTAGTGGGAAAACACTATATTAGGGCCTACTACTAAATTTAATTTAATTTAATTACCGCGTCTTACTACCCGTTCGGGTTATACGCTTAAGTACTAATTACACTAATGGATTAGGAATTGGGAAGGTTGAATTTAGAGGTGAAAACCATTTAGGGAAAACCACCCCCAGTTCACCCGAACGAGATTCGAACCTCGATCTCCCCGTCCTCGGTGGTCTGGCTCAACATGACTGGCGCGTTAGCCAACTACGCCACCGAGGCGGGTGACTACTACTAAATAAATGTTATAATTTCTGAAACTTTTGTGGGACATGTTATTAAATAAAGTTTACATCGTTACACCTCTGTTAAACTATTTATTAAATACGACTAAGTAAAAGAATGAAATTGTACATGGAAATTAATTAAATTTGATTCTAGCATCAGGACTTTTTTTTAGCAGCGTTTATTACTACCCGTTCGGGCTATAGGCATGTGCACTAATTACTCTAATATGTTAGGGATAAGGAAGGATTAGTTTAGAGGAATTATACCCGCATTTGCGTGGAGGAAGCGTTGAGAACTGTTTTGGAAAAAACTCTGCACACCCAACCGGAATTCAAACCCCGGTCTCCCCATCATTGTCAGACCAGTCCAGTCTATTGTAATAGTGACGCCATAGACCATGCGACCACCGAAATGGGTAGCAATATCAAAACGGATTATGTGGACAATCCAACACCTTAGCTCAGTCGGTAGCGTGTCTGCCTACTGAGCTAAGGGTCCCGGATTCGATTACCGGCATGGCCGAAAAATGTATCATTGGTGAAATTTGGGTTTACCCTTTCACATTGATAAGTTAACGGCTGGGGACTGGATGATGTGCCTGTCCTAGTTTCAAGTTAGATTATAGGGCATATGAAGCTACGAAAGGCCTAGCAAGCCGGTAGTGGGAAGTATAATAGAAAACTGACCCAGGCTGGAAATAGTAATGGATGTAAAGTCAATTCTGTGGACAACCATCATGTGTTAGTTTGTGATACATATCCATTAAATGTTCATTAACTAGTTTTATATGACAATATTATTCATTTAATCACCCATTCTGTTAAAAACGTATAACTAAAGCTTAGTTTGAATTTATTGAGATGTATTTTATTTTACCTTATCACTTGTTCAAACTCAAAACGAGTTCAAGGAACATGATGCTAGGAATGAGATTTTTTTTTCTGCAAAGAACCCGTGACGCGAGTTATAAATAATGATTAAAACGCACCCGAGTTTCTCGAGACTACCAGAACATAAGCGGGGCGACGTGAGGTGAACGAGATTCAATTTATCAATCAGTAGACCTCAACACGGTCGATTTATCGCCGCGGCGTTCGCGCGGTGTCAATAACCGGCTAGCTTTCTTCAGTGTCGGCGTGTGATGAATGGCGCTCGCTGGAGATATGACGCCTAGCACTATCGCTGTTCATATTTCTCGTCTCGGCTCCATTACTGTTATCAAGAAACTCTGTTATCTTGCACGGCTGCTATTAATATTGCCCATCAGCTCTAGTACGGTTATCAAGACACTCTGTTATCTTGCACGGCTGCTATTAATATTGCCCGTCAGCTCTAGTACTGTTATCAAGACACTCTGTTATCGTGCATGGCTGTTGTTCATATTGCCCGTCAGCTCTAATACTGTTATCAAGACACTCTGTTATCGTACACGGCTGCTGTTCATATTGCCCGTCAGCTCTAGTACTGTTATCAAGACACTCTGTTATCAAGCAAGGTCGTCGCTCATGTTGTCCATCCATTCAGTTCCACTGTTATCAAGCAAGCACTACCGCTGTTCATTTTATTCATCTATGTTCCAGTACGGCTATCAAACAATCAATCACAGCCACTCTTTATATGGTCGATAACAGCAGACCATTGATGTTACTGTTATAAACAAATTATTTCAGTTAGCAACTAAAACAAAGTAAAGGTTGTAATTTTTTTTAAATGAATCATTGTGATCTTGAGGTCAGTTAGAAAACATATTGTGGTACAGTAATATATACCTAATACTGTTAGTCACAACTCTGGCTGGCACCTATCTCTGTTAGTCACAACTCTGGCTGGCACCTAACTTTGTTAGTCACAACTCTGGCTGGCATCTAACTTTGTTAGTCACAACTCTGGCTGGCACCTAACTCTGTTAGTTACAACTCTGGCTGGATCCTAACTCTTTTAGTCACAACTCTGGCTGGATCCTAACTCTTTTAGTCACAACTCTGGCTGGATCCTATCTCTGTTAGTCACAACTCTGGCTGGATCCTAACTCTTTTAGTCACAACTCTGGCTGGATCCTATCTCTGTTAGTCACAACTATGGCTGGATCCTAACTCTTTTAGTCACAACTCTGGCTGGATCCTATCTCTGTTAGTCACAACGCTGGATGGATAGCTACTAACTCTGTTAGTCACAACGCTGGATGGATAGCTACTAACTCTGTTAGTCACAACGCTGGATGGATAGCTCCTATCTCTGTTAGTCACAACGCTGGATGGATAGCTCCTAACTCTGTAGTCACAACTCTGGCTGGCACCTATCTCTGTTAGTCACAACGCTGGATGGATAGCTCCTATCTCTGTTAGTTACAACGCTGGATGGATAGCTCCTATCTCTGTAGTCACAACTCTGGCTGGCACCTATCTCTGTTAGTCACAACGCTGGATGGATAGCTCTTATCTCTGTTAGTTACAACGCTGGATGGATAGCTCCTAACTCTGTTAATTACAATTTGTTTATGTTTTAACCGTTAATAAAGGCTTCCCTATAAAATAATGACATTCACTCTCGTTGAGAAAAGTTACTTAACACAGGTTGATGAGGGGATGGGTCAGGCTAATCGTTTACTTGGTGTTACAAGGGTTAGAGGGGTAAAAAAAAAAGTAAGAAAACACGTGTTGGGGTGTTTGAAGCACCCCTTATATGTGTGATAACTATTGTTTGTGTCTACAGTCGACGTAGTATTTGTTAGGGGCTATGTGGGACGACGACTTTCAAAGGAAACAACGTCCCAGGCCGTGAAACAAGAATCACAACTCTCCTCCAACCAGACACAAGGGTGTATCTGCAGACAACAGACATGCACTGGTTTACTCTACCATTTAACAACGGCGCAGTTCCAAATAGATCCACACACTGTCCCGGGAACACGACACTCTTCCAGGAAAGCAGATGCCAACGGGATGGTCTTTGCCTTTCCTCTTTCTTCTCTTTGTTATTTCACACCGCTGAACCCTTCTTGTTCATGGCGTTTACTTTTTATTGTTGCCTGCACTTTAATGTTTAGAGATGCTGTTTTCTTTATACCAGGAGTCGGCAACCATCGACATACACAATCAAAGGTCCCGCGATCACCCTTCGTTTACCCACTATACTTTGGATTATTTTTTGGTCTATAATCTTATATCAATTCATTAAGTTTAATCATTCCTCAAATATTCATGTCGCCATTTTTTTTAGAAAAAAAATAAAACTAAAAAAATGTAGGCCTACATTTTAATAACAAACCAATTAATATTTTGGTAACATAACTGATCAAGGCTATTTCGGTTACATTTTTTTTATAGTTTCGCGTCTTACTACCCGTTCGGGCTATACGCTTATGTGTTAATCACACTAATGATTTTAGGGATTATAAGATTATATTTAGAGGAAGTGTAACCGCATTTGCTCGGAGTAAGAGTGAAACCCGTTTCGTAAACAAAATCAGTACACCCGACCTAGATTCTAACCTCAATTTATCCGTCATCAATGGTCTACTCTACTGTGAGAGTAGAGCCTTAGACAATGCAACCACCAAAGTGGGTTATTTGAAATTAATTGATATATTTTCGAGTTTAGAAAACTCAAAGTCAACTTTTAATGATGATGTCATTTTCTGACGTGGTCGACTGAAAATTGCCACGAGATTGATAGGTCGATCACGATCGACTTGTGGTCAACCCCTACTTTCTAGTCTACCGTTAGAATCCTCACCAGAACTGTGTAAACTCGAAACCGTCTTTGTTCCGTCAGAAGCTAGTCAGCCATCCCTCTTCTCTGTGAGCAGTCTAGCCAGTGAGAATAGACCTCAAGTTGTTGATAGTCCCTCCAATGACTTCTAGGTTTTTACTACCGCAGTTTTATTTTCACCCGCCACAGAGTCGCCTCTAAGTTTAAGTGCCCTAAGGAAATAATTTGATATAGCTCAGAATATCTATATTTTTTTAAATGCACCATTACATTTTATTATTTTAACCGCAGTTTCAGCTTCCATTCCTTATAGAGCTAGAAATGTTATTTAAACTGGTCAACGAGAAATTATATGGGCCTAATACTCTTCCACAAAGTTTTAAAAATATGTTTTGCTAATAGGCACATTGAGTTTTTAATAATTTGTGTATTGTTATTAAAACAATAATATGTATTTTATGAAATCATGACTGCGTTATTCTAGAATGAACTTATCTGTAATAGTCCTTGCGCGTCACACTTTACAAAATTAAATGTTTCATTAATTCTGAATACTACGTTTACAAAGGAAAAATGGCGCAAAACTGTTATATAAAATTAAACATTGACACGGCCTACACACAATTACCAGAAAACTGTAGGCCTCGAAGCTTAAATCTTAAATACGCTAAAACACATATTTATGTAATTTTAGGGGTAAATCAGTCCCCTTATTCTGTGTTTTACTTTATTCTGCTGAAGAAGGGGACCAATGTACCCCAAAAATTACATAGTTATATGTTCTAGTGTGTTTTAATTGTGAACTTTGAGGCCTACAGAATATTACGTTTAGAAACAGTTACATTTGTGCACTGAAATATTTTAACTGTGACGACGAACTATGGTAACGTAAATATTTCTCAGAACCTACTAGTTATATTTTTAAAAGATTTTAAAATGGTAATCATAAAAACTTTGTAAAAAAAACACTATGTTATTATATCGACAAAGAGTTTCATGTTGACCTCTTACATCTAGTGTTTTATAATGAACAAATAGTTATACGTCTATGAATATTTAATATATCCATGTGGCTCTATAAAGACAAAATAAAATGATTGAAACATCCCAGCTTGATTCTCATCAGGCATATATTTGAGATCAGCCTGTAAAGATGAACAATGCGCAAAAGCCCATGTGTTTAAAAGCATCTATATGCGAGTGTTTTAGGGCTCTTATAGCACCCCTATTCCACCCCTCGTGTCATCATGCATAAAACTGCGCAGGGCTGGGTGTGTGTGTGTGTGTGTTGAACAAAATATGGCTACCCCATGGCAATGTGTACGCCATCCATTATAAACTTGGCTAACAACGATTATGTCTCAGTTGTTAGTCGCATACAACGTAACCTATTTGTTTTAGTTCGATATAAAGTATTTCACTGGCCGTGTCCAAGGTTTAACTGCCGGAATTAAGGACTAGAGAGAGATTATACCACATTATATATAAAATGTATTTAATGGACACCTTTTGAACCGACTGGTTATATAAGCAAACAATAATCTAACGTACATCTAGAAAATACACAGCACCCAGCCGTTAATTTATCACTATTAAAGGAGAAAGCCTTATTTCACCAATGAAAAACTTTAAAAGACTCTGCCGGGAATCGAACCCAGTATTCTTATCTCATTAATTAGACACGCCGCCGATTGAGCTAAAGACTACCTTTTAACCTTTCATATTATTTACATTTTATTTCAAGAAGAATGTACTACCGGCTCACGCCATACGCCTCATATTTCTATTAATGCCTTATTTTTCAGTATATTTAAAAACTTAAACTTTCTTTAATTAATTATTCTGTAGAATTAAATATGTATCCCACTTAATAAACAAATGTATTTTTTTTAAAGAGCACATAAAACATACTTTTTTCCCTCACTGGGCAATTAGTCATGATATAAGTTTTAAATCTATTAATGAAGATAGCTGTTGTAGGCAAGATTTTTTTTTGTTGTGTTTTTGTAATTTTATTATTTGCGTTGGTATTCTTTTAAATCTAAAAATAAAATGCCGCGAATGAAAAAATCATTATTTTAGTAAAAGAAAATCTTAAAGCCAATCAGGAATACTCGAACGGAGATTATATTGTTTAGTTCAAACGTTTTAAAACTATGCTTATATAACGGCCAAAGTGGTCCAATGTTGATAATCCGAAGGGCCAAATCTGACATCAGTTTTAACCGTGGCTCGAAGATGTATTTAGTAATCCCATCAACTTAATATATGACTACAAACAACACTTAATAAACAATTACTTTCAAGAGCCTACTCAATTAAAAATTGTATATTTGTTTGGTAGAATCTTTCAAATTTTACTGCAAAAAAAAGTTAATTAGTTTACCAAAAATGTATTTTGAAACATGCACGCACATACACTTTCACAAAGCCATTATCGTCATATATATATATATAAGTATAGGTATATAATTATATATATATGTATATAATTATATATATATATCTATTTTAACAGATAAATTCATAATAAAATCCTATAAAGACCTTTTAAAATAAATATCTTTATTTGAATCATTAGCTAGTTCACATCTTCCACCGAGGGTTTCCCTTTAATATCCCTCCGAGATACTGTGAGGGCCACATTTTCATTGAGCGCGGGGAGCATTTAGACCGCGGGCCGCCACTTGGACGTCGTGAACACAGCTACAGGTATTGGTTGAAGAAGGTCACTCGTGCGCGATGCCTCCTCACTACACCCTATCCCTATCTTGAACTAGTTCTATCCAGTCCACTTCATTACACCCTATCCCTATCTTGAACTAGTTCTATCCAGTCCTCTTCCTTACACCTTATCCCTATCTTGAACTAGTTCTTTCCAGTCCTCCTCCTTACACCCCATCCCTATCTTGAACTAGTTCTATCCAGTCCACTTCATTACACCCTATCCCTATCTTGAACTAGTTCTATCCAGTCCTCTTCCTTACACCCTATCCCTATCTTGAACTAGTTCTTTCCAGTCCTCCTCCTTACACCCCATCCCTATCTTGAACTAGTTCTTTCCAGACCACATCCTTACACCCTATCCCTATCTATCTTGAACTAGTTCTTTCCAGTCCACATCTTTACACCTTATTTCTAACACTCATTCTAATAAAATAATAGACTATATGAGAAAGTACTTACGATTTGTCGTACTATTTACTATAAATATTAATTTATCACGATAAAATTGACAACATTTTAATTTTTCAAGATTTTGTTAAAGCATTAAAATTATCAAGCCTCATCGAGTGTTACACAAGGAAAATTTAATTAATCAATTCATTGCAACATTAGTTTTCACATGCTTCTAAAGAATATGTTGTCAAAATCTTGAAACAACTTGTATGTATTTATATTACTCTATAACCTTTAAAACAATATTGTACGAGTGGTAATTTTATACTTGGCCTATAAATATCCCGTGTATAGTAATTTAGCATCACTGCACACGCGCAGTGTTAAGTTGTGTCACATGACCTTGTATTAAGCTCGAACTTATGTTATAACAGTGTATAGAATTCAGACTACAAAGCCGGTGGGTGAAACTTTCGCGAGTTGGCAGGAGCTTCCTTTGAAATTCGCTAGCCGAGAACATGATTAAAAACAAAGCATTTCAAAGGGAACACATAGTCGGGTACTATACATAGCTTTAGTTACTACCAGTTCCAAAAGCATTGCTAGTTTGTGTGAATAAAACGGCTTTCTACTTCCTAAAACATAAAGTATTATGGTAACACCAGACAAAATGATAAGTTTTCAGATGTTAAAATGTACGGTATTGTAAGTTATTAATATAACTTCGGCGCTATTTCTCTAATTATTTGATAATGATATTAGCTTAGATTTCAAGAAAATTTGAAATATATTGATTGACAAAACTGCGTTTTACTGATTTGATGATTAGAATATAGGCGTGTTTCTCTGAAATAATTTTCAAACCCATAGATTAATATTAAATCATATTAGATGTAAAATGTAATATTTATATAATTTGCATAAAACCTTAAACTTAACATTTTACTTGATACAGAATTAAAGTAATTTTGGCTATTGTTACGTTCTCATCTAAAGAGAAAGTATTGTAATATTGAAAATTTAAACATCGAGATTATGACGAATACTTAAGTTTTATGTGACCCTGAACCAAAATTAAAACATTTTGGCTTTTAATAATAAAAAAAATTGTTTAAGGGTAGTTTATTGATAATTCAAAAATTTGAAATATTTTAAAGATGGTGCTAACGATTTAGCTAAAAATGGGTATCTGGGTTTTTTTTAAATATATTTTTATATAGGAATTTATTTTTCCCCCAAAAAAAAAATTTGTATTAGTTTACTGATAACCGATTTTGAAAAATTTGGAATGTTTCGAATATAATTATTCTTAATGATTTTGTTCAAAATTGGTATCTGGGGACTATTTTACATGATAAATAATAATGTATGTTAATTTTTTTAAATAAATTAACTTAAGGATTGATTATTTATGACAAATTTTGGAAAATCCGAAATCATTTGAAAATGTCCTTTAAGGTTTAGTTTAAAATGCATATCTGCGAATTGAAATTTATAATCAATAAAAAAGTCTTAATTTTTAAATTCAAAATAATTGAATTTTGAAAATATAAAGTTTGTGAAAAATATTTAGACATTTTTTTGTTTGAAATCTATATAAAGATTATTTTTTACGATGTGTTTGTTTTTCTGAGGAAAACCTACTTACTAACCTATTTTTGAAAATGATCTTTCAAGATGAATATACCACACCAGGTCTAAGGGCCAGTTTCATAGTCAGATTTAGTACGCCTAAAGTGCGAGTCGATACTAAATACAGGACGACACCTACCTAGACCAAAATGGAATGGGCCAGTTTCGCATATGAAACTGGCCCATTCCATTCAATTTCAGGTAGGTGACGTCTTGTATTTAGTATAGCGCCGCACTTGAGGCGTACTAAATGTGACTATGAAACTGGCCCTTAGGCTTGGCTTGGAAAGGCCTAGGATTGAATTAGATCGGAGTGGTTTTCAAAATGGGATATTTTTATGCTTCTCACGTGTTGTATCTTTACTAATGTGGGTACATTTCTTTTTAACTATCCTTTTAGGCCTAACCCTCGAATTAAGCTGTCAATAGCCCTGGTTTTAAATACACCAACTAAAAATATGTACGTGGATTGGTCAGGGGACGACAAAAACGGTGTGACGTGTGAATTATTTCTCAAATTACTGTTGTTTCACAGGGAAAGACTATAAAACTGCTGAAGGATCCTTTATTGACAGTCTACAATATGTGTCACGATAATAAAGATCAGAGGATCCCAAACTTTTTGAATGGCCTACCACACCAACAATTTCCGAAATTTATAGAACCATCAAGATAGTGCTGAATATATTACTGCTTTGGTGTATTTTTAATGGTGCCCAGAGATATATTAACACAACACCATTCGTACAATAACATTTTTTTATTTATCATTATTTAACATTTCTATTCAACAAATACGTATAATAATTCACAAGCGTCAAATACATATTTTAAAAACGTCTAATATACACCTCTCCAACCACTGTTTGAATCTTTTTTCCTTTTTGTTGCACTTGGTCGTAATATATTTATAAGATTTGATGAGCCCCTATCTTTTTACGACTTTAATTTGCTTTTTTTGTTTATCTGATTGCCAAACCCTTCCTTCACCTCTGACAAGATGTGTATTAATCGCAACTTGTGAACGTGAGGAATGCCAGGCCTCCACCGTGGTTCGGATCCCACGTTAAATTGTAGGTCCTCCCTTTCATCTCACAATCACCCTACGATTGCACATTAGCGTAAGTGCTTATAACCCGAACGGGTAGTAAGACGCGGTAATAATAATAATAATAATAATGCTTGTTTTGTTTGGCTTCTCACAGCGTACCACCGGGATAATTGTTACGTACCACCGGGATAATTGTTACGTACCACCGGGATAATTGTTACGTACCACCGGTGTGGTAACCACTGATATAGAGCATCACCCGAGACGGTGGTCACACAGTCTAACGCGTCACTCTCGTGTTAAACTGGATTGCCAGTAAAGGGAAGATCGGGGTTTTTAATACCGGTTGGTTTCATTGACGATGTTTTTCCATTAATGTTTTCCCACTCCCCCTCCACACAAGTGTAGGTATATTTCCTCTAAAATTCCACCTTTCTTTTCCCTACTCCGTTAAGGTGATACTATTGTATGAGTGTAACATGAACTGGTATTAAGACGCGGCGATAAAAAAAAACACATTTGTTTTAGGATAACTAGATAAGTTGTTTATAGTTTGGACAGAAACTGTTATTGTATTCCCTTTATCATCAACCTAGTTTTAATTTTTAATCCCCGCACAAGTCTGAATCCTCTGAATTAGTTTTGTTCCACCGTAACTTTGCGATTGTGACGAGGCTACGTCCCAACTAGGGCACACGAGGGAATCCCAGCCGTTGTTTTTATGTAAACGTTTTTTCCCCCTCCTTTTTTGTTTGCCTTGTAGTCCAAAGCCTGACCTATTTGGACGGAAGTACTAGTAACACGCCTGAACTGATTAACATGGTCCCAGCCTTCCGAGAGGGCTTAGCTGTAAGATCCTGAATAATTAACAAGGCTGTCTGTTTATTGGGTCCATCCCTCGTGCTCAACGGGAAGGGGTACTTATATCGAAAACACACAAACTCGGAAAGTCCTCCCTCATCGATTTTTTTTCCTACATGCCTTTATTTAAATAAAACATCTCTCCGAAGTCTGGTGTGTATATATTTTTTTCTGTCGATTATATCTTTTTTGTTTTAGTGATTTAAACAAAGCTTTGTTTCTGTTTAGTGACATGACAAAGACAAACTAAGAATACTAATAAAAACACTCATCTTAAGTTGTGTTTTTTTTCGTGCACCGCGTCTTACTACCTATCCGGAGTATCCGCGTATCCATACAAATGGGGTAGGTGGGAAGCAGGTGGAATTGAGAATAAATGTACTCATTAAACTGGGTCAATTGGAGCTCTTTATGTTACATGCTGGATTAATTAAATGATTCCAACCATTCTCAAACTCAATTATAATGGTAATAGCCTGGTTCAGTGACCGAATGGCTTAAGGCGTCACTATCGTTTAAGTCTGGCCTCCGGAAGATGGTGAGATCGGCGTTCAAATCCCATTTGGGTCTACTGAGGGTGTTTTTTCCTAAATAGTTTCCCACTCTCCTTTCATTCAAATAACGAGTGTATTATCTCTAAAATGCTCCTCATCCCTACCCCATTAGAGTAATTATCATATATATGTTTACAGCCTGAACAGGTAGTAAGATGCGGTGAAATAATAATAATAATAATAATAATAATAATAAGAGCAGCGATTATTATGTATACTGTTATACAATAATGTGACATTGTTCGAGAAAGAACTTTACAAAATATCATACTAATACGGTTATTAAAGGATGAGAGATATCTTATTTATTACCTCCGGGGAGATCGAGGTTCTAATCTCGGTCGGGTGAACTGAGGGTGGTTTTTCCTTAGGGGTTTTCCACTCTCCCTCCACACAAATGTGGGTTCACTTCCTCTAAATTCAACCTTCCCAATTCCTAACCCATTAGAGTAATTAGTACTTAAGCGTATAACCCGAATGGGTAGTAAGACGCGGTGCTAAATAATATTATTATTATTCTTTCTTCCGTTTTTAAGGAAAAAAAATTCAGTACAACCGGCTAGGATTCGATCCAGTCACTGGCAAACCAGACCAGACGAGACTTACGCCTGGGTCCGTGTGCCCACCAGTGTATGTGATTTTTTGTTACCTATTGTTTATCACTTGTTGCTGTGTCCGCTTCAGTATTAAAGGAGGGACGCAACAAAGAGCAACACGGGGTGTCTCCATTCATTTGTTTTTTAATTTATCTTCCTCACTCTCATGTAGCCATGCCCTATCAATCACATTAACTTTAGGGTATTTTTTATTTCACTGGATGAAACTTTTTATGTGTGTGTGTGTGTGTGTGTGTGTTTATGACGTGAATGGCCTCTTTTGTTACTTGTCTTAATATTAAATTATTTTACAATCTTTAAAGTTTATAAAATAGGTTCTTTGTCATTCCCGTATCCCAAAAATTAGTGGCGTGAAACCATAGGCGTTCAGTGAAATTAAGAGAGGAAAATTTATTAATCTCTCAGATTACCCAAAACGATGGTCGTGCCGTCTATGGCGGGCGTGTAAAGACTCGATTGATCACAAGGACCACATTGAACATGAAAAATACTGAAGGAACTGCATTTCAGAAAATTCAATATTTCCACCATCTTAAATTAAAAAATCATTTAAAATTATCTTTACTAAAAAAATTAAGAATAATTAGCTAAATGCTATATCTATTTCCCCACAAATATTTGCGAATCATTTCATCATTGGTGTGAATGCTAAACTTGATGTTGAAGTCTCTTTCATAATTGATGACAAATGAATGTCCGAAAGTCGTGATATATCGGGCGTTTGTTCCTTTTCATAAGAGAAAACCAATCTTCACACATTTTACAACATGTTGCCAAACATTGCAAATATTTCGTTTGCAAATTTAACAATGAGAAGCGATCTTTGGTGAGTAAAGAGTAAATATTTGGTGCGTCGACCTCATTTCCTGAAATTCCCCAAACAATGAACAATTTACAAACGTTCACATTCCCAAATGGTGTATTTCTACAATATTAATATTTAAATTCCAAACAATTTCTATTTTAATTCAAATTTTCAAAACTCACTTATTTTTTAACTACCCTAAAACTATTTATATTTGTATAAATAAAAATATTTTATTAATTTTCATCAATAACAATTCCAAGATACTCATTTTGATTTAAATATTAAGGCCATTTTCGAAAGATTTCAAAATTTCTAAAATATTTCAAAAGTAGACTTTACTTGAAATAATGTATTTTATAAAAATAAAAGCACATTATTATCTATCAGTAAAATACTCTCCCTATACCGATTTTAAACAAAATCGCTAGCGCTATTTTTATATTATCTCAAATTTGGTCATAAATCAGTCATCAAGGAACAAATATTAATTTTTTAAGATAAAAATGTATACAATTATTTATATTGTAAAATAAATACCAGATACCCGTTTTGAACCTGATTGTTGGAGCCATTTTTAAAATATTTTGAAATTTGAAAAAAAAAATCATTCGTCTATACACTAAACTTAAACAAATGTTTCGACGTAAAACCGGTACACAGTGTTATTTTTCAGATCCAATACCTCCTAGGTATCCATTTTGAACAAAATCGTTAAAGCCATTTTCAAATTTCTAAAAATCACTTATCAATAAAAACTACCCTTAATTTAATTTCAGGGTCAAAATCAAAAAAATATTCACAAGGTATAGCCATATAGGGTAGTAACTAAATATAAAGTTGGAAAAAAATGTATCAAACTGTTCCGGATCTTGGCCCATGGATAGACAGAATTTTAAAACCCACTTTTTATTTTAGAACGTAGATATTCATCATAATCTTAAGATTGAAATTTTGCACGATTACAATAGTACCTTCGTTTTAAATGATAAGGTAAAAACGAGAACAATAACAAGAAAGGTAGATTCGTTTATCTGCTTAGATACTGCTGATACCATGTATGTCGGGAAGTAGGAAACAAGAGAAAAGGTGTGTTTGCAGTTTTTGTAGCAAAACTTTTTTTGGCAACAGTAAATAAAATATTACTTCTATACAAACATAGAGTTTAATTTTCCTACCATGGTGATATCAACACTGTTTGAATATCGGTCTTGAGCATAGTGGCATTATCAATTCTAGGACACCCTTGACAGATATTCAACAACTCTTGAGGCTAGACTGGTAAAGAAAATTAAACTCTATGTTCGTATTTGAGCAATATTTTATGTATTTCTTACCAAAAAATTGTTTTCCTATAGAAACTTCATAAACGCAGACCTTTTATCGCGACCCTTATAACCCCACCTTAAACCTTCTTCTCAAGTTCATCCAAGCTGGGAGAGTTTGAATTTCTCTTCTATATTTGATAATAGTTTAACAAACATATTTGAAATGGCGGCTACATAATATGTTTATCGTACACCACACCATGTGTCTGCTTACATTGATATACTGCACCTAGTGCCATGTTTACTTCCATCATTATTTCCCAGTTTCACATCATACCACATTTCCGTTTATTTTTACGGGCAAAAAAATTCTGATCTAATTAATTTTGTGTCTGACACAAATGTGTACAACTCAATGAACAGTATCAAATTCAATTAGAATTTCATGCAGTTCATAAAACATGTAAAAAGGGTCGATTTTTTTTTTTAGATTAAATCCGAAGCATAACTCTGACAAAAAAAATAAAGTTGACATGTGTTACATTCGATTTCAGGAAAGAGAAAGTATTTAATCAAATATTAGAGCACAGACAAAATTTAAAACTTCACATTCGATCCATTTGATGGTGAATAATGGGTACTCCCTGATTTAAAGAAGTGATTGAACTGATTGGGATGAAAAACGTTAAAATGTTAATTTAATTAAACGTAATAAACGTTGATATGACAATGTATTAGGCACCTTTATGTACCATTATCTAAATACAGTTTTATGAATATGTACAACTTTCTTAATATAGTTTTATTAATATGTACAATTATCCTAATATAATTTTATGAGTATGTACAATTATATTAATGTAGTTTTATAAGTATGTACAACTATCTTAATATAGTTTTATGAATATGTACAATTATCCTAATATAGTTTTAAAAGTATGTACAACCAAATTAATATAGTTTTATAAGTATGTACAATTATCTTTATTTAGTTTTATGAGTATGCACAATTATCTTAACGTAGTTTTATAAGTATGTACCTCAAGTACGATTATCTTAATATAAGTTTATGAATATGTACACTTAATTATCTTAATGTTGTTTTATGAATATGCACAACTACCTTAATCTAGTTTGATGAATATGTACAGAACTGTACAGCTCACGTAGAGGGATGGTGGTTCATTACCTGGGAGGGCGCCTTGCTTTGGAAGCTCCCCTATCGGCACACTTTAAGTTTCTAAAGCCTATACTTAACATGTTTAATATGTTTATATATTTTTAAAGAATATAGCTCCCATATCGACAGAAATTAATTAAACTAATTTATATTTTAGAATACGGTAGACCCAAGCTTTGATTCAAAGGTGTCCAAAGCCTATCAAAGATCTCAAAATGACATTTAACTCTACCGATCTTTACCAAATTGTTTAGATTTTGTAGTATTTAGTTCCTGTGAACCACGCTATCTGAGCGAAGGCTTTTAATTTATATAAACATTGGTACCTACTAAACTTATAAAATGCATTAGATTAAAAATAAACACGTCAGACAAAACGTAGAAACTTTAATTTGGTAAGCAATATTTTTACTTTCTCGCTATCTTACAGATAGAGAAAGAATTGTGATCGTCAATAAAATCGAACTTGAGATTTTGATGAATCTCTACGTTTCATGACCCCCCCCCCTCCCACGAATCCAAAAAAGTGTTTTTTGAATGTCTGTCTGTCTGTACCGCCGACTAGAGCCTAAACTATTTTACCGATCGGGCTAAAACTTGATATCTAGGGTTTTCATGGGGTTGCTCCGGGGGGTTTTTGGAATTAGATATCTAACCCTAAAATCAAGGGTAGTTTATTGATGGGTAAAAAGAGAAAAAGTCAATTTTTTCAAAATCGACAACGATTTTGATTAAATTTCATTTCTAACCATTTATAAATATTTTAAACAAAATGGCTACTCTCAACATTTCGGCAAAATGACTTTAAGGGCTCCGGTCTGATGCGTAAATTCACTTTTTTTTTATTCATATCTCCGAAACTATTTGAGATATGAAATTACTTATCATTACAAATATGTAGATCTATTTATAATACAAATATTTTATTCGAACCATATTTTTATATAACCAATAACTTACAAGCTATACGCAAATATTTATATTTTTTAACTTTTCGAAAACAAAAGGTAAATTATTGCAACCGTAAAAAAAAACTAACCTGAAATGTTGATGGATGTCGACATCTCATGACCCCTCCAAACCCTAAAAAGTGGTCTTTGCAATGCCGTATGTCTGTATGTCTGTCTAAACTTAAAATTAAGAGTAGTTTAATAAAGGGCGAAAAGAGAAAAAATCTATTCTCTCAAAATCTGCTCAAACAATTTTGATTAAAATTCGTATCTAGGCGTTGATTAAGATTATAAATAAACTGGAAAAATTTATTTTCCCATGAAAATTACTTTTAGGGTACTTTACAGAAGCTGAAATTTCCGTATCTTCGCAACTATTTGAGATACTAGATAACTTATCATTGCAAAATTGTAATACTATTAAAAATAAAAAACTTGTATAAGAATTATATTTTTATAAAACCAACAGTTTCTGAGATATTGGCAAATATATTAATATAATTTTGTGAGCTTTAATTGTAAAAAGATAATACTTAAGTTTTAACGCAATAATTCTACAATGCCATAGAGTAATTAAAAATAAGTAAGTCTCTCAAAAAGTTTGTTATTTTTCCTTAAACCTCTTAGACTAATGTTTGTACAACAATAATTATCTATCTCCATTTAGACTCAATCAATATTTACATTTTTTATTGGTCAAAATTTATAAATGAGGAATTTAGTAGCAATGTGATGGCATGAAGGTGTGCCACACCTAATAAAATTTCGAAATTTTTAACCGGAACTCAAAATTTTAATACGAAGTGTTGACCCTTGTGGACCCAATATTGATCTTTTTTATCGGTCCAAACATACAAATGAGGACATTAATCCTTTAAAAATAAAATTATAAAATTTAAATCCGGGACTCAAAAAATATTTTACATAAATATAGTGCAATTTATGCTTGGGTTTGCTAGTGTATATTATTTCGTTTCACATAGGTCCTATATTACGAGTTTTTAGTAAATATCTCCATTTAAAAAAAATAGAGCGAGAAAGTCCGTTTGGAGTTCCATGCCATTTATTTTAACTAGTTTACAATAATATACTATGTTGTATTTCCATAAAATAATTTTAACTATTAAACATTCCTTAGAGCTGCAATGAAATAGATTTTTCATTTCATAACAATTCAAATCAAAAGTTCCCATCCTTAATATATTTCATATTAATGAATAGTTTCAGAACATAAAACTAAATACATCCACATGTGTTAGTAAATCTTCACACACATCTGGGTGACTATTATTTTTAATTTTTATGTTGTTTACAACTAAATTATTTTGTTCACAGTCCCCCACCCTTATTGCAAATACTTGTGAAACAGAACAACTTCGAGGTCATTTTCTCTTTCTTTTCCTCCCTTCTGGAACCTAACAGAAACATGTTGCAACCTAAAAAAAGAAAGAATATTCTAGAATGATTTCTTTCTAATTTTATACCAGAAAAAAAGTTTCCCTTACTCAATCGACTTACAACCCTGCTGTAGAACGGTCCGCGAAACATTGATATCTCTAATTTTCATTCGATCCACAACCTTACTGTAGGAATAGTCTGCAAAATAAATATCATTCGATCATAAACCTTGCAATAAAACTGTCCAGAGATGCATTAATTTATCAAGTTTATGCTGTCGTATGTACAAACATAATAATTCTTGGTAAATTGCTTTTATAATTAATTAAAAATAAGTTTCTCCAAAATAACTGCATTTACACAAAAGTAATACTAAAACCTAACCCTTGTCAAAATCACGCCGGATTCCAAAGAAGATCAGAACAAGAAACTCCACAACGAACGGCTCAACAACGACCAAAACTCGACAACATCTCACAAGAACAACCCAAAAGACATCTCTCGAGAGTGTATTGCTATACACATGATTCATTTCTTCGGTTTATATTTCCCTGGCTAAGAATGTCTAAACTTTTGGAAATTATTTATTTATTATATTTGATACTCATAAAATTTCCAAATATTGAGCTACGTTTATTAAATATAGAATCATCGGCTGGTGTTGTACAAAATATTGAAAAAGTCTAATAATTATTTATCACGTTTAATGTATACTTTTTTTAATGTACATACTTAAACGAAATGTGCCACAGTGGAAAAACTATATATAAAACCGTAAGGAAAGTTTGACGGGGGCAAAAATTGAAAGTCTGGTCACAAATTTATAAATAAATAAGTTTGTCAGGGTTTAGGCCAAACTTTGTCAATACATGATATTCAATTTGAATATAATGGGGTATAGGTATCTAGGCTTCTTTAAGTCCTTTAGTTAAATCCTTCGTTAATCCTTTACCATTCTGTTTAGTGGATACATGTAATATCAAATAACCCAACTAAATTAAATCGAACAATAAGTGATTGAATAAATGACCCCTACCTAATGTAACTTAACCTAACTTTTTTTTAGTATAACGTCTTAATACCTGTTCAGGTTATACGCATATGTGCTAATTACGCTAATGAGATAGGGATGAGTAAGGTTGAATTTAGATTAAGTGTATCAACATCTGCGCGGAGGGAGGGTGGAAAACCATTTTGGAAAAAACTCAATACATCCGACTAAGATTCGAACCACGATCTTGACCTTGCGGCCATCGAGGCAGGCTTAACCTGATTGGACCTAACCAAATTGTTATTATAGTATAGATCTCAAACTAGGCAGATAGCCAGTTCTGGTTACGGGGAGTATACAAACAAACAACAAACTAGAAAGGAAAAACTCTATCTCTATAGTTTGTTACTCGAACTACTTGTTCTGCTTTACTTTCGTGACGTGTTATTATAACATTATTAAAGTTGTATTAAATAAAAGAAGAAAGGCCTCCATCTCTGAGGGGAACAATCCCGTGGGAAATGGCGTGCAAGGAACACAAGAGCTACAAACAGTTGAGCACTTCTCAGGGCCTTGATGAACTGTTAATGATCTCCCAACATGTCGAGAATCTTGAGCCCGTCATCAACCGAACACTTTTCAGGAAACACTGATTGGTGATGAACGAAAATAAGAGTGTGCCAACAGCAAACAGACGTCAGTGGACGAGGGGATCGCCTGCCCGTGATTCTGAAATAATGTAAGCACTGAGGAAAAAACGGGACTGGTTAGAAACTTTCACTGTTAGAATAATTCCTGACCACGTTTTACTTTCTCGTGTAAAGAAAGTACTATAATCGTGAACAAATTATGATGGATCTTGACTTTTTTTATGTCCCCGAAATCAAAAAATAGGTTTTACTTATTGTGTACATCCCCATATCTGAATTTGGTGGATTTGATGGATTTTGATCAAATTTGTTATTTAGATACTATATTATGGTGATAATTTGAAATTTCTTAAAAAAATTTAGAACTAAAATTAAGTGTAGCTTACTATTAATTGATTTTTATTTTTGAATATTGAAAAGTTTTTGAAAATAGCTCTAGTGATTTTATTTAAAATGGATAAACGGGGAATATTTTACAAGACAAATAAGATTATAAGCTTGTTTTTTTAATTAAGTTAATTTAGTGGTAGTTACTGCAAATTAATTAATTGATTTTCAAACAGTTTTTTTTTTCAAATGGCTATAGCAATGTTGTTCCAAATTTTAAACCTCAAGAGTGTTTCACGTAAGTTTGAATTCTAGAAGAAGTGTACATGGGTTGGTGTGAAGGTAGAGTGGAAAATAATTTAATAAAAAACCTCCCTCATTATATCCGACTGGTATTCGAACCATTATCTCTCCATCATCAGCAGTTTAGTCTGTTGCGAGAGCGATGCTCTAGAGTTTAGACCATTCGACCGCCGAATGAAAATTCTGTAACAATCTGTCCTAGACTATATGAAAAATTATTTATGATTATGTCGGACTATTTGTTTGAGATGTAATCGTGTTTCTGATGTATGTTTTCCTTTGTTACAGGTAAGTTCCTTGTCACCTCCTTGGAGATGATTTATCATACTCACCATCCCCCTTAGCAGCCATGTGGTGAGTAGATTAAAAAAACCTGGTCTACTTACTCTGACGTTTCACATACTTATGTCCACCTCAGTGATCTTGGAGTAAAGTGCTCGGCTTAGGACCAGACGCTCATGGGTTCAAAACCGGACGGGGTCAACGGACTTTTCTTGAGCTATAAAACTCGTAGCACAGCTTCCTTCAGAGAGGAAAGAAAGCCATCGGTCTCATGTCAATTGTGGCCTGTAAAAGAAACCTGGAAAGTGTGTGAAAATCCCTTACCCGGCCAAATTGGTAGGCCCTTTCACTATCGCTCATAGAAATTCTCGTGTACTTACATAATCAGTCACTTCATAAAGTGTACTTTAAATACCTTAAATAAAAAAGTACAAAAAGAAAAGGTTAGTCACGTGACAGCCATGGCAACCATTGAGAAATTATAACACTTAGTCCATCGGGTTTATAAAAAAAATTCAGTTTCGGGTTTTGCACACATATTCTTAGAGTTTTAGTTTCTAGTTTGTTTTTACTCTCGACCGCTAGGAGTAAGGAAGTATTGTGAACGTTAAAAAATATAATTTGCACTTATTAATGAACCACTGTAGATAAAATGGGGCAAAACAATAGTATTGTAGATAACTAATCTCGTTTTTACTGATAGTTCCACACCAACTGTTGCCAAAAAACCAGACTCCTTTGCATTTTTTTCAACTAGGTATTTTATTAGACTATGTAAATTTATCTTTCTATCAATAACTAGACCTAAGTACTTAAACTATTTCACACATTCAACTCCTTCACCAACTATTATCCTCAATAGCCTATTTTGAGATACAAATATCAAGTTATGTTTTTTGGTTGCAAGCACCATGCTCTTTGTTTTTGGGGTATTGATTGTTAACTTGTTAACAATCATCCACTCATTTACAGCTCTAAGTTTACTATTCATTATTATTTATAACAAGGTTTTTATCGTTATAATATGTATAAATCCATGTTTAATCTGCAAATAAATGAATACTCTACCTCTACAAAACTGTTGGGATATCATTAACATAAATTACAAACAAAGGCGGACCCAAAAAATTACCCTGTGGCACACCAACCTCATTTGCAACCTTTGATTAAACACTGTCAACAAATTTTTGTGATTACTGACACAGTTTTAAACAGAAATAAAATATGTAAATATAATTTTAATTGGACATATGCATACCTCCAAACTTATACCTAATTTATAGAATAAATGAATGTCCATTCGGGCCTCAAAACGTTGCTATAGTAGAATCGTGGAATGTATCATCAGTAACGTGCTGGCCGTGTAACTTTAATTTATGTTAAAAAAAAAATTATTTTAATCTAATACAAGTGTGTGTGTATGTATCCCTCTGCGCGAGTTGTTTGCCAACGGGAATACAACTGAAACGGAATGGGAAATAAAAGCAATATTGACTTTGTGTTCAATTTGAAAATAATCACATTCAAAAACAAACACGATTCTCATCTGACCGAGGTGGTCCAGCTCTTTGTGAGATGCCGGTATGTGTGATGCTGTTGTGAATATTTGTGCGATGCACAGCGAGAGATAATGGTCACAAGAGAAACAAAAAAACCTGGTGCCTTGCGGAGATATTTTGTGGCCCGAATGCAGTGTTTCCAACTGTACGATCTGGATACTACTTTTGATATAATTTCACCCCCTGTACAATCCAATTTTTGGATATTTTCTAAAAGTAATATCCTGTGGCCCTGCTATAAAGTACCAAATTTTACATATATTTCTTTTTTTTAATGAAAATCTGTGGGTTTATCAATATAATGTCAGAAAGTAGTATCCTACCAGTAAAAATACAATCCATTTCAGGTCCATGTACTATCGCTAGAAACTATAGAGTTGGCAACACTGCCCGAATGACTAGATCCGTCCCGGGATTTTTAGTAACCCCGATATCACTCAATAATAGTCTCTAACTTACGGTCTGACCAAGTTGATCGTTCACCTTTAACTTCACGACACAAAATGGAGCTAAGGTAACAACTATTGCAGCTGAATTCAACCACAATAATAATTATTTGCGCTACTAAAGGCCTCGAATACCTACAATTTACGCATTTTTGTGGCATTTTCTTTAAAATATGTTTCACTAACACAACAACCTATCACTAGGAGCCTGTGACTAGGAGAAACTGGGGTATCCTGGTTAGACCCAGGGCCATGAACCTAAACTATTTTGGGCACGCCCTTGTATTCACTTTTAGTCTCTAGGGGCTTGAGCTTGTGTTGTTTGATGTTGTTGTTTTTTTAGTGGAAGGATGCAATACCCTTTTTTGGGAAATCCATATTATTATTATTATTATTATTATTATTATTATTATAGTTTAAAAAGATCGGTACATTTGACATTAAAATTTTAACCCTAGCTTCTAGATTTTCATTTTTTACCGAGCTAGAATTAAAACTCCGTATTAAATTGATAATTATATCAGACATTCCCTGGTCTCAAACCAGGTATCTTCACAAGTACACGTCATAGACCTACAAGGAAGGGACTCACATCGGTATAGGAACGTGTACTAAGACATCAAATTGGTCTGCTCTGGTTTGCCGGGGATGGGGCTGGCTGGGCATAGAATGTCGGACGTCTTTATGGCTGACGATTTTTCCTAAATGATATTCCACCATTCTTTCGCGAAAATTCGGGTTCATTTACTCTAAATTCGACTTTCCTCACCCATGCCCCTTTAGTGTAAATATGTAAATAGTGTAAATACGAGGATGGGCTTAAAATAACCTTTATTAAATAATATGAAGTAATAATTACTAAAATACTATACTTAATATTGGTTGGAAGATATTTTAAGTTGGTATGAAAGTGAGCGTGAGCTAAGGCTACTAATTGTGTAATGGTTTTAAGGCCCTTGGCCCGGTCGAGCTCAAGTCTAAAACCTATTTTGTGGGATGGTGGGCGGGAGGGTGAAAGGCATGGCATGGCTTCACAACCGACCAAATTATCCTTCCGCGCCAACAAGAACAGATGGATCACGGAAACTGTAGGGCGCTAGCTACCGGACAGGTCTTGCGAAAAATTCATACGTTTGTAAATATCAGTTTTCTCGAGACCGACTGAAATTTTTATGTTAATATTTTCAACACCCCTTCTAAAATAATGTATTTATGTTTATTAACTGTTAAATTTTCTTATTTTTGATTATAAAATCGACAGTTTTCTATTGAAAAATATCAATTTTATCTATATTTGATCACTGTTAACATTATAGAGGAGGTGTGTATATAAAAATTATAACTTAATCAACAGGCTTCTATTCTCGGACAAACCTTTTCCGAAAATAGAATTGCAAAACAATAACAATTCTTGAAGATAACCATTTGTTCGCATATCTCTGCATTTCCACGCCGAATGAAAAGGGCCAATCGCCTTAACAAAAAAAGTTGTTCGTCAAAATACATCAATTATTTAGTTAGTAGTACATAACGTATACTTTAATTTTTGATAACTAGCACTCTCAACAATTCTCAGAACTTGGCTAAGACTTTTTCTTTAAAAAAATTATGTTCAAATGCCAATACTATATTCTCACGGTGCATATTCAATAACTGTTGAGTTTACAATGTGTAGAAAACTAAACAAGACGTATCTAATAAAGCAATATTTATGTATGTCAACCAAAAATATACTTTCACATCAAAACCTTAAAAATATAGACTTTTTATTCTACTTTAAAAAATTACGCCTGTGACAGTATTTCCTGTATTTCACATTATCATGCAAATAGAGTGTAGCGAGTTGATTACTCGGGTCTGTCATAGTAAACTATTTTAATGATATATCATTGGTCGGTTTAAAAAAACACTTGGGGAAAGAATATAAGCGAACAACGGATACAAATAGTTGCTAAATTAATAAAAAATAAAAACTGAGTACTATAAATAATTGCCTCTTCTGTGATGACGATGCACTCGCTGGGAGTGTTCAACAGCCTCTCTGTTTTATATAACAAAAAAAAAACAAAACATTGACACTCGACACTAGTGTCGGGCACGCTAGTAAAGTGAGAAATCGTGCCACAAATATTAAACAGTGGCATTTAGAAAAGTTGCAATGACCTTACTTGTGTTTGGATGCGATCTCCAAAATTACCTCATTCTTCATAAAATAGCGCCAGTAATTAGGATGACAACCGTATATTTCATTCAGTTCTGCTGTCATTTATCACGAAAATTAATGGAACCAAGCGGCACACTGAAATTATAAAACCATGAGTAAGTATGCAAAATAAAACTATTGAAACATTGCAGCTTCCGGTCTGGTCTCTTTAGGAAGACCATTATTTGAAAACTAAAAGCTCATGTTGCCACAATGGCACAAATAAAACTATTGAAAGTTTGCAACTTCCGGTCTGATCTATATAAGAAGACCATTATTTGAAAACTGGAAGCTCATGTTGCCACAATGGTACAAACAAAACTATTGAAAGTTTGCAACTTCCGGTCGGATCTCTTTAGGAAGACCATTATTTGAAAACTAGAAGCTCATGTTGCCACAATGGCACAAATAAAACTATTGAAAGTTTGCAACTTCCGGTCGGATCTCTTTAGGAAAACCATATTTGAAAACTGGAAGCTCATGTTGCCACAATGGCACAAACAAAACTATTGAAAGTTTGCAACTTCCGGTCGGATCTCTTTAGGAAGACCATTATTTGAAAACTGGAAGCTCATGTTGCCACAATGGCACAAATATGCAATTGTACTTTTTTCTTTGTTGGTTTAGTTAATAATGTAAAGAGCACGTGAACAGTTTTTTTGTGTTTTTTATCATCATCGTTTGGCACATTTGACCGGGAGGCACATGACAACCATTTCGGTCTTCTTATGTGTAGACTATTAGTCGCTATGATTGCAAACAACGTTGCCCAGGATACACCAAAGAAGGTTGTCTACCAGTCGTAATCGCAATGAGATGATGGGATGGTAGTTATTATGACGTTGTGGACCCGGGGTGAGTCTTAACCTAATTTAAGACTAATTTACCAAACCCGGGTAACCACTGGGTACATTCCCCTTATGGGAAAAATATCCAAGGTACTAGCCGGGAATACAAGCCAGATGCACTGACCACTATTCCACAGGGCCGGTCAAGTCAACAGTAATAAATAAGTACTAGTCGAGGCTTTGATCACTTTTTGAATTAACTTTTTAATTGATAAATCCAATAAAACCTATTTATACAATGACATATTTAAATAGTTGTCAATCAATGTTTGACCACCTCTGTGGCTACAGATCCAGAGGTCCCGGGTTCGATCTTCAGCGCTTTCAGATTTTCCATGAAAGCTAGAAAACTGAGATTACTGGCCGACGGGTTCATTGTGCTGATCACATGACACCCTCCAGCCTCAGAATTTGGCACTATCTTCACCAACAGACGATGGTTGCTCGGTCGGTATGGCTCGATTGCAGGATGACGTAACTGGAGCTTTTTTTCACTCGCTGTTGGTGGTCAGAAGTAGGCTCCCTATACAAATTATAACATAGCTCATCACACCTCATAAGACATATATATGTATCAAATTTGAGTGTGAAATTTGTGAAAATAATATATATTAAGCCATTTTGGTGATAGAATGGTCTAAGACGTCATTCTCATAATGAACTGGACTTACGCTGACTGGGAGATCAGGGTTTTAAAATCCCGCTCGGCTGTAATGAAAGTGGTTCCCCTTAAATGATTCTACACTCCCTCCCTCCCGCCACGCAAATGCGTGTGTACTTCCTCCAAATTCCACTTTCCTCCTCTCTAACACATTACTTAATTAGTACATATTGCGTTTAGCCTGGATTTGTAGTAAAACGTGAAGTGAAATATATATGTTTATATATATAATACATTATATACTATTTAAAAAAATGAAAATGTAGGGTGAGTCAAAGGCTACCCCTGTTCAAAGTGTAGGGCCTATGTTTACCAAAAAGAAATATTTATAAATATAAAAACATATTTTATTTTATATAATCAGCCACAAAATACTTGCATCAGCTGCAGAAAGATTCGATAAGCCGCTGGTGCATGTAATATATTCTCTCACCACTTACATTTGGGAAATTATATTTTCGTAGAGACTTTAAAAATAAAATTTTAAGATTTATATCTAGTAATGAATAATTTAAAACGACTGTTAATACATAAAAAATAAAGTGAAACACTACCTTAAACACTTAATTCAATAGAGAAACTTATGTTATTATTATTATTAGCACCACGTCTTACTACCCGTTCGGGTTATACGCACTTACGCTAATGTGCAATGGTAGGGTGATTGTGAGATGAAATGGAGGACCTACATTTTAACGTGGGATCCGAACCACGGTGGAGGCCTGGCATTCCTCACATTCACAAGTTGTGATTAATACACATCTTGTCAGAGGTGAAGGAAGGGTTTGGCAATCATATAAATCTGTGCCGGGACCGAGGATTGAACCCCGGACCTTCAGCACAGAAGTCTGACACCTTACCCCTAGACCACCAGGTCACCAAACTTATGTTAAAATAAGAATAGAAAGTAACACGAAATAACCCGCTAAGTAGCTACAAATAAAAATAGACAACGCATTCACACGGCCATTGTTTGGAACAGAAAAGAAGATACCAACTAAAAAAGATATTATTTTTAGGAAATGGGGTTTTCATAAATTAAAAGTTCAATTAATATTTGGAACAAACCATTATTAAAAAAAAATTAAATATGGTTATAAAATACATTTTGTAAAACCACTTTCATTAAAGTTGTTTTTCTCTAAACAAATATATTTTGTTTTACTTTCATTTGAAAGACAGGAGTATCACTGTTGAATTTACCAACGTAAACAACTTTTGTCTCGTCTGCGCATGCGTCTGTACTTAAAAATCGCTGAAAACTATGACATACGTTACTAGCATATTACGCACACGTTTCCATAATAGTTACTTTCTTTGTCAATATAGTTTCCATAATGGTTGGTCATACACACGGTAATGGCTGACTTGTACTGAATTCTTTATAGAATTTTGTACAAAAAACACTGTCCATTTGTACGGAACATTAGGAAATTTTGATCTTTGTATGAAACTAGATTCAAAAATAGAATATGCAATCAATTTTATAAGTTCTAGTTTATACAAACAGCGCTATACCGTCAACCGGGGTTAACTGAGTAGCATTGAGCATATTTTTAGATCATTTTGTTTGATTAAATTTTTTAGAAAAAAATTAGAACGTAATGGTTGCTAGGCCTAAAATTGGTGATTATGTTTTTATTACAAAAATATATTAAATTTAATTTTCTATTAATGTGTTGAATGTTACCCAAGTTGACGGTAGTGCTACTGTCTGTTGTGGTCTAACCATTTTAAATTGTAATTTTTACATGTAATTTAATGTAGCGCCTATGGCTTGTAACACAATCATACATGAACTTTACACAAGCCTAGCCAAGGTTGGGAACATTGAGGCGTTACACATAAGACCAATAATAAACCCACTTGAGAAACCTTGGTTCGAAAGAGGTAGGGTCAAAATATATTTACAGTCCATTCATCACAGGGATGCAGGTGACAGTTAGTAGAAGATTTGTATCGCAAACATTGTTTGAAAGTCCCCAATGTCAACCCATGTGGAAATTATTATTTTATTAGTAACACTATAGTATCAATCAAAAATATTAATAAACACATATAACATTGTTTTACTAGAACTACTATATAATTAACTTTTTCTTAATTTATTGAAAGAACAAAATATGTTAATAAAACTATTATGGTTTTTTTTCATGGTTGTGACAACAAGAGATATCATAGTATATTGAATGATAAATTAAAAACTATTATATTCACACTTGTATCTTGTTATTACTGGACACCAAAATAAATAAATGGGTTTTTATAACTTAGAGAAAGAGCCGTACAAAATATTAGTTTCAAAATAATATCGTTTTTATTTACTAAACGTCTGTACGACGTCTTAACGGCACTCGTTTCGTCTGGTTCGCCATCTTAATTTGTGAAGAGAAAGCAGCTTTTTCTTAGAAGCTCCCATTTGAAAAACATTTTTAAGTGAGCCACAGGTGCTATTTCCACAAAAAAAGAAACATCCAAACAGTTATTTTCATAAGTTAGTGTTTCCATAATATAAAAACGGTTAACCCGCTTCGGTGGCCGCTTGGTCTAACGCACTTCTCTCACAGTATACTAGACTACCGATGTTGGGGAGATCGAGGTTCGAACCTCGGTCTGATGTACTGAAGTTTTTTTTTTTCCAAAATGGTTTCCCCCTTTCCCTTCACGGAAATTTGGGTACACTTCCTATAAATATAACCTTTCTTATCCCTAAAACCATTAATGTAATTAGTACATAAGCGTATAACCAGAACGGGTAGTAAGACGTAAAAAAAAGCTGTTAAAAGAAATAAATATTTAAAACAAATAATTTGTTCTGAAAGGTTTGACAAGAGCTCAACATGTAGTCTTGCAGATAATATTATTTGGCGTATGGATACATGTGAGTTGATCTGCTATCTGTCAGCTACCACCGCTCCAGCGGCGAATGGAATGTACGTGTTACGAAAGCAAGGCTCACAGTTCACTACATGTACGGTCCTGCTATTAACGATTGTTTAAGGTGGAATGGAAGGTTACGTTGGTTAAAGGAAAACATGTTTGCAGTTTTTATTACAAAAACCTTTTTGGCCCAAAATAAATCAAACATGGCTTCAGTAGATGCGTTGAGTTTAATTGTCTGTACAGTTATTTCATATATTCCATGGGCATCGCGTAGTTTGAACAGGGCCTTTTATCTTCATTAAAAATAGGATTTTCAGTTCAAACGCCGCCATCTACTGAAGCAGTATTTTATTTATCTTGACAAAAAAAAATTATATAAAAACTGTTAAAATACTGACCTGAACTCGCGATTTCATTCATTCTACCTTAATTCATTGTTAATATTAGGGCTTTATTCAAATAAATGTTAAGGCCATATTTTTGTTTTATTAACAAATTTAAGATCAGAAATATTGGCGTTTTGATTTAAGTGGAAGGAAAGATAGTTTTATAGAAAGTGCATCCACATTAAAGTAAAGAGAAGAAGATAGGTGAAAACCAATATAAAGAAAATAGAAGGTAGCGCCAGATGGTGTAAGATGTAATATGATTGGCTGATAGTGTGACGTAACTCAGTATACAGGCCAACACGTCACATAAACAAAGATTTATGGAAGATAAACCAAGTTGTTACAAATCAGGTAACATTTTGGAACATTAAATAATAAACAAACTTTTGAAACCCACACCAATGCCAATTAACGTCATATCTTTATATATTTTTAAAAACTATGTATGTTTGTTTGTATTAGTATTAAAATATAACTTATGTGTTTTGGATGACGTAGTCAGCGACAGAATCTAATTCCTCCTTGTGTTGTTGCTATCTTTCTATTCTCTTTGCATTGAATGAAACCACAAGCTGTGTGTTTACACGGACTAGATACGAATACAAACTTCCCCATCACTCTTATTACAATCCTACTGGGACCAATAAAGAAAATAATTAAATAGCATTTAAATGTAGGCGAGTTGATTCACTTGTGAGTTGTAATAAAAATAAAGAAGTAAATACCGGCAGTTAAATTCATAAAAATATTGTCTTATTTAATGTTTATTTTAAACTATTATTTTTAGAACCGTGTCTTACTACTCTTTCAGGCTTAACGCATATTTAATAACTACACTTATGTGTTACGGATGATAAAGGTTTAATGTACAGGAAGTGCACCCACATTTGCACGGAATGAGAGTGGGAAATGATTTAAGGAAAACCTCCGTATCCCCCACCGTCTCCCCGTCATAATCAGTCCAGTTTATGACGAGGGTGACGCCTTAGACCATGTGACCACAGAAACGGGTTAGTTATTACTATTATTATTATTATTATTATTATTATTATTATTATTATTATTATTATTATTATTATTATTACTATTACTATCGCTGGTGACGAGTAGGTCGGATTTCCAATTCCAACCGTTAGTTCTGAAGGTGTCGTTTCTAAAATTGTTCTCCACTCCCCTTTTACGCCAATGAGGGTACATTTTCTCTCAATTCTTCCTACCTCATTCCTATCACATTGGTATGGTTTAGTAGCTAAGTATGCGAATGACCTGAATACCAAGAAGTAAGACACGGTAAGAAAAAACTCTTTTAAATAGTGTTCCTAGTATAGAGACTGTCAGATCGTGTTCTTATTACCATGTTCCTAGTATAGAGACTGTCAGATCGTGTTCTTATTACCATGTTCCTAGTATAGAGACTGTCAGATAGTGTTCTTATTACCGTGTTCCTAGTATAGAGACTATCAGATAGTGTTCTTATTACCGTGTTCCTAGTATAAAGACTGTCTTGTGGGTGCCACAACTTGGGAATCATGTATATTTGAAGGGGATTATTTCTAGGGGAGACACGAGTGGCAACACTGACAAGGGCCTAAGAGTGCTGGGAACGGAAGCGCTTGTTCTCGTATCTCTCATCTGTTCCCACCATTTGCACTCGGTCAGGTTGGTATAATTGCGCCAGGATGACGCACGGCTAATTGCTGTACCCTCAAACCTCGACACAGAGGGCAACACTTGATTCACTCTGGCGGTGGCTTATTGCTTCTCATTAGTACGCTTAGTCTTATCGCTTGGTTCTTGCTACCGCGGCTTACCACCTGATCGGTTTGTACTAAATACGTTAGTGTGTTAGGGATCAGGAAGCTTGAATAGAAAATACTTGTACCCACATTTGCGTGGAGAATGTGGGAAACCATTTAGTTAAACACCCTCAGGACACCCGACCAGGATTATTTATTTATTTATTTACATTATTTATCCCGATTCCTAGAATGTATCTCGGGACCTAGGTCTACATCTTGAACTTACATTACATATTTTAGCTACGTTCTTTTTTTTAATACAATAATAAATTTAGAATATACACATAAATCTAGAATCCTGGTCGGGTTTTAAATAAATAAACCCGACCAGGATTCAAAACCCCACTCTCCCCGTCATCGGCAGTTTAGTCCATCACGAGAATAACGCGTCTAACCATTCAACCACCGAGGCGGATCCATAGTTATTAACCATTCATTCTAAGGAGTGAATATGAGAAAGTTGTATGATTAGCGTGGAGAGAGGATGGGGAAATAACGGTGATTAATCACATGGAATTCCATCGAGTATAGTGGTTGATCACAACTCAAAGGGACCCTAGTTCAATGCTGGTTGGGACTGACTAAGATATTTACTTCAGTAGCTGTATACGGGTCAGTCGTTCAAGCGAATAGTCGCTGCCTTGCGAGCCTCTGTTTCCAACTAATCGGATTGAAATAAAAACTATATTTTCCGCGCCGATGGGAACGTGGTCTAAATGTCAAGATCCTTTGGTCTGGTTTGTTGGTCTCGTTTTGAATCTAGGCTGGGTGTTTTAAGGGTGTTTTTATCCTAATTGGTTCTACACTCTCCTTCTACGAAATTGTGGGTATATTTACTCTCATTTCTACCTTCATAACTCCCTCCTCCTCAATTAGGGCAAATAAATGTTGATAACCAGGGCAGTTGGTCATGAGTTGTGAAAGAATAAATAATAAAAAAATATCCTGTAGAAAACTACTTTCAGTACCGCTGTTTCAATAGCGTTAGTGTGTCAGTTTCAACTTAAGCATGAAGCAAGCCCGATACTTTATCTCAGTCGGTAACGTGCCTGCCCTTGAGCATGAAGCAATCCCGACATTTTATCCAGTCGGTAAAGTGTCTGCCCTTGAGCATGAAGCAATCCCGACATTTTATCCAGTCGGTAACCTGTCTGCCCTTGAGCATGAATCAATCCCGACATTTTATCTCAGTCGGTAAAGTGTCTGCCCTTGAGCATGAAGCAATCCCGACATTTTATCCAGTCGGTAACCTGTCTGCCCTTGAGCATGAAGCAATCCCGACATTTTATCTCAGTCGGTAACGTGTCTGACTATTAAGATAAAGGTCCTGGGTTGTATTGTTGAAGTGTGGGTTTCCCCTTTGACACTGATGTGTTAATGGCCGGGAAGCTGGGCGTTGTGTCTAACCTAGGTTTAGGTTAGTTTATAAGCATTGTGCTGATAGTCAGTCGGTTCAGAAAGTTAACGTTAGATATATTTTTTTAACATGAAGCAGTATTGACTCTGTACTTATCTGTCGTCCTCGGTGATCTTGGAGTAAAGTGCTTGCCTCAGGACTCGATGCTCGAGGGTTCAAACCCAGCCGGGGTCGTCGGAATTTTCTAAAGTGACAAAAATCCATAGCACAATTTCCTTCGGCTGGGAAGTAAAGCCGTCGGTCCCATATCGATTATGGCGTGTAAAGAATCATGAACGGTATGTGAAAATACCTTACCTGGCAAAATTGGTGCACAATTTCACTCTTGCGCATAGAAATTCTCGTGTGCTGATACAATCAGGAAGTTCAGAAAGTAAACGTTAAATACCTCAAATAAATAATGTACAGCTAGTTGTAGGATTATCTGTTTGTATGTACCTATCTAAATAACACAAACTAAAACTCGATCATTATGGCTCGTTGTCAACATATATAATATATATGAAACCACATGTTACGGTACACATTATATAATATATGAGTGACTTGGTTACGTGTTGGTATGAAGGTTATTGGCCAAGCTGAGGCGTGAAAACCTACTTTTTAGTTGTGTTTCTTAAAAAAATATGGCGATCGGGGTGGATTTAATAAAACAAATGGTAGGCGCATTTATTAAACTTATATAAAATTCAAATCGACTAAATGTGCCCTTTTTAATTTTATTCATAGCTGACCTCTACGAATCAATAGTTTATTTTTACTGAGCGTAATATTTACATAATGTACCTAAATAAATAAACACGTTTTCCTAAACAACAAAAATTACACACAAAATTATTGTAGTATATTGTACGCAAATTAGTTTATTATAAAAGTTTGATTTCATTACATAAATAATATATTCACTTTGCGTGTCTCGAATACATTTAAAAAAAACTGTAATTGAATATTTTACTGTGACTTATCTAAATTATATACTGTAGGCCTATATATGTAGATCAACTCATGCCTTGTTTCTAATTAAACGTTTTTTAAGTAACCTACCTTTCGCAAATAATATAGTAAAATTCTAACTAAAAAAATACACAATACTAGTCTTAAAAATGTCTCGAGTGCTACAGTATTGCAAGCTCACTTTTAGTTAGTAAATAAACAGTACTTATTGCCATATTTTTCAAATAATAATTATTACTGTCCTTAGTTTTATAATCGTATACCTCAATTCACAACGAAACTGTTCTAGTTAAAATCTACTATACGAGAGGTAAGAGGTAAAAGGGAGACGGTTCCCAACTCATTGGTCCAAACCGAGCTATTAGTTTGGTCAAACAAGGTGTTAGTAAAGTTAACTCCGGTATCGTGTTGGTCCTAACACGTAATAAGCCACGACACAGCGAGCACGTAAACCAATCGGGGAAACTTCGATATCAATTCAATCACGAAACACCTTCACTGCCCCAATTAATAAAAGTGTAAATAGATTAAATGAAGGTTTCTAATAATTTTTACGGGAATTGTCTGGGATGTCTTTAGGTCAGGTTAGGTGTCTTGGCTAGCAGGCTGAATAAAGGGAATACATACGCACAACTAGCTATCGCAACCATCTCTTCATTGGCTATTGAATCTCTTGGTTGAGGTATTGCTGCTTACCATTTCAGTTCGACTCACTTTCCACCAGCCCGTCGCTAGTGGGTGACTCGTCTATAAGTATTTACAAGGTATTTGTAAAAAAAAACTTTAAAATGTGTTACCTATCAACAGCAATGTGAGCCACTTCGGTGGCCGCATAGTCTAACGCGCTACTCTCGCAATAGACTATACTGTCGAAGATGGGAAGATCAAGGTTCGAATCTCGGTCAGGTGTACTGAGGGTGGTTTTTTCCTAAATGTTGTTCCACTTTCCTTCCACGCAAATGTGGGTACACTTCCTATAAATATAACCTTTCTTATCCCTAAAACCATTAATGTAATTAGTACATAAGCGTATAACCCGAACGGGTAATAAAACGTGGTACTAAAAAGATGTGAAATTATTTTACTACTAAAAATATATATTACTTTATTTATGAATTCAAACCTGATTACTTTAGGTAATTAAAAAAAAAGTCCTTATTCTTTCGTTCCAAAATGTTAAACTTTCCCAGAATGCCTGCTTAAGTGTGATGAAAATATATGTACACGTCAATTACCCTGTGAAAGGTAGATATGTCTCTTCTTGATGGGCTACACTATAAGCTGTCTTTTCTTGATGTACTACACTATAAGCTGTCTTTTCTTGGTGGGTTACACTATAAGCTGTCTTTTCTTGGTGGACTACACTATAAGCTGTCTTTTCTTGGTGGACTACACTATAAGCTGTCTTTTCTTGATGTACTACACTATAAGCTGTCTTTTCTTGATGTACTACACTATAAGCTGTCTTTTCTTGATGGGTTACACTATAAGCTGTCTTTTCTTGATGGACTACACTATGAGCTGTCTTTTCTTGGTGGACTACACTATAAGCTGTCTTTTCTTGATGGGCTACACTATAAGCTGTCTTTTCTTGGTGGACTACACTATAAGCTGTCTTTTCTTGGTGGACTACACTATGAGCTGTCTTTTCTTGGTGGACTACACTATAAGCTGTCTTTTCTTGATGGACTACACTATGAGCTGTCTTTTCTTGGTGTACTACACTATGAGCTGTCTTTTCTTGGTGTACTACACTATGAGTTGTCTTTTCTTGAAGGACTACACCATGAGCTGTCTTTTCTTGATGGGCTACACTATGAGCTGTCTTTTCTTGGTGGACTACACTATGAGCTGTCTTTTCTTGGTGGGCTACACTATGAGCTGTCTTTTCTTGGTGGACTACACTATGGCCTTATATTATAAGCTATGCCATAGTGGAGACGTGCTAGATAAACAGAGCCTAAGTGTAATACAATGTCGATTTGAGAACGTAAATATTGTTTAATAAAATACAGAACTTTTTAGCATACTTTAATGAAAGGAACTCATTTTTTTCTCATTTTTTTATTCATTTATTCTTAATATCTAGAAGGATTTCACAGAATGAATTATGAGAAAAAATACGAAACCAGACGCTTCTTAAAGCTTACTGTTTTACTTTTTCGTCTCTTTATTTTTATAAAAGAAGATTCACAATCCCAGAGTAAAAAAACATTTATTCTTTCTTTTGGCATTTATTTTAAAATTAACATAGTAATGGACTTTATCAAATGTCTTGACTGAGAGAATCGACTGCAAGTCACAGCTGGGTGAAATATTTTGCTCTAGACCTGCTCTGACATTTCATTGTTATTTTTGTTGTGGATGTAAAGCAATAAAATAGTCGAATTTTTAATTTCTGTTATTTTTAAAAGTATCTTTTGAATTTGAAATAATAATTGACTTAAGTTTGTGTTTGTCTAGAACAATATTTTGGTGATGAAGTACCACCAAATGGAAGCTATGCGCACTGAGGGGCCACCTGGGCCCTGGAATAGTGGGGGGGGAGGGGGCGGGGTTTATAGCGATGCCAGAAAAACATTATTTTTAAACAATTTTATTTTACCATTATAAATACAAGACAATTATTTATTTATTAAATGAAATTTTGAGAAAAAATATCATATAATTAAATTAAATTATTTAGTAATAACTTTTTTTAACTTTCTAAACCCAATAATTTTTTATAAATAATGTTTCTTAATTTTTTTCAACACCGCGTTTTACTACCCGTTCGGTTATACCCTCATGCACTAATTACACTAATGGTTTTAGGGATGAGGAAGGTTATATTTACATGAATTGTACCCGCGTTTGAGTGGAGGGAGAGTGGAAAATCATGATACACAAGCCTCAGTACACATTCTATCTCCCCGTCATCAGCTGCCTAGTCTACTCCAAGAGTAGCGTCTTAGACCATGTAGCCACCAAAGCGGGTTCCAGATTGGTTGACTGGTACGGATTTCCTTTCCTATTTGACTTGTGTCTACCGAGTAAATAAATAGAGCACAGTTTGGCTATTTCATGTTTAATCTTTTGTATTTCATATTGCTGTATTATATGTGATCAACATTCCTGCGGACCACTTGATAGGCCACCGTGAACCACACTTTGCGAAACATTAGTTTAGAACCTTTTAAACGTTGCATCTGTCTTTATGAAGTTGAAGAATGTCAGAAGTGTTTTAACATTCACACATCCGCATGGGTAGGTCCGCGTACTAAACGCCAAGCTCATATAGTCTGGTTTTATGATGATGGTCAAGTCGGGGTTCAAATCTCGGCCGGGTGTAATCAGGGGAGTGTTTATTAAATGTTTTACCATTCAGTCACATTTTCTTTAAACTTTATCTTACCCATTCCTATTATATATATCATATATAATGAAAACATGTTTATTTAAATGTTAAAACTTATTATTATTCATAAAAAAGATTAATAAAAAAGCGTGGAGGGGGTGCGTGTGTAGAAGGGTGTGACATACTTTTGAGTGGGGAATTTAAGGATATGATCAAGGTTAAATCAGGGAAAAAGTCGGGAATTGAGTAGACACCATGGTCCTTCCTTGTTCCTGCCACATGAGGTAAATTAATATACATGCGTGTAACTTGACTGGGGGGTGAGATGAGGAGGGAAAAAATATCTCTTTTTTATATATTTTATGAACACATTTATAAAGTAATTACTTGCTCTAGGATCAATGTGTGCTATAATAATAAAGCTAATAGACACGCATAGTGCTTCACCAAATGTGTATTTGATTATTTTAAAGAGAGTAAGGCCCTCGCTCACTAATGGTCTCCCACTCTCCTCCCACGCAAATGCAGGTAGATTACCTCCAAAATGGTTCCTTTCTCATCCCTACCGCAATAGAACATGTATCATACATGCGTATGACCTGAACAGTTAGTAATATGTGGTGATGTATAAAAAATATAAATGGACTAGGCCCTACGACAGAATATTTATAAAATGCTCATCTCGTGCATCAATGCGTATCATTGATTTTTGGCAAATCAATAACTGTCTCACATGTACGTCGTCTTGAGAAAGCACTGTTTACTTAATCCTTTGTGTTTACGCATCAAATTTAATCTTGAACGTAACTCATGAAGCTGGATTCACCAGTAAACCGTTAGAAATTGGAGCCCATGTTTCTATTTTTTTTTAAATGTACTTATAATAATGGCTCCAGAATTCGTTCTCGAAGTTTTAACATCACGTGTATATATATATATATATATATATGAGTGTGAGTGTGAGTGTGAGTGTGAGTGTGTAGAAAGATAAGGAAAGTAGAATTTTAGGGGAAATACATTGATATTTTTATGGGTGAAGAGGGGGAAAGCATTTTTAAAAAAACTCTCTCAAGAATTCTAAAATGACAACTGCAGATCACATGAGTTGACGTGCAAATACGTTGAAAAAAGCTTTACTAACCTTTTTAACTGTCAAATAAGGTTCTTCCTATGAAAATTGGACAATGTGTGTTTGTGTGTGTGTGTGTGTGTGTGTGTGTGTGTATATATATATATATATATATATATTATGGATAGTGCGTAAAATCTTAATAAGGTCGATATTAGCCGGGAGATCTTAACATTATCCAAATGCAGCGCATACATTAATAAATAAAAAAAGCGTATAACCCGAACGGGTAGTAAGACGCGGTGCTAAATATTATTATTATAATAAATAAAAAGTAATTAATCTCATTTTCGACCTTGTCCGGATAATCTTGACACTATCCAGTAAGACTTGGATAACGTTGAATACTATTTGTAAAACTAAGAGCGTTTCGATATGGATTATATTTTGGAACGTTATTTCGATAATGGTCTTGAAATTGGATTGTAGCAGTGCACTAGCATTCAAAATGCCTCATTTTTATGCTTTCTTTTCCACTAACATAATCTAACCTAACTTAAGCTAACCAAACCTAGTCTAAGTTAACCTAACCTAACCCAGTCTAACCTAACCTATTAAACCTAACCTAACCCTAGAATTTGACATCCAAGTGCGGGTGTATAGTGTCATTATCATCCGGATAAACTTTTAAAAATATTATTTAATCAACTCTCACTTAATATTATCCACATATTTAAGATAATATCAACATTATCTGGATAATATTGATTTTATCCAAGCTCGGACTTTATCCGTAGTACATAAGCCGTCAAACTAGATAGGCTAGCTTAACAACTTAGTCCGCGTGCCCACAAATGTGGGTATTGTTATTGTTTTTTTGTTCATGCGTTCAATAAACCCAGTGTCTTGGTCGCCATTACTTTTAATAAATGACGATGTTCAATATTAAAAATGTGACATTAACGTTTATAAATCTTTGAGTGTTTCTACTAAGAAATAATGAGGAACCAGCACTGGTGGACACGCAGACAAAACCGTCATTCCAATCTTATGTGGTTTTTTGGTGGGCGGGTATTCGGATCTTGAATCCTGGCTGGTGTACTAAGTTGTTTACTTTCTTAAATAGTTTCCCAATCTCCCTCCGCACATATTACGGTCACATTTCTCTTAAATCCTACCACTCTTGTTCCTATTCTCCTAGAGTAAATATGGTTGATTATATCTCAGATGGAAAGTAAGACAAACACTAGAAAAGATTGAATATACCAAAGTTATTTTTAAATATTTAAAAATGATTTTCAAAGTTGGCTAGAAATTTAAAAATAATAATTCCCCCTGAGATGTTGAGTACAACGAATAATAAGTTATTTAATTGTCAAAGGTTTAGTTTCATTTCTCACTCCATTGTTTAAAAATGGAGATATTTATTCAAAACTCGTAATATATGTGAAACGAAATAATAAACACTAGCAAACCCGAGCAAAAATTGCTTTATACTTACGTTGAACATTTTTTTACCCCCGGATTTAAATTTTATCACTTTCCTTTTAAGGAATTAAAGTCCTCACTGTTATATTTAGACCAAAAAAAATTTCTATATTGGGTCCACAAGAGTCAATATTTCGTGTTATTACTTCTACTTCCGCTTAAAATTTTCGACATTTCATTAGGGGTTGCACAACTTATGGTTATAGCATTTTTATTAAACTCCTTACTTATAAATCCAAACCAATAAAAAAAGTAAATATTGACAATTGAGTCTAAAATAATAGAGATAGATCATTGCTATACAAACATTTCCCTTAAGAGGTTAAAGAAAAAAGGACATCAACTTTATGAGAGACTTGCTTATCTATTTAAACTATGGAATTAGAGAATTATTGCGTTAGTACTTAAGTAGTATCGCTGTACAATTAAAGCTAACAAAATTGTATTAATATATTTTCCAATATTTCCGAAACTATAATTGGTTTTATAAAAATATATTTCAAAATAAAAAAAATTATTTTTAATAGTACCACAATTTTGCAATGATAAGTTATTTAGTATATTAAAGAGCTCTGTAGATAAGGAAATTTTCGCTTCTGTAAAGTACCCTAAAAGTCATTTTTATAGGAGAATGAAAAGAGCCATTTCGTTTATAGTCTTAATTAACACCTAGATACGAATTTTAATCAAAATCGTTGGAGCCAACTTTAAGAAAATGGTTGACCTGGTGGTCTAGGGGTAAGGTGTCAGACTTCTGTGCTGAGGGTCCGGGGTTCAATCCTCGGTCCCGGCACAGATTTATCTGAATGCCAAATCCTTCCTTCACCTCTGACAAGACGTGTATTAAACACAACTTGTGAATGTGAGGAATGACAGGCCTCCACCGTGGTTCGGATTCCACGTTAAACTGTAGGTCCTCCATTTCATTTCACAATCACCCAACCATTACAATTATTAGCGTAAGTGCGTATAACCCGAACGGGTAGTAAGACGCGGTGCTAATAATAATAATTTAAGAAAATGGATTTTTTTCTCTTTTCGCCCTTTACTAAACAACACTTAATTTTAGGGTTAAACAGACATACAGACGGCATTTACTATCTAATTTTTATTTTGTATCAAACAGAAAACAACGTAAATGAATTCGTGTGAACAGGTTAAGATGTGGATGTAGGGGACGCGAGAAAAGGCCAGTGTTCTTGCAGCTTTTATATCAAAATATTTGTTGGTCAAAACAAATCAAATATTGCTCCTTTACAAAGATAGAGTTTAATTTTCTCCACATGATGACCTCATCATTTCTTGAACGTCTTGTCAAGGGTGTCCTGGAATTTAATGACATCTTTTTCTCTTAATGTAACAATTTTTCATCTATTACCGCTATGCTCATGACACATATTCAACAACTGTTAAGGTCACAATGTGAAGGAAATTAAACTCTATGTTTGTACTGAAGCAATATTTGATTTATTTTCACCATAAAAGTGTTTTTGCTATAAAAACTGCAAAATCACTTGCCTTTTCCCGCGTCCTTTAAATCCACAACTAAAGTGTTGAAACTAAACTACCAGTTAACCAAACAAACAGTTGACTAAAAGTGTAGCGCTTTCTCGCCTCATTTGAATTCCCGTTTAAGAAAGCGCCCTAAAATGTTAGTGTATGTTAACCGCCATGCACGAGTGTGTCTCTTATTGTATGTTTATTATGTGAGGCGCTAGACAGTTCGCCATTGTCCGATGCTCTGTAGTAAAGGGGCACAAGTCAATTATTAAATGGTACCAAGTAACTATACAGAAATAATTTTGTAACAGTTAACTTACATTATAAAAGAAACAAGTGGCAGGTTTGGTTTACAATAGAGAGGAATGTAATATTCATCCCTTTATCTTTAAAATGTATTTGTCTTTATTTAAAATATAGAAACTACCATGTATATATATATATATTTGTATTTATATACATATATATGTATTTATTTCCACCGAGATTATCAGTCCAGGCAATACTTTGTTTATACGTTAAGGAAATAGTGAAGGGTATGGCAGAAATAGCTAAAGTGTACCAGCATATGCGTGCCTGGAAAGTAAAACACATTTAGTAAAAAACTCAGTACGCCCGGATGTGATTCAAACCCAGACCACCACATCAGTGTAAAACTATACTATATGAGGCTGACATTTGGTCTTCATTCTCACTGATGTTGGCTAAAATAATTTGAAATTTAAAGTTTTAATAAGTTTATGAAGAGCCTATTTTTAAATTATACTATGTTGAAAAATATGTCTGGAATGTCCATTATAGTATCCAGCACATTAGTATATTATACAAGTGTAAATATATAATAGTATTGGGGTGTACTGTGATATGTACACCCCATTTACCTTGATGGATTATACTATGATCCTATCTTATAAGTTATACCATAGTGAATGAATATTAATAATAAGCTGACTTTTTTACTTATCACCGCGTTTTATTGCCCGTTCGGGCTATACGCTTAAGTACTAATTACGCTAATGGGTTAGGAATTAGGTATGTTGAGTTTAGAGAAAGTGAACCCACATTTGTGTGGAGGGAGAGTGGAAAAACCATTTAGGGAAGAAAAAAACACCAGTTCACCCGACCGATATTCGAACATCAATCTCCCTACCTCGGCAGTCTAGCTCAATACGAAACTAGCGCGTTAGTTAACTACGCCACCGAGGCGGGTAATATGCTTACTACCTTTCAGTTTAGACGAATAGTACATTTTATTCGACTCCTTAGTGATTATTTGATAAATTAAATAAGTTATAGGTAGTTTTAAATTCGCAAATATTTTTAAATAGAACATAAATGGCTTCCTATCTGTATAATCAAAGTATGAGTTGATTAAAGGGTAAATAACTTAATATTACGATGATAATGAATAGGCTCGCACCTGTGAAATGTGAGATAACTTCCCATCGCCAAAGTTAAAGTCGAGTGCTCTAATTTGTGGAAGCTCTTCCAGGACGTGACATTATTATCATTATTTAGTTCGCAGCTGAAGCTCTTCGTGTTTCGGAATATTTACTGTAGCAAGCTAGGGGGCGGGGGCTGTAATCTGACAGGGCACCCTAACGAACGAGAGAGAGAGAGAGAGCCTTGCACCCAACACCCAACTCATAATGTAAACACTGTTTAATTCAGCCAGACGGGAGAGGAGCTCCGGACTTGCAGATGCTAACAGACTTCTTATTGCCTCCTCTCTGATGACGTCACGGACAAAATAGAAAGTAGAGGACGGCAACAACTTCTCAAAGTTGCTCTTTTTCACTCGCAGTGGAGGAAATAGTTCGGCCAATACGGCTTACACCGGCCGCACGGATAGTGTACCGGACTCTTAGTCGGGCCTATGTTGATTGAAGCTATAGCCTGATTTTGGTTGGAGGAACAGTTCAGAAAATCCAGAAATATTTCTTTGCGGTCACTATTGATAACATGTTACTATACTAGTTGTGTTATTTTATAGTTATTGATAATATCTATCAAAAGTGACAACTTCAGATCACATGACTTGACGTATGAATATATTTAAATTGTTTTGGTAACTTTAGTAACTACTGGAGATAGTCTTCTTCATACCAAAATCAGGGTATAGGTGGGTCGCAAAGTTTTCTCGTTTGGAAAATTGGGTTGTGTTAGGGTCAGCTTGTGCCCTTTTGCCACCCTAAGAAAAATATGAAAATGATGCCCTCCCGTCTCAAAACATTAAAAAACAAAAAAAAAAATTGATTCGTGTATTTATATGAGAAAAAATATTTTGCTACAAATTTTAAAAACATATTCACACAAAAATACAAATAAAAATGTAATGCAGCACCAGCTTAAAAATGTTGTATTAATTATTTGAGACCAATTGTTCGGGATATTTTAGACACAACCGAGAAAATTTGAAATCTGCTTATATCTTTGTTGAAGTGTGGTGCTTCAAATATAAGTTTTAATAAGTTTTAGCTTTTAAAACTATCTCTTAGCGGTAGCAACTGTTACAGGCAGTGTTAAGAGAACTCCAAGTGCAATACAAATAATTTAAAAACTGTCCCTCACTACATTTCTATAACATAATTTAAAACATCTCAACTTTGTGAACGTTGCCAATTCATGCTTCAAGTCTAGGGCGTCCAAATCTTTCGAGTCTCCATAATTTAAAGTAGAGTCTAACTAACTTGGAGCACTTAAAAGTTATTTTGAAGATTTGTAAAATATGAATATTTAGAAGTATAGTATATTTTAAAGAAATGATTGCTATTCTAAATGCATCTTTTTGAAAGAACGGACTTTTTTCGACATTACCTACATCCTAACTTCATGGGTAATAAATAAATTTGGAAAATAAAATGACTACATCACATTTTTGCTACCCTTCCGAACTTTCCACCCCCCTTTGGTTGTGGTTTTAAAATATTTGCCTTTGAATTTACTTGCATTCAGATATTTGTCTCCATTGTATCCCTTAAAACTAAACAGCTTGATACAAGCTCTTCGTACTATGTAGCTAATAACCGTGTTTATATAACACACTAGTAGAGGTACAGTAGCCCCATGGCTTCTTTGGTGATGACTGATAGCTGACGGCTTTGAAAAGCTACCAGACCAAATTATGTATCCCTACGTCGAACTACATGCTCTGCAAAAACATGTGTTTAGCAGCTGTCACTTCTGACAGTCAAAATTTAGGTATATACCTAAATGTTAACTGTCAGAAGTCAACTGTGAACTGTCAGTCAGCACCAAAGAAGTCATGGGGCTACTGTAGCTTTTGACAATTTATTGGTCCCTAAGCGGTAATATTTAAAAATAAACATTATTATAACGTAACTACCATAATTAAGAATTAGTCGACCTTCCACTATGAACACACTAAGCGTGATAGAAATTGTAGTTTTGGTTTGGGTTGGCCTGATATCTAAGAGACCTTGGTTCGTCACAGGGAGATGCTCTAAGAATTTACCATCTTATTGAATATACAATAGTTTCGATCATTTGAGGTGGATGAGACCGGGAATAGCTCAGATTACAGAAAACTTGAACTATTACGGAATAACATGGGAGAGGGGTGGACTTAGAATAAATAAATTGATTACGTAATAAATAAAACAAACAGAATTAACTAAATACAACTACTATATGCGATACTATATATAAAATAATCTGAATTTGTAAATAATCCTCCTCACATGTCACAACACGCAACTATATTCCTAATATAATTTTTGTTCTGTTGACTGACCCGGATTTGACGGAATATTAAAATTTTGAAAATCGAATTATCGAGACTACGTTGTATATTGAAATTGGTGTTCTATATATTAAAATAATAGCTTGTGTTTTAATAGACTGCAAGAAGAATTCCATAAAAACGATAATTTTAAAAGTGAGTTGGGTACGAAAGTATGCCATAACGTTTGTAAAGATAAAAATAAAATCAACTGTCGCAATAAACGAAAATGGCTTTGAAAGCATACAGCTTCACAAGAAACCAACTTTCATTATTTCGTAGAGTCCTCCCCTCTCCCTCCCTCACGTTCCTTACCCATCAAGGACATCTTTGTCCGGCGACAACCACAGTTCGTTGATAGAGAATCCTTTCCCTCGCGCCCACCAGTCCGTGCTTGAGCTTCTTCACAATACAATCGATAAGATCCCATTACTCTCTGGTCCTCGTTGACTTTGGAAATTGTCTACCCCCACCCCCTCTTCCCCAACCCATTCCGGCCGCTACCCAATCAATTACGACCTTGTTTAACACCACAGCCGTCTTATTTGGAGCCCGGTCTCTCTCTGTGAAGAAGAGATTACTTCTCGGTCGGTTTGTTTTAGAGTCTGGCAGTGATCGAACGCCGGACCCGTCCCCCTCAGAGCATCTTGTCTTTAAGTAGGACTTCTCTTAGAGAAAAAAACTCACACAGGACGAACGATACTCTTCATTTAGCCTGAATTTAATAGGAAACCCGTTATTTGAAAACTAATAGGTCTAACTCTTGTTGCCACAAAGCGGAAAAATGTACATTCTTAGTCCGTTTAGTTGAGGATTTAAAGTGAAATGATACAGTGATTCATGAGAAGGTATTATAAGCTTTATATAATTTATGGATAAACTTATTATTAATGACCCAATTAAGACATGTTTTAGAATTCCAAATTCTATTGACTTTCACTCAATGTTGGTGAAGGTTTAGATGCTTTTTATGTACTTCTCTTTTTCCACCAGCAGGGAGGGGCTATACTCGTATTTACACTAATGGGAAGAGAAAGGTAAAATTTTAGAGGCAATGTATCCGCATCTGTGTTGAAGGAGTATGGCAAACAATTTAAAGGAACAAAACTCGGTACACCTAGGCTAGGATTTGAACACTGACTTCCCTGTCATTGACAAACCAGTCAAGACGAGACTGAAGCCTTTGTCAGCGTGTCCATACCGGTGTGGGTCACTGTACGGTATTCCTATAAAAAGTTAGGGGACGGCCAGACTGGGCGAGCGAGCGACTAAAATATAAAATAGAACACATTGGTTGTAATGAGAGGTGGCCAGACTGGAGCGCGCTCGCTTGAAATATAGAACTGATTTTACTTTTCAAGAGCGCGCGCTCGACCCGGTACAGTCTAGTTTACAGGCGCTAGGCAATATTTTGACATTTTTATTACTATCGATAGGTTTAGCACATTTGCTACTAACGGCCTAATATAATTGGTAAGATCATAAAC
>CABFWO010000225.1:87776-124854 GCA_902155825.1 Timema genevievae | reverse complement strand
GTAAGATCATAAACCATACCTATATGTGTGTATATATATATATATCTGATATGTTAAAATACTTCAATATTATCAAAGTAGGCCTTTACAAATAAGAATCACCATTAGCGTGGAGAGAGGATGAGAAAACCACAACAATAAATCACTTGTTAAAACCACACTCATTTCACTCAGCCAAGATTCAGAGCCTCCTTGTCAACAACTATAGAGAGCTATCTGCTAATCACGCGCTCGCTCGCTCGCACGCTCGCCAGTCTGGCCACCCAGTCGCTTGCGTGGTGGGACTTGTGTCTTGTATGAACACGAGTCTGAATAGCTCAGCTGGTAGAGCAGTAATGTAATCAATTTTAGGTTCAGGGCTCAAATCTTCACCTAGGACAATCCTAATAATAATCCAGTAAATGTGTTTAAGATTCTTTTAAATTGTTTTAATAGGTGACAAGCACTAAATAAACAAATGGAACAGGATGGAGGAAAGGAAAGTAGATGGAAATAAAATATTTTGACAAGGTCCGACGTGGGAAGGGGGAAGTAAATGAAAGAGGTCTAGTACCCTCCACTCTCCCCCCCCCGACCGCCTTCTGTATAGCAATGTGTGTACGCAAATTGCAGATAGGAACAGCTGATTAAAGTTATGAGCTAGTTTTAATAATATTAACAATATTAATGATATTATTGTATCATTAATAATAATCTATAGGCTCAGTGGCTCTCAAAGGGTGTGCCGTGACACACTATTGTGCCGCAAAATTCACTAGGTGTGACAAGAAATTCTTGACGCCAGGTTATTGTTGATAAAAAATAATTAAATTAGTATTATTCAATAGATTTTTTTTAAATAAATAATGGGGAAATGTTTGGAAACTTTGATACATTTAATTTCCAAAGAATGGTATATCTTACAATCCAAAAGTTGAGTAATTAATGAGAAACTTGAGCTTGTCGTTTATAAAACAAAATTTCAATTCGTTGTCGAACTAAGAAAGAACACGCATTTACTGTTCAACAAAGAGAAGTATGTGCATGAGCATGTTTGAGTCTTCCGTTGTGTCGCCACCTTACACTCTAAATGCGGTTGGTTTTGTTTAGTAAAAATGTTGTTGAATATACACCTCTCCCCGGTTACAGCTCCGCCTGTTATACCGCGGATCTTTCTTTATCCCCGGGGTTTCAAAAGTGAAGCTAATTCAATCAGTTTGCTGAGAAATATGATCTTAAAAAAATATTCTAACATTAAAAACAGCAAAAAATGAATGGCTCTTTAAAGAAGTAATTAAATAACTTTAGTTTAGTATTTTTATGGTAACTTATTGTTTTATTTTACGTAAAAATGAAAGAATTTTCGAAAATCTTGTTTGTATTACGTACAGTATTAACTTATTTGTTTCATCAGTCATTTTTCTTGTAGTCTGCTTATGTTTGCAGTTGCTCAATAGCGCAACATACCTACTTCGGTGGCCACATGGTCTAAGGCGCTACTCTAACAGTAAACTAGACTACCGATGACGGGGATATTGAGGTTAGAATCTCAGTCGGGTGTACTGAGGGTGGTTTTTTCCAAAACTGTTTTCCACTCTCTTCACGAAAATGCGGGTACATTTCCCATTAATATAATCTTCCTCATATATAAATCCATTAGCGTAATTAGTACCTAAGCGTGTAGCCCGAACAATTAATAAGACGTGGTGTTAAAAACATAACGCAATATTATAAGATTTTTAAGTCTATTTGAAAATCACTATTTTATCAAATAATTGAGTAATCGGCTATATCGCGTATGTCTTATAAGGTGGGTTGGATCCATAACCTGTGAACCCGCGCTATAACCTGGGAGTTGTGCACCAGCATGTTCTGTCACGTCATACGACTGTTAGGGGAGCTTACTATAGATCTGTACTACACACTTTGTGGGATCACATTCGTCGCAAACGACCACAACTGCACCCAGATGAATGGATAGCTGCATCACTTTGCTCATACTGCCGTAGAGTAGGCTGTTAGCCAACACTAATGTCAAATGTGCTCCTCCTTAACCCCCTACAACCCCAATCTTGCACCCTGCAATTTGTGTCTGTTATCCCAACTTAAAGGAGCTGTGAGGGAAACATTTCCATTCATCATAAGAAATTGTAAAATCGTCGGAAGTGATTCTCAAACGCATGTCAGAAAATTATTTCCACCAATGTAAAAAAAATAGAAAGGTAGCGCCCCTTGGAGGAATTTGATTATGTCATTAATTATAACTCAACCATTATATTTAATATGAAAACAGCCAAACATACATATTTTTAGAAATAAATAGAGTATTTACGTTATTGGACATTGATGTGAATTTTAAAGGTTTATTTACTATATAAAGTTTCAAAATGTGACCTGATTTGGAACAATTTCTTAGTTTGTATTTCGTTTAACTTTAAGCTTTGTGTATGTAACGTTTTGGCTTGTGTACTGAGTGACGTCACAATCTCAGCTAATCCGATGTCTTTCTCCATCTGGCGCCGCTACCTTCTATTTACATTGGTTTCACACCATGTTTTGGAAGAATGGCAGAAACGTTGGAATAAAATATAAATGCATCTTATCAAATGAGGACTCTTTGAAAAGTGCCATCAAAATATGAACGAATAGTGGTAGTACTATATTGTGAAAAAAATTATAATTATTTATTTATTGAACAGACCGCGTATTTATTCTGATTGACTCCAATTTGATGTTTCCAACAGAATACCGCCTAGTTCAGTAATTTGCGTCTTTTTAACACTAATTAAGAATACTCGACTGTAGGGTGCGTTAGTATTTGAATTGTTTATAAACAATATCAATTTGCAACGCCTCACAAAGTTTGTAGTTTGTAAAAAAAAAAAAAAGTCGGTCGGCTCCAAGTCTCCTTGACGGTACCTGGCTGGAACACAAATCACCCCGGAGGGGGGTAATTGCCCCCAGACCTTCCTGGACAGTCCACCAGCTCAACTCGGACCGTACATGGTTTGGAAGGCGGGGGAATAACAGCGAAGGAAGTCTACAAATTCTCGTTGAAAGTAATAAAATGATGCCCGGGCAGAGAGAGAGAGAGAATAGACAGTAGAAGGAAATCCATTGTTTACAAGTTGGTCTCTCCTAGAATGAAGCTGGGGGGGAGGGGGGGAGAGGAAGAAGAGGGGATTTGTTTGCTTCTAAAGCCGTGTTGAACCCACCCACCCTCTCTTCTCCCCTCTTTTTACTCTCGAGAAGAAAATAACATTTGGGGAAGTTGAGTCTTGAAGCTTGAGCTGGGTTCGAGGCTAGATTTCATTCGGCGCGTGCGCACAGACGCGGCTGGGACCAGATCAGACATCGATATCCTTAGCGATACTTTAGCGTCGTAAAAACTTCACTGATTTATTTTCAAATCATATTGATAACTGTAACTGAAGGGCATTTTTAAAGAGGGCAGAAGGGCAGGGCTGACGTGTCAATACACGTACATAAACATATAAATACAGTGTAGCCCTTCGAGCTTAGGTATATGTCGTCATGTATTTAGTGTAGCACCGCACTTGGGGCGTACTAAGTCTGAATATTAAACTGGTCCTTATGTCAGTAAATGCTAAGTTGGCATTTAAGTGTGGTTTGTTGTACATAAAATGGCCTCCATCCAGCAACCTTATAAGTATTTTGACGACCTCGGTGGTATTGGAGTAAGGTGCACGCCTCAGGACCCGATGTTCATGGGATCAAACCCAGCCGGGGTTGACGGATTTTTCTTCAGCGATAAAAATCCTTAGCACAACTTCCTTCGGAGGGGAAGTAAAGCCGTCGGCCCTATGTCGATGGTGACATGTAAAAGAACCCTGGAAGGTTTGTGGAAAATACCTTTCCCGGCAAAATTGGTAGGTCTTTTCGCGCTCGCTCATAGAAGTTCTCGTGTGCTGAAATAATCAGTCCGTTCAGAAAGTACACGTTAAATACCTCAAATAAATAAAAATATTTACTTAACTTTTGACCATTGGAAAGATACCGAATGATAAACGGATTTATATGTCATTTGTATGTTAAAGGGACTTGCACTGCTTGGCTTAGAAATGGTCTCTCTCTATATTTATATATATATATATATATAAACTGTATTAGCTCTAAAGTCATCGAGCAACAAACAGCACAAAACCCGCTTAGACGGTCGCTTAGTCAAAGAAGTCTTTCTCGAAATATACTGGATTGCTTGTGATGAATATGTCGAGGTTTGAATCCCGGTTGTATGTACTGAAGGGGGTTTCTTTACTTTCCCTACAAGCAAATGTGGATACGTTTCCTCTAAATCCTACCTTCCTGATTCATAGCCCATCAGTGTACAAAAATACAGATAGCCCGAATAGGTAGTAAGACGTGGTGCACACACACACACACACACACACACGCACACACACACAGATTGCGTAAGCATTGAACTTTCAACATAGATGTTCGACAGGTCGGTGCATTGATACTTACCGCGTGTCATGGAAAATATAAATGCCACTGAATAACTCGGGGAAATACATCATCATTTTGTAATGAAAAATACAAGGTGTCCGCCATGAAACTCCATTGTACTGAACTGTATTTGCCTAAATGTTGGAGTCTCATGCTAGACATCCTGTATATAGTTATTTTATAAATGTTGTATTGTCATAGAAATAACCTTATCTGATGGTTCAAAAAGTTACTAGATTTGTTTTTATGTACTGAAAACCCAATATATTTCTGTGATCTTCTGCTCTCCCTTTTGTCAGTGTGTGCCGCAATAAGGCTCTGCAGTCGGTGTTTTTATGAATTCACGAACTCCCGTTTTCACCTTTATCCTCTTATTCTTAGTTCACATTGTTACCGCATCCATTTATTTATTATATTCTACAAGTATTTTTTCTAATTATACGCAGATTTTGACACTTTATCTTTAAATTTATTCAAAAATAGGAAGTCTAAATTATAAATTTTTGAGAAGACTTTTCTAAGTATTATTAGAGCTATGGAAGGTCAATATATATATTATTTAATTCTCACTCTAAAAATATCTATTTTTAAGAATGTACACAATGTAACAATAACTTTAGCCTACTTTTCTTTCCTTTGTAAATTAAATGGCATGCGCTCACTCTTAATTGTAGGGATGGGGTGCGTATATTGTATAATATTACATCTGTATGTTTTGTGTGTTTTTAACATCGCTTCTTAATACCCTTTCGGGTTATACGCCCATCTACTAATTATTATATTGTACTAGCGATTAGGAAGGTTTAATTTTAGAGAAAGTGCGCCTACATTTGCGTGTAGGGAGAGTGGAAAATCATGTATGAAAAAAAAACACCCTCGATGCACCCGACTGGGATCGAACCCCAATCTCCCCGTTTTAGGCAGTTTAGTCTAATACTAGAGTAGTGTGTTAGACCATTGGGCCACCGAAGCGGGTTTTATATTTAGGCCTATTACAAGCATTGAAGTACCCAGCGTTGTCCGGGAGTAATATTATAGGCTAAAAAGGATAAAAAGGTGTAAAACGTGCGAGCAAAGAGGGCAATAAAGAAAGTAAATCTGATCAAAAAAAATATGTATAAAGAAAAGTGGTAAAAAGAATAAAACTTGTAATTAAATCCAATCCAAATTATTTTACCATTTTTTTAACTCACTCTATTCCGTTTAACCTTTTTACCCCGTTAATGTTTCCACCCCATATCCTGTTTACCCTTTTTGGCCCTTTTACTGCTTTTTACTCCTTTAACCTTTTTAACTTTAATACCCATTTTATTTTGATCATACTTCCTTTTTTCTCTTTTTACCATTATACTACCCAATTGCCCTTTTTACTATTTTGATTCTATTATGCTCTTTTTGCTCTTTTAGACATCTTCACTAATTTGGTCATTTGTACCATTTTTGCCCTTTTAGTTTTATTATTATTATTTAGCATCGCGTCTTACTACCCGTTCGGGTTATACGCTCAAGTACTAATTACGCTAATGGCTTAGGAATTGGGAAGGTTGAATTTAGAGGAATTGAACCCGCATTTGCGTGGAAGGAGAGTGGTAAACCATTTAGGAAAACCCCTCCCCAGTTCATCCGACCAAGATTCGAACCTCGATCTCCCCGTCCTCAGCAGTCCAGCTCAACACGACTAGCGCTTTAGCCAACTACGCCACCGAGGCGGGTATTTTAGTTTTATTATTCTTTTTGATAAGATTTATTGTTTCCCCTTTTTGATCTTTTATTGCCCCTTTTGCACTTTTTCTACACATTAATTACCCGGCTTAGCCCCGGAGAAATATTTTAGTGTAAAAGGTGTGAAAAGTGCAAAAAGGGGATAAAGGGTAAAAAGAGTAAGGAGTAAATCGAATACTATAAATTTTTTAAAAAAGGTAAAAACGCTAAATAAAAATGGTTAAAAAGTGGAAAATAAATTAAAGGGATTAAAAAGATAAAACTGTGAAATGGGTAAAAAAGGGTAAACTGTGTAAAAATGAGTGGAAAGGGTAAATAGGATAAAAAGTAAATATAATTAAAATATTAAAATTCTGCCTTCCAAGTGCATATTTTCGTGCACAAGGTCTACCATAGCCCGCATTATACATCTGTATATCGTATTACTAAATCTATCTCTCAGTGTTATACATTGTTATATCTACACTTTTTCGGTTTTTAATTAATAAAATCTAATCATTTTAAAATTCCTGTTTCTATATGCACTAATTTTTTAAATGTAAGCCCTCCGCGTGCTGTAGATATCGCACGATGCTCATGACAGACAAACTCTTTATTGTATTAATATATATTGTGATACCATGTCAATCACGTCTAATGTTGGAATTATCTTGTCTCATACTATCCACGTCACAATAGACAGTATCTGACTGGCGGAATGGTCCGATAGACGGCTAGCACCAACCCATTAAAACAAGCACAACTTAATAAACACCCACAACACAATGTTGACTAACGGAGTGAGCTATTTCAAGTAATCAGATTACAGGCCTAATATAGACTCATACATTTAAAGATTTAATCCCAAAGTAACCGTTATTTTCTTGCGAACGAACATTTGGAGCACCTTTTAGAAAACACAAACATAATTTTGCGGTCAAAATTTATAATAATTTCACAATATTATTAGGGTCATTTTAAAAGATTGATATTAACTATCGAAAGTGACAACTGCAGATCACATGACTTGACGTTTGAATACATGAAAGTAGATCCAGTAGCTTTTTCTAGCCGTCAGATTATGTGTACATTCATAAGAAAATTGGGGCATGCAAAGATGTGATGTAATAGACTGAACTGTATTAACAGATATGATAGAAAAGTAATGACAATAAATATATTCAATAATAACTTTGTGGTAAGTTATACCACATTAGTGGTCACGTGATTATCTAGTCTGGTTTGTCAGTGTCATGGAGGTTGAAACTCTAATCCTGTCTGGGCGAATTGAAGGTTTTCATTAAATGATTTACCACTCTACCTTGACGCATATGCGGTACCTTTCCTCTAGATTCAAACCTTCCTCACGCCTACTGATTAAACTGCATAGAGCCCCAACGGGTGGTAAGATGCGATAGGTGGAAATCAAAATCTAAGAAATAACTATAATAATGAACTTTATTTTAAGAAAACTATACGCGTATAATAATGTTTTTTTTAACACCGCGTCTTACCATTCATCCAGGTTATATGCCTTTTTATTAAAGTTAATTCACGTGGCATTATTTAATTATTAATTTTTTTTTTGTCACCGCATCTAATTACCTGTTCAGATTATACGCGTATGAATCAATTACAGTAACTCGTTTGAGATCGGGAAGGTTGATTTTATAGGAAGTGTACCCGTATTTACGTGGGGGGTTAGTGGAAAACCATTTAAGAAAAGTCTCATTACACATGACCGGGATTCAAATCCTGATCTTCCCGTAATCACAAGTCCAGTCTATTACAAGAATGACCCACTTCAGTGGATGAATGGTCTAAGGCATAACTCCCGTGTTAGACAATCCTGCTGAATACTGGTGTATAGGAGTTCAGATCTCGGTCAGATCTGCTAAGGTTGGTTTTTACTAAATGGTTTCCCACTCTTCTTCCACGCAAATTCGGGTAGATTACCTCTAAAATGCTTCCTTCTTCATCCCTAGACGATTAGAGTGATCATCAAATGTGGGTATAACCTGAACAGTTAGATAGATGCTGAGGAAGCGTTCGAGTATTACGTAGGCATCTTAGGAGGGCGGGGGGGTTCGAGCTTTGCTTATTTGTGCAGGAAAGCGGAGTCCAGAACAGTGCTTAGAGAAAGACGAGCAAGAATGGCGAAGTTACCCAGCCACCCCCAAATGGACACAAAATAATTAAAAAAGTGTTGAGACGTGGATTCAAGGACCTTGCTCATCGGATTGAAAGTAGTTTAGAGGTTTTCTATAACTTTAATAATTTATGTATTCACTAATCATACTCTTTTTATAATTTATATTAAATATAAATTAAAATAATTATTTATTAATTTTATAATTTTTATTTTGGCTGTTTAGTACAATAAATTTAAATTAATTTTACAATAGTATTTATTGTGAATATTTCGCACCATTAATTTACACCTTTACGTTACCTAATAATTACAGGAAATGTATAAATTGCATAAAAAATAATGGGTATTCCTGTAAAAAAAATTCTAAAAATAGTCGACAAATAAAACGTAAGCAAGACGGAGAAAGACGGGTGAGCAGGCGTTTTGCTTATTCTTGCTTACAAAGACGAGGAGGGCGTCCAAAATTTCCAAAAAGGTGCTTACGCAATATTTTGTAGCCAATATTTCGTGGACCTCAAAGCAAACCATCACGTTATAAGGGAGTGATATTTAGTGCACGAGATGTCTCAAAGCTCACCGCGTGACGTACGTGAATATAATCGTGAGTATCGGACTCTACCACAGCACACACGATAAGCTATTACATCACTAGTGGCTGTGCGCTGCTAGACCAACATCACTACACCCAATATCATTGCTGACAGGTCTTATGGAGAATAACTTTATCTTCGCTCTCTCACAGCTGTTGCCAAATCTCCTCGCTCCCAGTTATGTCTGAAGGGGGTGTGCTGGGGGTAAGAAGGAGTTACTGGCAATCTCGAGTAACCAGAATTTCTAAACGTGTCTTATATTTGAGGGGAGTTTGACCGCATGAAAACAAGAGAATGACAACGCTGTTTCCCAATAGTGACAATGCAGTTTCCTCAGCGATGATATCCAGTATAGTGACATCCTCTCGCCATGACGAGGAACCGGTGTTGCCAACTGTACGATCTGGTTACCAGTTGTAATATCAACTCACCTGCTGTAAATACAACAGTGAGATATAAAGTAACTATATAATACATTCATTATTAATTTATTTATTTTTAAAAAAATAGGTGGATTGATTAGTATTGTTGAAGCATAATGCTTAGGAAAATTAATTTTAAACGGTGACTTGGCGTGACAGCATTCTTACACCCCAATTTTGGTAGGATTTTGATTAAAAAAAAAACAACAGATTTTTGTTTGTGGATAGCACTGATAGCATCTTACTATATTATTATTAATATTATTTTATAGGTATTGATAGTATCTATCAAACGTTACTGTTGTAGATCATATGCCTTTGACGCATGAATACATTAAAATGGTTTTAGTAACGTTTGTAGCCCTCATATAGTGTTCTTCTGACCAGAATCCTTGTCTGGGTGACCTGATTATCAAGACAAAAATTAGATTAGAGATCGGTGAGTGTATTTCCAGAGGACCAGTTTTAGTTAAATTAAAACAGAGACTGGGTTCGAACTAGGGGGTATAAGAATGTCTGATGTGAAGCCTACATTTGAATGTTGTCTTCATCAGGGGATACACATGAAGATCTGGTTAGAGATGGTCTAGAATTGAGTGCGCTCTTCTTAGTAATTATTTAACGAGAGGAGCTCCCATAAACACCCGGATCTCATAGATACACTGTAATTATATAAAAATACAAAGATTGAACAATATTTAATATTACATATGAATATTACTGCACTGAATCAATTCACACGGAGTCTATAATGAGTTCATTTTCCAGCGAGAAAGAGCTAGAGGTATGAACCGAGAATATTTTACAACACTGTTCGCAGAGGACCAAACGCAAGGTGCAAACGGGGGTGGGGGGAGGAAGTTAGAGGTATGTGGACGAGGGTAGGGTAGCGAATTCCGATAAAACTGCTGAAAGAGGGACAAAATATGGAGGGAAATAACCAGTAAACAGTACCTAACAACAAGTAGTCTTTCTCTAGGAGTCAAGCAAACAAAGGAATATTCAACAATCCTACTATACAAAATACTTTTGCCCTTGCATTTCTTCGCCATGTTCATTCTCGCTAAACAGTGGTCTTACCAAATTAATATTGTTGCCCTCTCAATGCATACCTATAACGTTCATTTTGGCGAGACAGCAGTGGTAGGAGGCAGTGCCCGGGCCTCTGGGTGTACAGGATAAGCAGAACCACTCGGGCAGTGATTTAACATGGCACATACGGGGCTGCTGGAAATTAACTAGTTTTCTAACCAGCCGTAGACTTGGGGAGAGCGCACTAAGTAGCCTCGTTTTCCGACTGTCTGCTGTTTGTCGAAACAGGGGAGAGGATTGTTTTAGGATGTTTATCGCGTCATGTACATATTATGCCTCACGTTCATTAAATTGTTCTGGTGGGTTGGAGGAGGGAAACTAACTATTTGCTCACGGATTCGCGATTGGACGAACGTTTTTACTGTGTTGAAAATTTTTGCAGTGGCCTTGATTATTAATTTTTAGCTTTTCTATATTAAATTTATTTTACTGCTTTATTACTTAATATTGGTACTTTAATTTATTTTTTTTCCCGTGCTCAATTTAAGACGCAAACATAAAACATTTCCTGAACTCAAGTTTTTGATTCGTAATTTAGAATAAATATTAGTCGTTAAATAATAAACAATTAAAGGGGAATTTTAAAATATTTGATTTGTATATATAAGATGGTTAATTAGTTCGTATAGCACTCTTGGTCTCGTATAGCGTAAGTTTTAACGGATTGGCAAGGAAAAACAGCGAGCGTTAAATATATTGAGGGTGACCTGATGGTCTAGAGGTAAGGTGTCAGACTTCAGTGCTGGGGGTCCGGGGTTCAATCCCCGGTCCCGGCACAGATTTATCTGATTGACAAACCCTTCCTTCACCTCTGACAAGACGTGTATTAATCACGACTTGTGAATGTGTGGAATGCCAGGCCTCCACCGTGGTTCGGATTCCACGTTAAACTGTAGGTCCTCCATTTCATCTCACAATCACCCTACCATTATACATTAGCGTAAGTGCGTATAACCCGAAAGGGTAGTAAGACGCGGTGCTAATAATAATAATGATAATAAAATATATTGAGACAATATGCGTTTGATTAAAGCTTTGGTCTGCTTTCGCTCAATATATATATAACACTTCCCCTCGCTCGGGGGCCCTGGGGCACTGTCCCAGTGGTAGCTACGGCCCTGCCCCAATGGTAGCTACGGCCCTGCCGTGTTCACTCATCATTGGGAATTGGTAGTTTTTATACATCATCACTCAAGATGAATGATCCAACATTGCTATTGTTGTCCCTATCACGTCAGAGTAAGTTTTTTTTCCTATCGTGTCTTACTATCCATCCGGGATGTACACATTTTGATTACGTTAATCGGGCAGAGATAAGCTATCTAGAATTTTTAATAAATGTACCCGCATTTTTATGGTGGGGAAACAATTTAGTAAAAACATCCTACCGGGATCCAAACCTTGACCTCTCCGTAGCCATAAAACTAGATTAGATGAACCGGGCATTTAGTCCGCACGCCCACCGATGTGTGCTACTAAGTATTTAATAACTGTATCTAACCGCGTTGATAATTAAAAAATACAGTCTTTACACTGACAGGTACAAAACTAATCGATGATTCCGTATATCTCTGATCAAATTAAGAGGAATCATGTTCTGTAGAGTTAGAAACAAATAAATCAAAGTTGAGACGTCCATATTAAAATGAGAGCCATTGAAACGTTCACCTGTTGTCGTTATACAGGTTCGGGAGCTCGGCTAGCGGTAGATCCGTGGGTTTTTGTTGTGTGTTTTTCAGTTTGGAGCTAAGCCGGTGATGTAAAACAATGTGGACAGAGTTCATTGCTCGCTACACTCGACAAGATAGCCTCGCCCTTTGCTTTCGTAACGAAACGTTTCGTTTAGCTTCTTTTTTTTATTAGTAATAAGAACTGTCCCCGACGTTAACCTACAAATAGCAAGTGATAACTCGCGGGGTCCAAATTTAGTGAAATATAATTTACAAAACTCGTTTCAACATCTAAAACAATATTAGTATGCATATTAACTAAACAAGTGTTTGCCATTAGCCTTATAATAATTGATGGAAGAGTATCTATACATATCACACTATCAAAATATAATTTAGAGATTTTTGTACAATCAATAAAACAAATATTTATTTAAAAATACTAGTAATCTAAAAAACACATTGTTAAATTCGACTGAACAATTTTGTTTTGTATTTTAGAAAACGTTCTAAAAAAATATGAAATTTAAGTGAGGAGCGTAATTTAATATCAGATAAGACTTAGATGAAAAATATTTGATCCAAAGGATGTTCAATTTACAAAAGGTATAAATTATTGAAATATAAAAATTGGAATATATTAAAAAAAAGATAACAAGTAAAAGAAATAGAGTAAATTGATAAGGAAAAAATTTAAATTGATAATATATGAATACATTAAAAAAATTAAATAGTTATTAAATAGTAGTTAGCTCAGTCGGTAGCGTGTCTGCCTATTCGATTCCCTGCATGGGCAAAAGAATTATAATCGATGAAAATATGGGTTCACCCTTTCACATTGATAAATTGATGGCCGGGGACTGGACGTTGTGCCTGTCCTAGACTTAAGTTATATTATAAGACATATGAAGCTAAGACAGGCCTATCAAGACAGTAATGGAAAATATATGGCTTGAATAAATTATTATTATTATTATTATTATTATTATTATTTAGCATCGCGTCTTATTACCCGTTCGGGTTATACGCTTAAGTACTAATTACACTAATGGATTAGGAATTGGGAAGATGGAATTTTTATGAAGTGAGCCCGCATTTGCGTGGAGGGAGAGTGGAAAACCATTTAGGAAAAACCACCCCCAGTTCACCCGACCGAGATTCGAACCTCGATCTCCCCGTCCTCGGTGGTCGAGCTCAACACGACTAGCGCGTTAGCCAACTACGCCACTGAGGCGGGTGCTTGAATAAAAAAGCTGACTCGGGCCACAGGATGGAAACTGTAATGGATGTAAAGTAAGGTAATTAAATGAAAAGGCTAATAAAATTGACATAAAAATATATAAAATAGTTATAACATATAAAAGATTAAATAAAATATAACGCTATTTCACTAGATTATACAAGATAAGTATAGGTGAGCCAATAAAATGTGTCAGTTAACAAGTAGTGGTAATGTTAAGATATTCAATAATAAGTAATAAATCACGTGTAGTAAGATGTTAGAATGATTTAAGGAAATAAAAACAAAATTATTTGATAAATAAAATAAGTCGCATTAAAAATTAGGTTTAACCAGCAATGATAAGAGAATTAAAAAATTGTTAATATAAGTTCAATGAAATAATATTAAAGAGTCTTATCTTGTGAATAGGGTTCCTTGCTCCTATTTGGAAATTTAGGGGTCCTACAAATTTCATTATAAACCATAAATCCCAATTGTATTTTAAACAAATAATCTGCCCGAATATGCGTCACTAAGCACGGATAATACAATTATATTGCGAGCTTACAAATAGTTAACTAGTGCAAAAATAAACTAAAGTATTTCTAAATATATATATATATATATATGAACATGAAGTAATAATTGCTATATATATAATTGCTATATATATAATTGCTATATATATATAATTGCTATATATATATATATCAATTATTACTTCATGTTTTAGCTGAAAGTATTTAACAAAATAAAATTTGCCTTATATAATAAAATCAAGGCGTAAAATATCCACACTCAAAATGAAAGTGTCCGCATGGTCTAAGGCGCTACTCTCGCAATATTCTAGACTGTTGATGATGGGGAGATCGTGGTTCGACCCCGGTAGGATGTACTGAAGGGTTTTTTCTTAAATAGTTTCTCACTCTCTCCACGCAAATTCTGGTACACTTCCTCTAAATTCAACCTTCCTCATCCCTAACTAATTAAAGCAATTGGTAAATAAACGTTTAACCCGAATGGGTGGTAAGACATGGAGCTAAAATATAATTAAATGGTAAGCCTCTATAACGTTAATAGAAGTCTTTTTAGTTCTGAAACGGCTTCAATGTCGTCCATATTAACTTTTTTAGAACCCACACGCCACTACCATACACTCATATTACTGAAATCTAATTGGCTAATACTGTTGGAAGTATTACATGTTGTTTACACGAATATTGCAATATTTAATTGCTTCCCGTTTTATTGAATTATTGTGTTCAAATGTTTAAAATGTGACGATATACACTTTCCACTGCTACATTAAGTTTGTAATGGGACTTTGACATTTATCTAGTTTACTTGAGTGAGTTATGGTTTATGTAAAATACGTTGTTTTTTAAGATCATTACATATGATATATTTTAATTATGAGCTCCCATGTACAGTAATTAGTAAAATTTATTTATGTTCAGGGTGTCCAGTGAACTGGAAAACCTGGAAAATAGGAAAAGTCAGGGAACTTTATCAAATTTCTGGAATTTCCATATATTCGCTAAAAAAATAATGCAACTTTCATTTAAGATACTCAAAATATCACTTTTCTTCCAGTTTATAGACACCGCGAATATTTTTAACACTGTTGTTGAGCATATCAATCTCAATTTTCAAAGTCAACTTGTGATTTTCGAATCACCTTTCCACCCCTCTAGCCAAAGTTGAGTNACACATGTGCGAGAATTTTATTACATCACAGGAATACTAAACTATAATAGAATGTGTTTCACAACAGTTTTGAAATTGTACTGGCCCAAAGCAATCTTTTAATGGCTCAAAATGATCTCACTGAAATCATTCTTAGTGCTCACTACGCAACAGGTGCAATCTTTTAACACCTCCATTGACTGTCACAATTTCAGAATGTTTATGTTTGTAAAATAGTATTGCATTAAATTGCGATCTTAATAATATAATGTTTATAATGTATAGTGACTGGAAAAGTTGGAAATTGGCTCTGGAAAACCTGGAAAAGTCAGGGAATTTTAAAATAAAGTTTCTTTGGATACCCTGAATTGTAAATAAATGGTGTTTGGGAAATAGATTAAAAGAAATATTAAATACTACAAAACTATCCCAAAGAATGATTTTTATACATGCTTTTATTAATTTATTTTCTGCCGAAACTTCAATTTTAGTGTTGAGTCTGATGGTGGTAGGGTACTTTCCAAGTTGGTTAGTCAGGACTTGGGGTATTTTGTTCTTCAACATGCGAACCATGTTGGATAAAAGAGCGACTTCTAATTGGAAGACTTCATAGCCTCTTTGCTGCTCTTCATGTATTTCGCAGAACTCACCCGAGTTGCAAATCGCATTACCCGTTACTTTGAAAAGCTCTCGCTTCTCTTGGAAAGTACCATACCACAATAGAAATTACATCGTCTACTTTTCAGATTCGACTTGGAACCACCACGCGTGCGGATCTATTTATCTCTTTATACATCCTAATTACTCTCCTCCCTCGGCTGCATGAATACATGCACGACAAGAGCGGGTCACGTACTATTTCTTCTTTATTTACATCGCGACACTCTTCTCTGTCTTCTCGTGGCTTTGGTCATTAGTATCTCGCTGTTTGTGAGACTGGCTGATGTTAGACACTCATAAAGATCTGTTTTATTTAAAAGTAATAATTCGTCTGTGGTAGAGAACTCAAATAAAAATGCTAGACATGTATTCAAGTATTTAAAGACAGCACTTTATAATACGTTCTCTATACATGTAAAGTTTGAAGCGACATTATATTGGGAGGTGAGGGAAATTACGTTTACAGGGTGTCCACCAATACTGGAAATACTTTAACTATACTTGAATTAACTTTGTATACTGGAATGTACTTGAATTTTGAATCAGAAATTGGAGAAATATGAACCCTTTCACTAAGTGAAACGTTGGCTACGGCAATTATTATCAATTTATCTATACCCGCTTCGGTGGTATCATGGTCTAACGCGCTACTCTCGCAGTAGACTAGACTGCCGATGATGGGAAGATAGAGGTTTAAATCTTGGTCGGGTGTACTGAAGGTGTTTTTTTCCAAAATAGTTTTCCTCTCTCTCTCTCTCCGCACAAACGCGGTTACACTTCCTCTAAATAGAACCTTCCTAGTTCCTAAAACCACTAGCGTAATTATTACACAAGCGTCCACCCCAACATTTAGTAAAACGTGGTGCTAAAGAAAAATAATAAATATCCAAATTCAAACTGAAAAGACGAGTGATGGATGACCTCTTCAAATGAACACGAGAATCTGTTCCAAATCCTTTTAATACTATTTTTCTTTGACCTACACTTCAACCTCTGTCAGTGTTCTAGAACTAATGTAAACATGAGATTAGAATTATACCTCATCTCAGGACCTAATATAATATTATTAACTTGAAGAAGGAATGTTATTTTTCACTAAACATTCTGTACATTTCTTATTCTGTAATTATCAAGCGAATTCATGACTAAATAAATGGTACAATGCACTGTAAAGACTTTCTCTTCTTTCTTAAAATAGAAACATTTACTAAAAACTCGTAATATTTGTAAGACAAAATAAAATATTTTGTTGCAGAAACACTTAGGCAGGGCGCACACCAATGAAACCAGTTTTATGAAACGTGAAACTTAAGTTTCATGTAACTATTCAACGTTAAAACAGATAGATGCGCACACAGAGTTTCACGCAACTATAGTTTCATACGATTGCGCAACCGTGGTTTTATGAAACTCGCCAGAACGGTTTCAGGAAGGAAAGTTTCATTTGAACTACAGCCAAGACCAGCAGTGTGCAAGTGTTATTCCTTGACAATGGCAAAAGAAGACACCATTTATAACACCAAATTGGTAGAAGCTATTGAAAAACATCCGTGCTTGTACGATTACAATTTAAAGGAGTAGGAGTGCTCCTAATGCCATCCTGTAGTTAGTGTCCTCCTTCGTTATTTGAGGGCCGACTTTAGACACCAAGTGCTCAAAAGCTGATTTACTCATTCTATAAAATCTTCTAAATTTATCAGGGTCTGCACACAATTCTTTGGCTACTATATAACTGCAGTGTCTCCTATCAGATATAAGAGGATGAACCCAGTACCTTAGCTTTCTTTTTTTATTTCGAAACCACCACCAAAGTACAAACACATCCTCATCATCTGACATCTTGACTGAAACTGAATAGTTTCGTTTCACCTGTTTGCGTGCAGATGTGAAACTGATTTCATGAAATGCGTTTCACGAAACTGGTTTCATGAAACTAGTTTCGTTAGTGTGCGCCCTGCCTTAATCAAAGAATTGAAATAATATACACATTTACAGAAATATCGAAAAAGATAAACAAATTTGTCCATTAAAGAGAATAACAATCAATTTCTGTTTTAAAATAGCTCCATAAAATTATATATATATAATCTACTTTTAGCTCAGAAACTACTGGTTTTATAAAAATATGTTTCAAATAAAGATTTGTATTTTTAATAGTACTACAACTTTACTACGCTAAGTTATTTCGTACCTCAAATAGTTGCGGAGATATGAATAAAGTTAGCAGATTCTACTTTTGTAAAGTACCCATAAAGTCATTTTCATGTGAAATTACATTTTGTTTGTAGTACTAAACAGTGCCTGGATACAAAATTGAGTCGAAATTGTTAAGGTGGATTTTGAGAAAACCGATTCTTTCTCAGTTTGCCCTTCAGTAAACTACTCTTAATTTTATGGTTGGATCTAATTCCAAAAACTCCTCTAAGAGCCTTATTAAAACCCTAGGTACAAAGTTTTATCCCCATCAGTAAAGTGTCTTCGGCTCTAGCCCGAGATAGACAGATGGTATCGCGAAAACAAATATTTGGTTCTAGGGGGGGACGTCGACATTTATTAGAATATCGAGCTCGATTTTCTTTGACGATCACAAATACTTCTCTCTACGAAGGGGGAAATAAAATAAAAGTACGACTTGGTGTGAACAAAATTGGCTTGGGGGGGGGGGGCGGGAGTGAAGGCCATTCAAACAAATATAAAATAGATTTTTGCTGTGTGCGTGCACATAATTAGTGTGAAATTTATTTCTGAAATAATATTTGTTTTACGTATATTTTTCTACTTCTTTGCAGTTGAATATTCTTGTAATAAGAATGTTTAACCCTACTCATGATAGACCTAAGCTTAACTTCATCCCATTTTATGCTTTTTGCAATAGGAAGGCTTTGGTTTCATTTACACCCGATTGTTTTTAAACATAGGCCCCATAGTGTATATTTTGTAATCTCTAAGCTCTCGTCCAATACACACGCTGTTTAAGAATATTGTGATATTTCCAAACCATTGGCATTGCGTGACAACAGACTGTATTTTGTATACCTGAATAAATTGTATCATGGGTAGTCAAGATGATTTGGGAATCGAGGCTAAGATATATTTAAAGTGAGGTGGTCTGAAGAACAAGTTTTCTATTCTCACAATTTTTCAAATTATGAAAGGGGAAAACAATATAAACCTTTATTATAAGACGGTAACTGGTCTAGTGGTATAGTGGTCAGCGGCCTTGGCTGCTGACCTAGAGGTTCAGGGTTCGGTTATCGGCTGGTACCGGGGGATTTTTCTTGAAAAGGGAATAAGTCCCATGGTCACCAATGTTTGGTTAATTTGGCTTAAGTTAGGTTAAGATCTTCATTGGATCCACCCCGTCATATTCACCATCACCTCATCTTATCGGGACATGGAAAGAGCCTCCACGGAAAGGACGTACGATTAGTACATTCAGGCGTCCTCTGGGCAACGGTACATTAGTACTGGCTAATCTTTCACTACTGGGCTACGAGTGATGTAACCCAGACCCGCCTTTATTATCATAAAATATAGCGGTGTTTGATTGTTGCTGTATTCTCTGCACGTACAGTTATGGCTTTATACTCGTGTTGATTCCATTTGGGCGTTTTGTTACGTTTAACATTGTATTTGTTAGCCGATTAATTGAAGGGTTGGGGATGAGAAAGGTAATATCAGAGGAAGTGCAGAGGGAATTAAAAAACTTGGGTTAAAAACCACCCAAAGTGATTAGAAACCCGATCCCCCAGTAATCAGCAAGCTTGTCAAGCAAATTAATATTTAATATGCGGTAATTTTACTTAGTCTCATTTATCTTTATCTCAACTTATTTGAATTTAATATATATTTTTGGTGTATACATATTTATATTTATATGTTTCCATAAGAATATTCTTATAGTTTATATATGTAAAAAGAAAGATACTATTTATTTTTACTCGTTTTTTGTGGTGCGTGATCAAAAAAGTTTGAAAATCATTTCAGTCTAAGCTTTAAAAAAAGTTTGTTTTGCCATATAGGAGGTAGAAATAGGAACTCAATTTGTGGAGCAGCTTTTTTCCCACCCCTACACTTGCACCTGCTTCTTCTTAACATGATCTCTAGCACACCAAATCACCTCTCTCTGTTACTTCACAGTACATACATAGCTTCTTTCTTTCCTTCGTTGTTTTTTTGTCTCCTGCCCTGCCTCATATTCTCAAGCACCTTTCTCTTGTTCCTTCAAACTCTACCTTCTGGCTCTTATTTTGTTCTTTATTTTGTCCGTATCCTTGCTTCCCGTTCTTCCCTTACATTAACCCCCCCTCCCCCTTCTACTACTTGACACCCTAGCCTTCTGACGTCAGATAGGATTTTAGTCGGCAGTTTAGTCCGGGAATGTCTTCCTTCTCTTTCTATACTAAATCCGTTCCCTTACCACATCTTGAAGCTCAAACGTTCCACGTATAATTTGCGTGCGTGAGTAATGCTCCCGGCGTGTCACGCTTACACGGGGACATTAAAACCAGTTAGAACTACCTAGTTCCATCGCTCTCGCTAGCTCGCTAGCTCCTTTGAAGAAAAGAGGTGCATCTTTGTCCACCTAAGAGCATTTCAAACAGTTTAATGTCTTCCATAAGGGTCAACACCTCGTATTAAAATTTCGATTTCTGATAAAAATTTTAACATTTTATAAGGTGTTGCAGATCTTGAAGTCATCGCATTGATATTTAATTATTCATTTATACATTTTGACCAATAAAAAATGTAAATATTGACTATTGAGTCTAAAATGGAGATAGATCATTGCTATGCAAACATTTCTCCTAAGAGCTTTAAGGAAAAATAACATACTTTTTTTAGATACTTATATTTAACTACTCTATGGCATTGGAGAATTATTGCGTTAAGACTTAAGTAGTATATGTTTACAACTAAAGCTCACAAAATTGTATTAATATATTTGCAAATATCTCAGAAACTGTTGCTTTTATAAAAATATATGTCAAATAAAAGTTTTTTATTTCTAATAGTCCTACAATTTTGCAATGATAAGTTGTTTAGTTTCTCCAATAGTTGTGGAGATACGGAAATTAACGCTTCTGTAAAGTACCCTAAAAATCATTTTCATAGGAAAATGAAAATAGCCAGTTTATTTATAATCTTAATCAACGCCTAGATACGAATTTTAATCAAAATCGTTTGAGCAGATTTTGAGAAAACCAAATTTTTCTCTTTTCGCCCTTCAGTAAACTACCCTTAATTTTAAGTTTTAATAGACACACAGACAGACGGCATTGCAAAGACTATTTTTTAGGGTTCGGGGGGTCATGAGACGTCGACATCCATCAACATTTCAGGTTAGTTTTTTTTACGATCGCAATACTTAAGCTTTAATGTCCAAAAAGCTAAAAATATATATATAATTGCGTATAGATTGAAAATTATTGATTTTATAAAAATATGTTTCGAATAAAATATTTGTATTATAAATATATATACATATTTGTAATGCTAAGTAATTTCATATCTCAAATAGTTTCGGAGCTATTATAAAAAATGTTAATTTACGCATCAGACCGGAGCCCTTAAAGCCATTTTGCCGAAATATTGAGAGTAGCCATTTTGTTTGGAATATTTATTAATGTTCATAAATGAAATTTAATCAAAATCGTTAGAGCCGATTTTGAGAAAATCGACTTTTTCTCTTTTTTCCCTTCAGTAAACTACCCTTAATTTTAGGGGTAGATATCCAATTCCAAAAATCCCTCGGGGCAACCCTATGAAAACCCTAGATATCAAGTTTTAGCTCAATCGGTAAAATAGTTTAGGCTCTAGTTGGAGGTACAGACAGACAGACAGACAGACAGACGGAAATTCAAAAACAACTTTTTCGGATTCAGGGAGTCATGAAACGTCAAGATTCATCAAAATCTCGAGTTCGATTTTTTTGAAGATCACCATACTTTCTCTACCTGTAAGATAGAGAGAAAGTAAAAAGAATATAAATCCCTTAATTACTCACCATATGGCATTAGGAACTCAAAAGTCCATTGCCGTACTTACAAAAGCTCGTCACCTATATCTATCTATTTATCTTCAGCCAGTTCTATCAAATCCACAACATTACACCCTATCATTATCTTGATCTAGTTCTATCCAGTCCACCTCATCCCTATCTTGATCTAGTTCTATCCATTCCACCTCATTACACCATACCCCTATCTTGAGCTAGTTCTATCCATTCCACCTCATCACACCCTATCCCTATCTTGATCTAGTTCTATCCATTCCACCTCATTACCCCCTATCCCTATCTTGAGCTAGTTCTATCTAGTCCTCCTCATTACACCATATCCTTATCTTGAGCTAGTTCTATCCATTCCACCTCATGACACCCTATCCCTATTTTGATCTAGTTCTATCCATTCCACCTCATTACACCCTATCCCTATCTTGAGCTAGTTCTATCCATTCCACCTCATTACACCCTATCCCTATCTTGAGATAGTTCTATCCAGTCCTCATTACACCCTATCCCTATCTTGAGATAGTTATATCCAGTCCTCCTCATTACACCTTATCCATCTTGAGCTAGTTCTATCCAGTCCTCCTCATTATACCCTATCCCTATCTTGAGCTAGTTCTATCCAGTCCACCTCATTACAGCCATCTCTGTCATGTCCATTCTAATGTTACCCTCTCAACTGCGTCTAGGTATTGCCAATGGTCTCTTTCCGTTGATTTTGCCAGCCAGTACTCTGAACAAGGTTCTAGAATCTCCCATTCGCGCTGCATGTCCTGCCCACCGTAAACTACGAGCCTTGACTATCCTAATAATGTCTGGTGATGAGTACAGGGTATGTCACTCATCATTGTGTAACCTCCTCCAGTAATCGGTATATTTATCTATTTTTGGACCAAATGTATCCCTAACCACCTTTATTTCGAACACCCTAACCTTGTTTTCGTCTTGTGAGGTAAGAGACCATGTTTCACAACCAAAGAGAACCACCAGTAAAACTATGGATTTGTATATTATGAGTTTTACATTCCTTGACAGAAGGCGAGGTTACAACAACTTACTGACCTAATAGTAGAATTAATTTCCCGACTGTATTGTTTTCTTAATTTCCACTATAATATTGTTATTTCTAGTTAAAATTGTTCCTAATCATTTAAACTCATTAATCCTTTCAAATGATATGTTGCTCGCAGTAATCTCTAAGTTATCGTCCCCAATCTCTGTTTTTTGTGATCATTGATCATATCAGCGTTCACTTCTAAAACTCTTTCCTTGCTAGCCTATAGGAAAATTTTTGCATTTCTTGCAGCGGTAATTTCTAGTCTGGAAGGTCTTTATTTCCTAGAAGAATCCTTCTATGTATTAATATTCTGGTAAGAAAAAAAGACCTCTCAGACCGGTAATCATACCAAAATAAAGAAACAATTCCAAATTTTGTTGGTTTTCATATTTTTCATAGACTTTCGTGCATTTTCTGGTGACTTCTATTATATATATATATACATATATATACATATATATGTATATATACATATATATACATATATATACATATATATATACATTTAACATTTACTATTGCCCAACAAAGTTAAATCATCTGCGTACCCTAATAGTTGCATTGTATCGTTTAATGTCAACCCTTTTTAAATGGCAAATGGCATTCTCCACTGCATTGTATATTACAGTGGTTCCCAAAAGGTGGTCCGCAGACCCCCGGGGGTCCGCGACAACTGCCAAAACTTTACAAAATAAAAAGTTAAAATAATAATTAAACAGCATTAGGCTTAATCTTAATCAATAAAAAGCTTCCCCTCCTCCTCACACACCTGCGCATTGCTTACCGCGCATCCCAAGACCACTGTTCTGTTCTCAGATCGACCAGTCGAGTCGAGTCGTCACGGCACTAATCATATTGTAGTGCTAGTCGTCAAACATTGCTAAGTTATTCATATTGATTTGTTACGTTTTATTAGTTTTGAGTGATTGTTTTTTAGTCATAGACCGTTGGCTTATAAAAGGGATTCTTTTAAAAGAAAAATAAGTGAAGTTGAAGAGGAAGAATTGGTTGAAGACACTCCAAGTAATTTAAGTGATCAACCTAACTGCTACAAACCTAACCTTAAAAATGAGCGATCGAAGAGTTGTGGAAGTGCGAAAGTAAGAAACTATAACCGTGACTATTTACAACTAGGCCACAGACAAGGAAAGAACAGATCCACAGCCGCTAGGTTAAACGTGTTGCGCTCTTTTTCGAGGCTTTAGTTTTTCAACGCTGGGATCGCTAGGTGTGGTCCCCAGTGACTACAGCTCAATCAAGTGAGCATTTTCCAAACAACTCACTTTAAACTCAAAAATTTATCAGAAGGCAGATGCAAAATATGAGCTCCTTGAGTTAACCTGTCGGTTGGCGGTCACCGATCAAGCTTTAGGTAGCACCCTCACCCGTCACTAACCGCTCTCCTTAGCTAAGTAACATAATCCTGCCATACAAATAAGTTTACTCTGACTGCACATTACAAAGAAAACTTGAAACACAATGGACTTTTTATTTTTATCAAGGGACTGGCTGTAGACTGCAATTACTTGTTAAGGAGCACTGAGGAGAATTGCAGACGTCTAGAAATACCAACTTAATTAAGAAGTGGCTAGATCTTTTTTTAGTATTGTTGTCACCAAAATGAGGGTGAAAGTTCTGACCAATTAAATAGTTTAAATTTTAATTCTAAAGTTTTTTTAAATGTGCGATATCTTATATAGAACCGTATAAAACAATCCTACAAATTGTGACCCTATCAAAACATAACTTCACTTGATACCGCGTGTCCACTAATGCAGGTCTATAGAAGCTATGTGGTGCTATGTATTTAAAATCATTAATGTATACATGAAATAATTTAAAAACTGGTATTTTCCCGTTGTAAATTAAAATTCCCACACTCAGGTAATTAAAGTTAAAACAAATATATAGGATGGTTTTAAATAGTTCTAAGGTTTTCTGTTATTTAAAATTACGTAGTAAACATTAAAGTTAATCTATTGTATTTTGTGTGAGTACATGGATGAAGACCTGATAGTAATACAAAGATATTGCAGACAAACGGGCCGGTCAGCTATGTCTCGCGGGCCGTTTGTTTGTGATTCCTGCCTTATCATTCGACCTTGAAAGGAATGTTCTGTCTGTTTAGAGTTTATTTTTTATGTAAATTCACAAGAGTAATACATTAATATTCAATATATGCATGGTCACATCATCCTTTGATTTTATAAACTTAGTTTTAAGTGTAATTATGACTCAAATGTTTATTTTTTAAATGTACCTAATTTTTAGATGTTTGTTACAATTTCAACATATTCATAATTAAAATGTATCATAACTTGTAATTAATATTACCAATCTTTTACAAATAATATTAAAATATTGTGCATATATATTATATTTATATTACATATTTATGTTTATTTCACGTCAATCTAGTACAACTTGTCCAACTTAAATTCACTTTAAATTTTATTTTGTTTTTCTAAATATAATCAAGGTAAGCTTATGCATCTCATTGTAAATGGAGAGTACTTAGATTTATCTAGGAGGTGTACGTACCCTGGCTCGTGGGTAGTAATATAACAGCGGTGGATAATGAATGAACAGAGCCCGGATCTTGATTAAATAAAAATGATCAAAAGGTGACCTATAAAATGACCTAAAGATTATAAAAAATGACTTCAATTTAAAAATATAATATTTGAACAAAAACTTATAATAAATGCACACGAATAAATCAAACACTCATGTTAGTAATGTAAACTAAAAAATAGCCTACAAAAGCGTTGAAAAGCCTCTAACAACTAAATTCTTGATTCTGCTAAATATAATATTTATTTACAAATACCTGCTTCAGAAGTAGTATACACCCCCTCCGCCTTAGTTGCAGTCTCACCAGTAATATAATATTTTACAACCAAACAAGCAAAGAGGATACAAAGTTCATTGACTACATTATCTTCTCGTTCCAGCAACTCTGTGTTGCAAACATTCATACAGTTATAAAATATCGATAGTTTAAAAAAATTATATATACTTATTCACTATTAAAATATTAATACCTTACAATGATTCGAAAATGCCAAAAAAATTACCCATAAATGTCTAAAACTGCCGCACAACTAGAAAATATGACCTAAAATTCGAAAATTACGAAAAATGACCTATAAAATACACATTTCTACAACCAGGTGATCATGAATAGAGTTTGTGTACCTATGAGCATTTTGTGTGATATAATGATATAATGATATATCATCAAAATCCGAGACTTGTAATGAGCATTGTAAACAGCTTCAACCATATTATTTTTTAACAATAGTATGGTAATAGGTTACTTAAGTTTAACTGAAACAAGTTGAGCGTTTCTGTGAGTGTTGATTGTTGTTTCTCTTAGGTTTTACCATTCAACTGTGACCAACATTGCTCTTATTTGAACCATGGGGCTTGTTGGAACACGAGAGTTGTGATAACTCCAAGAGTGTATGTGTGTTTGTTGTAGTCCACTGCCCGGGGTAATTAATGGATGTCTTCCCCTTTGTTATAAATGTGCACCTGTCGCTGATGGAGAGTGTAGAAGGCAGGTGTGCGTGCAGGGTTTCAGACAAGGGTGGATGTCGTCACAAGACCAAGCAAGGATACTACCACCCGCCAGACAAGGAACGTTGACTCAGTGTGGCCAACTGTACGATCTGGATAATACCACCCGCCGGACAAGGAACGTTGACTCAGAGTAGCCAACTGTACGATCTGGATACTACTGTCTACCAGACAAGGAACGTTGACTCAGAGTAGCCAACTGTACGATCTGGATACTACTGTCTGCCAGACAAGGAACGTTGACACAGAGTAGCCAACTGTACTATCTGGATACTACTGTCTACCAGACAAGGAACGTTGACTCAGAGTAGCCAACTGTACGATCTGGATACTACTGTCTACCAGACAAGGAACGTTGACTCAGAGTAACCAATTGTACTGATCTGGATACTACCACCCGCCAGACAAGGAACGTTGACTCAGTGTGGCCAACTGTACGATCTGGATACTACCACCCGCCAGACAAGGAACGTTGACACAGAGTAGCCAACTGTACTATCTGGATACTACTGTCTGCCAGACAAGGAACGTTGACTCAGAGTAACCAATTGTACGATCTGGATACTACTGTCTGCCAGACAAGGAACGTTGACTCAGAGTAACCAATTGTACGATCTGGATACTACTCACCCGCCAGACAAGGAACGTTGACTCAGTGTGGCCAACTGTACGATCTGGATACTACTGTCTGCCAGACAAGGAACGTTGACTCAATGTAGTCAACTGTACTATCTGGATACTACTGTCTACCAGACAAGGAACGTTGACTCAGAGTAGCCAACTGTACGATCTGGATACTACTGCTATTAAAAGAAATTTACATTCTTCGCCAGTTTAGTTAATTTAATGCAGTGATCCATAAGGACGTATTATTGAAAGGTTGATATCCGTTTTTAGGTTCTACATCCAGTATTGTTTCCAGCCTGTGACCAAGGTCAATTTTTTTATTCTAGCCATACATATTCCACTACCGGCTTGATAGTTCTGTCCTAACTTCATATGCCTTATAATCTAACTTAGGACTTGGACAGGCACAACATCCAGTCCCCGAACATTAATTTATCATTGTTAAAGGGTAAACCCACATTTCATCAATGATAAATTTGTTGGCCATGCCGGGAATCGAATTCGGGACCTTTAGCTGAGTAGACAGACACGCTACCGACTTAGTTAAGGTGTAAGATTTATTTTTAAATGAACTTTATAAATAATAAATAAGATATATTTCTAGAATGGCCAGTTTTAATGACTTTCAATTATTAATGTTGCTTGTCAAAAGTGGACTGCCTATTTAAAAAAATATTGTTTATTTGAGACTAGAAAGTTGGCTAACCTGCGTTTACTGTCCAGACTAGTTTTTTCCTTCTTCTCTAAGTCTGCCGTTCTATAGTGAAAATTTAGCGAAAGGAAAGAAGTTCATATTACGCTCATACTAATGCAAATAAAAGTTGTCTGATTATTATTATGAAATTTAGTACAAGGTGGAATTGTATTTGATAACGTTGTTTATTGTTACATTAGAAGAGTCCAAGGGCGAGACCATTAAAGTATCTTTATAAGTATTGCGCTTCGTCGTAGTGACTTCCCTGGTGTTTTTACTTTGCTCTGTAGAGAAAGTATTGCTATCTTGAACATTTTTGACCTCTTATATTATTATTGATATTGATCTATTTTTAGTGTCCATCCTCGTGTCTGTTTGTCTCTGGAGCTACAGCGGAAACAGTTTTTTTGGATTTTGTTAAAACTTTATATTTAAATAGTACATGATCATAGCTCAGGTTTTATAATAATATTCTAGCCTCAAATTAAGGGGTAATATATATATGTCGTATAAAATGTAATGTATATTAGGGGCTTCACTGTATATTTTGACGTTTTATAGTAATTTTCTTATCGGTGAAAGACACTTCCAAATCCTTCTTTGGAGTCATTTTACTTTATTTTACACAACCAATTATTGAAAGAACCATTGAGAAAGTTCCCTGGGCACTGACATGGTCTCTTGAGGACACCTCTTCACGCCATCTGTTCTCCTAATACCATGTCCAGACATTTAACTAATTATTGTATCTGATTATTGTGCAGCTGTCGATGTAAGTAACTCTGAACGGCTGAACGAACTCTTGCACTCTCTCACTGAACGGCAGGTGAATGAACAAAAACCCTTGAGGAGACCAACAGTTCGAAACTTGCCAACAAACTTCGAGGAGATCGAGAAACAGACAAGGGAAGATAAAATATGTCATAATTAGTTGGACTAATCTTCAAGTATGATGAGGTGGAGGAGTTAGGGGTTAGAATCCTCGACGAGTGTGTACTGAGGGTGGTTTACTACTCTACCTCCCCACAAATACGTGTACACTTCCTTTAAAATTCTACCTTTCTCATCCATACTCCATTAAATGCGACTATTCAGAATGGGTAGTATTTATTTAATACCGCGTCTTACTACCCGTTCGGGCTATACGCTTAAGTACTAATTACGCTAATGGGTTAGGAATGAGGAAGGTTGAATTTATAGGAAGTGAACGCATTTGCGTGGAGGGAGAGTGGAAAACAATTTAGGAAAAATCACCCCATTTCATCCGAGTGAGATTTGAACCTCGATCTCTCCGTCCTCGGCAGTCTATCTCAGCACGAATCTATAGCGTTAGCTAACTAACTACGTCACCGAGGTGCTTTAGCGGGTAGTAAAATGCGGTCTATATACAGGATGTATTGTAACATGTGGGACCCACATCGGCGGTGGACAGGAGACATAAAAACAATTAATGATTGCATATAGACATATGTACCATTTTACCTTGTTTCCGAGTTACAGCCAAGTGATTCCACTAAACTATTTGTATAACATACTCGATATCTCTCGACCTGTTGAATAGGTATGTTCTATGTGTTATTACAAACACCTAGTATTTTTTAAAGAGTGTTACATTCTACGACACGACAACTGCAGGCTTGCATTCAGACTCGTATGTATGTGTGTGTGCGTGTGTGAAGATTATGGTGAAAGTAAGCGATTTTTTGTTCATATTCCTGCTCTAAAAATAACAAAGTTACATATTTTCTAATAGTGGCAAACCAACACACCAAGAGAATTAAAACCAGATTACATTCTTTACTAATTAGGTACCAAACATGCCAACTTTGTTAGCTACCACGCCACCCATCTGAGCTGTCCAAAAATGTACACAAAGGAGGTAGGGACGAAGAAGGTAAAATTTAAAGGAAATGAACCAAGAGTTGTTTGGAGGGGGAGTGAAAAACTTTTTTATGGCAAACATATACCTTGTTGAGTTTCGAACCCTGATCTCCTTGTCACCATAAAAAAATAGTCTAGACGAGACAGACACCTTATTTCCCGTTGCCACCAATGCGGGTAGCCCTTAAAGTGACCCGTGATTACCTCGTGCAATCCACACACCCACAAAAAAAAGGCCGCTGAATAAAGCTGCTCAAATAACTCTATAGGCTCGCTGCGCCCGACTAATTTGTTTTAGTAAAAATGTAGTAATCCATACATAGCCTGGGGTACAATGCTAATACCCAGCTACCCAGGGTAATAGTTTAGTTGCAATTAGGCTTAGGTAAACTTCCCAGGCGACCTTCATGATTGGCTACAAATCATATTTACAGCATAAAAAATATGGTATGCATGACAGGAGGGATTAGTTTTGGAGGTTGATCGCTTTCACGTGCCAAGTGTAAAATGTTCATCATGACATCATACATGTGAGTAAATCCTCACACATGGGTCAGGGCGAACTGGAATTACAGTTAATTTGTTGGAGGGATGGTCTCCGGACCAAAGCCATTCACGTCACCTAATTTAAGTGGACAGTTTGGAGCAAAATTACATTACAGTCGTTGAGGGGAGGTTTTTTCCGTGGATTGCTGGGATCAAAACAGTAGAAGAAAATTTTGAATTAAGGCCTGGAATTAAGGAATTAACTATACAGTTGTCCTAGCTATTTCATTTAGCAATTAAATTATCTACTAGAAATTAAGTCTGTAGATGAATGGTTTCTCAGCGTATTGTGAAAATAAATAAACTAATTAAATAAATTTAAATATTTTCTCTTTATTCTTATTGAAATTTAAAATATATTTTAAAATACACTTTTTTTAAATAAATTTTAAAATCTTTTAGAGCTATTATTTTTTTCTAGATTTCCTAAGATGATCAATAACTCGTAACCCTCTTTAAGGTAATTAGACCATCGAAATCTTATTGCAAATAGTGATTCTCTTGTTTCAAATCATTACAGTTCATGAGCTATAAGGGGTAAGACTTATTATTTTATGCTTTTCATGTAGCATTGTTAAGGTAAATTATTTAATATACGAGACTGAAGTTTAGTATAACTAGACGTTCATATGAGGTGTACACAGTGAAATATTTATAATATTAATATTTTTATTAAAATAAATTGTATTAATATTATTATTAAAATACATACCGGTATGTTTAATATCAATATACATTATAGAAATTATAATGTATTAATAATGCTATTATTTCATTGAAATATTTATATTATTACTATCAATATTATAAATATTTCAATCTGTATACCTCATATGAATGTTTAGTTGTACAAAAGTTTAGCCTCAAACATTAATAACTTTACCTTAACAATGAGACGCAAAAAGCAAGTCTGACCCCTTATAGCTCGTAAACTGTAATGTTTTGAAACAATTGAATCACTACCTGCAATAAGATTTTGATGGTCGAACTACCTTAAGCTGTGAATTTAAATTTAAATTTAAAAGATTCTATAATATTTCTGGAAAATCAATCTTTTTAATCAGGAACACATAAAATAATATCGATTTTCAACAACTAACACGTCAAAGGCCACAGTGTATTTATTCTTTATTCCTAGTAGCAATTTGCTTTGCATTTCCTTTACATTTTTATTAAATCAACTTAATAATAATAATTTATATATATATATATAGAGAGAGAGAGAGAGAGTGAGTGAGTGAGAGAGGGGATAAAGATATTGTTTAACTCTATCAATAAATTCTTTAAATTGAAAAAAGACACCTGGACACGAGAATCGAACCCGGGACCTTGGGCTTAGTACGCCAATGCTTTACCACTGAGCTATCCAGGAGAACAAATAATAGCTTCGGCTATTTGATTTTTAATATGCAATCCTGTACAATTATAATAATAATTGTACAAAGTGGCAGTAATAAGTCAACTACCGAGTCGAAGATGGCTGGGTTATCTGATGGCTCGTGAATAAAGCTGACGATTTCCGCACGTCCATCATAGACTCTGCCTTAAAATATGAGTGAAGAATGACCCTGAGCACGGGACAAATCCTGGATAGCTCAATGATTAGAGCATTGGCGTACTAAGCCGAAGGTCCCGGTTTCGATTCTCATGTCCAGTTGTCATTTTTCAATTTTCAGAATATATCTAGATGGAGTATTTCCTCTCTAAAAGCATAAATAATAGCTTAGGCTATTTGGTTCTATCAATAAAGTTGAATATTATTATTCAGTCCTTTACAATCTTGTAAAAACGTAATTTGCTATTTGGTACAGATCACAGTAATACAGTCATCCAACTGGTAAGTCTAGAAATGTCCTTGTGAATTATTTGGATAAAGATCGAAAACCCAAAGCGCGGGGATCGTGTGCGCCCCGAGTTTGGTCGTAGTTCATCCAGTAGTTCAAAAACAATTAAAAAAAACCATTCTAAATTATTAATATTGGTAAGGATAGTGACGATAATATTTTGAAAATATATTAAATAAGTTTAAGCTTGTTGTTTCACTCTTGGTCACAGTAATAAGTCAATTTTACAACTAATTAAAAGTAATTATAGGAATTGTGAAGATCTAAGATGATATTGGTAATGCAATAAGAAAGAACTGAGCACATTAATAGTAAAAATTGTTAAAATTTTGCATCATCAATTAAAGATTAGCTATTTATCTATGTAGAGTAACTGTTACAATCAATTACCACTATCGTATTTATTGTAATACTAAATTATACTTGTCTAGTTATTGTATATTTTCTCAACTGTCTTTATTTTCATATTAGATTAACTTTGTATGGATGTTTTTGAAGCGAAGGGAGTATGCAAGGATAGGAGAGTGTGGAGAAAGTTAGTGAGGATGTAGTAAATACAGAATTTTTTTTTAACTATATGCACAGTTTATTGCCTACCCCGTAAGGGAACACCGTGATTGTTCTTAAACATAATTTACTTTAATTTAATTGTAACTAATTTTATATTACTTTTATAATGATTTCATTATTAAAATTCTTCGTCTTTATATACCATTGTGATCTTGTACATTGACTGTTGAAGTTCATTCATTGTAAATTAATAAATTATAGTCAAATCGTATATTTTAATTAAAGTAAGATTAAGAGGTGCACACAATTAAAACATCGTTAAAGAATTTTTTTTTTGTAATTATTAATAAATAACGTATGGTATGTACTGTACAGTCATGTACAATCTGATATTGCACATTAACCAATGTAAACCAACCAGCTTAAATTAATTTATTTTATTTTCAAAATATTATTTCAAAAGTGTTTATAAGGATCCAAAATACAAACACGCCCGGTCCATTCTGAATAGGGAAATACTACAAAATACTTTCTTATTGTTAAAAAAATAAATATAATACTGTAAGCTTTAGTATTTAAATAATTGTTCTTTAGAATGTTAACATTTGCGAATACATTATTTTCTCGGCTATTTACATCGCCATTATTGAACATTTCTACTTTGCATTCGAATTGCCTCTCTATTCATGGCAGGTGAGACATCTACGAACCGAAATTAACATGAAATATTGAAATGCGGGTCGCACGCGGTGTACATACAAAGCTACAGCGCAGATAACCTTGAATTTCAAATTAAGATTTTTTAATATATTACCAGAAAGTGCGTTCAAACAAGCTGTCCAACGAGTTAGCACTATAGGGATTAATTCTCCTCTCTACAAGACTTTTAATATTACCATATCTCAATACTTTTAAATAGATCTTCCATAATAATGTTAATGACGTTCTTAGTTATTAGCTTGCTCTAGTTCATACCTTGTCCACCGATTCATTAGAATCGTGCAATTTCACCGCTTATGTATTTTCCTAATGTTCTTTGTTCTTATTTCTCCTTTCATCCTTTCCCTGTCCCCCCTACCTATATAAAAGTTGTCATCACTTGAGTAAAGTTGAGGTTTACGAAACAATACATTATTATTAGCACCGCGTCTTACTACCCGTTCGAGTTATACGCACTTACGCTAATGTGTGATGGTAGGGTGATTGTGAGATGAAATGGAGGACCTACAGTTTAACGTGGGATCCGAACCACGGTGGAGGCCTGGCATTCCTCACATTCACAAGTTGTGATTAATACACGTCTTGTCAGAGGTGAAGGAAGGGTTTGGCAATCAGATAAATCTGTGCCGGGACTGAGGATTGAACCCCGGAAACAATACAAGTCTCCACAGGAGGTCCTTGGGTCGTTGAAACATGGTACCCTGAGAAAAATGTTTTGATATCGTAATACTTAATAGGAAATTAATTGTTTGGCATAAATTAAACAAATGTTAAAAATAATATGTTTATATTGTTTTATTTTTATATATATAATTACAAAGATAAATAATTATTAATACTGTCTACAGTTGATTATAAGAATATTACCCAGCCTAACAAAACCTAGCCTTCACTTAGTAGAAACACGGAAGGTTGAAAACCATAAGCGACGTAAATGCATGACTTTGATGAAGCTATAAAAATGAGAGATGTGAATAAGGAAGACATGGATGGCTTACTTTATGCGAATCCAAATTTGGTTGAAATCGAGGGAAATGTATGTATTTATTTTTCAGAATGTCTAACATAATTGCCTGGTTAACATGTACTAGTGTAACAAAGATATCAATTACTAACCATACCCTATTGCTTTTATAGCCAAAGACCCCCCCCCCCCAAAACTGTTGGAATATAAAGTTTTATTCCCCCCTTCTCCCTTGCCTCAAATTGGTGACCTGGGGTGATATCATACACTCAGAGAAGTGTTGCTTGATAGTCGCGTCCGTCCAAAGTCTGGGATAAAACCGTCCATTAACTAAGGAACTGTTATTAGAGAGGGGAGGGGCCAGCTATGGTGGTCGAATCAAGGCTGCCACGCGTCTGGAAAATTTGGAAAACACAGGTAATTTCACAAAAAGTACTGGAATATTTGAGAAATTAAAACTACAAGATCTAAGTAGTAGTCCTTCGCATGGAAGACAAAGTGAAATAAGGAACTAAGTACGTTTATTCCAACACGTACTCTCCCCCCGCCCTCGTGAAACACTGGGCTGCGTAACGATTGCGTTTATCTCTCCATCATAGTTGGAAATATTTTAAACACCGAAGACATATAGTCAATAAAAATGAAATTTCAATCCTCTATATATTACTCTTTGAAGTGCCTGTAAAAATGGGAATTTCTTCTATAAAATATGAAGAATACAGGGAATTTTGAATATTGAAAATAGTGGCAACCCTGTAGAGTGCTCTACTATCAAAATAGACGGGACTACCGATGATCAGGTAATCGGGATTCAAATCCCGGCTGGGTGTGCTGACGTTGGTATTTCCTCGTTGGTTTTCCACTCTCTCCAAATAAATGTGGGAACACTTCCTCTAAATTCATCCTTCATTATCCCTGACACATTAACGTAAATTGTACACATGCTTATAGCCCGAACGAGTAGTAAGACATCGTAACAAACAAAAATTAACACAGAGGGGAGAGGAGGGGTGTAAGCGTGGCCCCGCGACCCAAAGAGATAGACCTGCATCACATTTGGTCACCGTTGACGGGAGGTTGGGGTTCAAATCCACGCCGGGTGCGCTGAGATGATTTTCTCACCCTCTCTCCAAGCTTATATGGTTGCGTTTCCTCTAAACTATCCTCCTTAAATTCCCTCATTTAAATCAAGTATTCATTAATCCTTGTGTTCCCTATTTTATAAAACAAATATATCAAGTACGCACAGACAGTCCTCTTAATAATATTCTTTTTTCATCTTTATTATTTATTTGAGGTATTTAACGTGCACTTTCTGAACCGACTGATTATATCAGCACATGAGAATTTCTATGAGCGAGGGTGAAAGGGCCTACAATTTTTGCCAGGAAGACTATTTACACACACCAGGGTTATTTTACATGCCATAATCGACATGGGACCAACGGCTTTACTTCCCTTCCTAAGAAAGTTGTGCTACGGATATTTATTGCTCAAGAATAATCCGTTGACCCAGGCTGGGTTTGAATTTTTTCATATTGTATGACTAGTTCCTATACTACGTTGTAAAAATTTCAATAAATCAAAACTTGTATTTAAAAAACGTTATTACTAGCTTTTTGATGATTAATTAGTGGTCAGTGGTTGAATGGTCTAAGGCGTCACGATTGCAATAAGCTAGACCCCCTATGATGGGGATATCAGGGTTCGAATCTCATTCGGGTGTACTGAGGGTGTTTTTTCCTATATGCTTTTTCAATCTCCCTTCACACGAATGTAGGTACACTTCCTATAAATTCGACTTTACTCATACCTAACATATTAGAGTAATTAGTACATAGGTGAATAGCCCGAACGGGTAGTACGACGCGGTGCTAAAAAAAAGGTAGAAAATAAAAAGTTTGAAAATGATCACACCTAGTTTTATCAAGTGATACTTTCAATTTCGTCCTTTTTTAAGTATGTTATATATTTACGTGACGCATCCTTGCAAGGCTCTGTGTTCATGTACTGACTGGAACACACCATATCTAACGATAGGTCGATACTTTTTAATCTAGTGATGTTCATGTACATAACGGTATATGTACCAAACGAAACTTCTTGGTCAATATTAGACTGTATTGGAACAAACGGTTCTCTTAACTTATTGTGAAGAGCTTAAAGCCTTATTCTTTAGTCTTATCACATCTAAATCAAATAGCTCTAAACCATAGAAATTCTGGTCTCGACTCAACTGATATTCAATTCGTACTCTGAAGAAGAATCTCTACACAGAACAGAAGGAATTGTATTGACCTAGAAATTTAATTCCCTGCGTATTCATACAATGAACCCCGGTCGCAACTGCACGTCTCTGTATCTCCACATTCATTTCGTTTATACACATTGTTCAGTAAGTTATTATTTATTTGACTGGCAACATTTCAATAACCCCCCAGCAATTATTTCCACGAATGAACATTATATTTGAAATTAATTAATATATACGAGTAAGTTATATGCATAGGAGTGAGTATTCCATAAATGACAGGCATCTATTTAATGTTGATTGTCGTATAACATAATAAGTTAATTTAGTACATAACCTATATTATATTATATTATATTATATGACAATCCTCGCATAGCCTATACATGTTATGTAGTGGATGACGTCATAAAATACAGGTTAGATGCATGGTTGCTAAAGTGACGTAACATACAAGCTACAAGTGTAGTATTTAGAGATATACAACATGCAAGCTACAAGTGTAGTATTTAGAGAGATACAACATGCAAGCTACAAATGTAACATTTATAGAGATACAACATACAAGCTACAAGTGTAGTATTTAGAGAGATACAACATACAAGCTACAAGTGTAACATTTAGAGAGATACAACATACAAGCTACAAGTGTAGTATTTAGAGAGATACAACATACAAGCTACAAGTGTAGTATTTAGAGAGATACAACATACAAGCTACAAGTGTAGTATTTAGAGAGATACAACAT
>CABFWO010000225.1:9102-86346 GCA_902155825.1 Timema genevievae | reverse complement strand
GTTCGCTCTAGGTACGTCACACCACACAATACAGTTGTTATCTTGTCACACTATGGACCAGGTGCAGTGGACCAAGGACAGTTCGCTCTAGGTACGTCACACCACTATCTTGGGCTAGTTCTATCCAGTCCATCTCAGTACACTTTATCACTTTCTCTTTCAGGTCCATTCTAATGTTATCCTCCCCTCTGCGTCTAAGTCTTCCCACTGGTCTCAGCACCCTGAACAAGGTTCTAGATTCTCCCATTCACGCTGCATGTCCTGCCCACCTTAACCTATGAGAATTTATTATCCTAACAATGTCTTTTGATGAGTACAGGGTATGTAACTAATCATTATTTAACTTCTTAATGAACAAATTAATTGAAAACTATCAACATACGTTTATTATAATGTAGTCCTCGTGGATGTAGGGTTGGGGTAGGTTTTCTAAAGAAACCTTTACTCTTCATTGTAATCTTATCTTAGTAAGAATCGCATCTTTTCACACTGTGGGGCTTGTAGTCTAAGATCCGACTGCAGAATTAGTGCACTCATCGAGTGTTTGCTAAAAATCAAATTTTTAGGCATATTTATGATTAGGAAAATATATATCTACCAAGGTGCCTATAAAAATGTGGCCGCTACTATTTTTAATTAAATTATTGCAAATTGATTTTTCGGAAAAAATTTCATTCGCTGGTTTTTTAAATAAAATATCGTCCACTTTACGGCAATATACATGGAAACTGTGGAAAATCACGGTTGCCGTTGCGCACTTGGCCGCACCTCTTCGCAGCCAGGTGTAAACAGGTATGATTTTGATACGTTTATACGTTCATAACGTACATTTATTGTTTATATATCAAATTAAAGCTAATTTTTTTCTGCTTATTATGATATACGGTTGCTTAATTAAATCTGGCCGCAAATAAGGGTTACTGCATATTAAAGATGGTAAATATTTAAGATAGAGTGAAAGAGCGCGTAACATCATTAGTCAGACGAGGATAGTGATTGCCAGCTGGACGACACTTTAAAGCCGTTGCGCATGCGTCGAATGCTAGTGTTCTCAACCACCGGTTCAAACAGCAGTAGGGACTACTTAATAAATACTCCAAAAGAAATATTTAGTTTTTTTCAAAATGACAACTATAAAAATCTGATCGCGGGAATGTTACATAAGTTCGTCTCTTACCAACTTTTTTCTCAACATGATCACAAAAAAGGCAGGCTGACTTTTTATTTATAATTGTTGATGAAATAGCTTGCTGGGATATTGTACCAGCAGATGACAAATTTTGAATACACTGAGAATGATCATCCTCCTGCGCAGATGTACTAGGCTGCTCGTTTAAAGCAGTCGTACTAAGCTGTTCGTCTACTGAAAGTGTAGTCGGTTGATCGTTTAATGTAGCCCTTGATTCTTCCTGCAAAGTAAATGTATGCGTTGAAAGACAATTTGTATTAAAAGCTTGGTTCTCGAAATGTTTTTTTGAAATCTGATTAATATTATTACTGCTGTATATACTTACTAGATCACAGTTTACAGCAGGAATAGTTTGTTCATGAAGACCTGAAGGGAGGCTCGGGATCTGTAAATTATAAGAAATACGGAGGTACAGTTACATATTCCATTGTCATTCAATAACAATGTTTTCATTGTATTTGATATAATTAAACGAAAATATCAAGTCGATCTAAAAGAATATAAATATGTAATTTTTTTTTATTTTGCTATTATTGGCAATTATATATTTTTTTCGAAAAGAAATAACGCATTGTTAACAAAGAAAGTCGGTAATAGTATTTATTTCTCCACATTATATTGCTGAATGATTTTATAGTTTGTTTGAAAGAAGGTTCAAAAAGATCCGACTACCTGAAAAATTCTACCTGTGTGAGAAATGTAATATCTTAGGAATTCGTAGAGGGTACTGTGTTACTACGTTTTCCTATGAAAATAAGAAATTAAAAAAAAACAATTCTTAACAAAAAACCTCAAAGTTAGCACTGTATTATTTATATCGTAACTATAACCTATATTATTCTTAAGTTCAATTGAAATTTTACTTACAGCTTGTGTTTTGCAAAAATCTTCGAATTCTTCTTTATCTTTTTGCTTCAGAACTGTAATTTTTTTTAGACACTCTGTATGATATCCAAAATCATCAGTAGATTCAACTGTCAATAAAGTGTCATGATATTTATATTTTTTCTTACGACGAAACAATAACATTAGTAAACACTTTTTGAATGATGTATTATTAAAGTCAAGTACATTGAATTTTTTGTCACACAGAAAACACACCTTCATCTTTATCGATTTTATTTTATGTTAATTAATTTGATAATTTTTAGATGCACAAAATTAAACAACAATAGATATAACGTTTTGTATTACGAACTCCAAAACAGCGTGGTTTTTATGTTAGAATGAAAATTCGCAGCTGTTCAGTTGAGAACACTAGCATTCGACGCATGCGCAACGGCTTTAAAGTGTCGTCCAGCTGGCAATCACTATCCTCGTCTGACTAATGATGTTACGCTCTCTTTCACTCTATCTTAAATATTTACCATCTTTAATATGCAGTAACCCTTATTTGCGGCCAGATTTAATTAAGCAACCGTATATCATAATAAGCAGAAAAAAATTAGCTTTAATTTGATATATAAACAATAAATGTACGTTATGAACGTATAAACGTATCAAAATCATACCTGTTTACACCTGGCTGCGAAGAGGTGCGGCCAAGTGCGCAACGGCAACCGTGATTTTCCACAGTTTCCATGTATATTGCCGTAAAGTGGACGATATTTTATTTAAAAAACCAGCGAATGAAATTTTTTCCGAAAAATCAATTTGCAATAATTTAATTAAAAATAGTAGCGGCCACATTTTTATAGGCACCTTGGTAGATATATATTTTCCTAATCATAAATATGCCTAAAAATTTGATTTTTAGCAAACACTCGATGAGTGCACTAATTCTGCAGTCGGATCTCGTACTATTGGAACTTTCTCTTCTCTTAAAGCTTTTCACACAAATCATAGACATTCTAAATGGTTATTTTCTCACTAGAACATCTCAACCTCAAAACACCATTAAACACTCATTACCATTAATAATTTCAGCGATTTTTGGGTGCTGAGTAGTAAGGGAGACCTACTGTATGACATGAGGAGCTTAAATAATATTGTATTTATTTTAAACTGACCAGCTAACATACAATGGGGTTGGATAAATACAGTTTTGGGTTATATTAGTAATAAATGCGTTGAAATAGTCCCTTGTTTATTAGTGTACGTTTAGACATGATAGTAATTATTATGATAGTAATGATTATGATGGTGATGGTGATGATTATCATGATACCTCTAACTTCCTTGTATTGCGGTAGTCATCACTTGGGTGGTTGTTCCACCAAAATGGCGGCTAGAGTTAATATCAATATTTGATATGCGTGCGTCATAATCTTATTATAAATTCTCGGTAGCTATCAGCACATCATATGCCAGTGGTTCTCAATAAGCGGTCCGCGGGCCAGATGTGGCCCACGAAAGATTTCAGTCCGGCCCTCGGTAAGTAATTAATCTGAATATATATATATACAGTATATATATATATACTGTATATATAACCCAACAACATTGTTTTACACCGCACGTCTGACAACCCTATGCTAGGCTTGAGGGGAGAAGGGAGGATAAATGTTATTACGAGAGGATGAAGGTCATTTACCTAATATGGACTAAAGAGACTTGCAGTTTGGATTAATTTATGTTCAAAGTTTAGAAGAACTGAAAGTAACTTTACGGGCGAGTTAATGTGTAATTTTTGGGCTAAATTTATAACTAGTTATCCAAATTGTAAGAAACTTGCCATTCTAGTTTTAAGTACGTTTGGGTTTACCTACAAAAGTAAATCAAGGTTCTCTGACATGAACCGTATAAAAAAAATTGTTACAGAAACAAATTAACAGATGCCCATGTTGAAAACGCCCTAAGATTAGCTCTATACCCCAGATTTTAAACATATTGTTGAAGGAAATTTCCCTAATGTTTCTTATAGGTTTCTTGGTAGCTAAAGTAAAGTTTGTTTTATAATTTATATTTTATGAATCCTAAAAGAAAACTAGTATTCATAATATTATGAGGTACTTCGTTTTCATTTTGATAACTTATGTAAATTTTTCAAATCAAGTTTTCACACTCTCTGGCCCGATTCATGAAAAAAAAAACTGTGGCCTGCGCTGAGAAGTAATTGAGAATCGCTGTCATATGCTATATACACTCCATCATTATCGATATGTTTGTTAGGTCGATAGTGGGTCTACTGCAGCAGACCGACAGGAACACTCCTCTTTTATTAGAGATCATCTAACAATTATTCAATTATATAACAATTTAAAATACATATTTTTTCATACATGTCAAAATCAAAATTTTAAATCAGGAGTTGGAAAGCATTGAGCAGTCCAAGTACCTGGTAAGTCTGTTGACAAAGGATGCCTGCACCAAGGAAACTAGGTCGAGGATCGCCATGACCAAGAGAGCTTTCAACAAGAAGAGGTCACTGTTGACCAATACAGATATTTATATTCATATAATTTATTGGCTATAGTATATGCATATAACACATATTACATGTATTTATAAGCTCACTATAACCATAGACTATAACATAATATATTTATAAGATATTACTTAAGCATTAATTTAATTAATCGGTTATAGATGAGGAAGGTATAATTTTGGAGAGATTGTACCCGCATTTACTTGCAATGAGAAAGGAAACCATTTAGAAAATATCAGTGGGGGATATGTAAGCTTACAGTTCATTTTCATAGGAAGAGCCTTATCGGACATTTAGAAAAGCTGCTAGATCTACCTTTAAGTAATCAAACTTCGTCACTTTTGATAGATATTATCACTACCTATAAAATAAAGATTATTAATATAGTAAAATGGTATCAGTTTTAACGTAAAAAGATATGGTCGTACTTTTTTAAATACCCTTCTTATGGAAATTGAACTGTAGGCCTCTAGCAATTGTTTTATAAGTACACAATAATGAGGAGATTCCAATCATTAATTAGCTCGGACATACCTTAAAATAAATGTATTTTGAAAATATGTTATTTTGATTATGAGGCTAGTTAAATAATTGTTAATTGGTAACATATGACGTATTAAATGTAGAGAAGATAACAAAAACATGGAACAAGCCCTAAGTTGAAATATCAACTCCACAGGAGTTATAAACAAAACTTAGTCAAGTAGGTTAAAGTTTTTATCGGATTATACTTCATCAAATATTCAAATACCAACCGAGAAAATAAAACAACGCTTATTTAGTTTTCAAAATGTGTTCGCAATTTAACAGACGAAAATCACTTCGGGGTAAAAAGAGTTTAAAAAAAACATCCCTTTGTTCATAAAACTCGATAAAAACATCGTTTTAGGTCTGTATAGCTTGTAATTAACTTTCAACTGAACCAAACTTTGGTCGACATTTTGGGATTAGTCGTATTTTTTACTGCGGGTGATAGCTGTCAATTTGACAAAGTCATTTAGTGAAATATCAATTACGTACTAGACTGACAGATAATAAAGCTGTATAAAGTATGGAAAGACTACTTATTTAGAAGTGAAAAAATAATTGCAATCGAATCTTACGTCTGCCCATATGAACTTTAATCCTTGTTTCTATTTTAATCCAACATAAAAAAACACTTTATTTTGTATTGTAAAAAAAGTTTTATTACACTCATTGGTGGCCAAGTGGTCTAAAGTGTTAAGCTCACATTGCACTTTGATTTTCGTCGACGGGGAGAGTGGAGTTCGAATAACACCTAAGTGCAAGGTTTATGCACCCTTGATGAGACTTAAAACTCGCGCCTAAGTTGTATTCTGTGTAATATTAATAAACCTCACACTCTGCGTGACTCAAAATAAGAATAGGCTGCCAAAATACCGTAAAAAAAACTAAACACACAAATAAATCAAATTTAATTAGCGCCCCTCCCCCATTTACCTCCCCACCTTAATCGATGTGCACAAACATATGCCATCTTACCTTCGTTTTATCTTAATATTTCAGGAATCTTTTAATAATTAGATGTCAAAGTGATTCTCCGACAAAGCGACCCCAAATGTCATAAAACCATAAAAGTGATTATGTTTTTAATCAATCTGTTTAAAAATATATTCTTAGTATTAGATAAAATATTAAGATGTTATATTTGTTTATTTAATTTAAATAATTATTTTTTCAAACAGTAAAAAAATACATTTTGTTGGAGTGTGGCCCCCGGAACTTAGGGCCAGTTTCATAGTCAGATTTAGTACGCCTAAAATGCGAGTCGATACTAAATACAGGACGACACCTACCTAGACCAAAATGGAATGGGCCAGTTTCGCATATGTGCCCATTCCATTCAATTTCAGGTAGGTGACGTCTTGTATTTAGTATAGCGCCGCACTTGAGGCGGACTAAATCTGACTATAAAAATGGCCCTAAGGGCCAGTTTCATAGTCAAACTTAGCATGCCTAAAGTGCGAGTCGATACTAAATACAGGACAACACCTACCTAGACCAAAATGGAATGGGCCAGTTTCGCACATGAAACCGGCCCATTCCATTCAATTTCAGGTAGGTGACGTCTTGTATTTAGTATAGCGCCGCACTTGAGGCGGACTAAATCTGACTATGAAACTGGCCCTTAGGCTCGCTTTTAGGTGGCTTTCAAAATGTTATATTTTATCACAGTATTTTTCCCATATGGTTCTCGATAATGAGTGGTGTACAATTCCACTGCCTCCTTCATCCTTATACCTTAGATAAGTCCGTTACTAGCCCTTCTGTTAAAGGTGGTCGCTATGGAAACACACTCCACCTGTCTTAATATATTGCATTCTTCTTCTAATGCAAATAAATTTAAAAAATACCAAAGCATAATCAATTTTTTATTTACATAAATATAATAGTTAAAATTAATTAATGATCTAAGATCCGATTCATTTGCCGTATGGTCTAAGGCGTCACTCTCGCACTAGGCTAGACACGATGAAGGGGAGATCGGTGTTCGAATCCCGGTCGGGTGTATTGAAGGTTGTTTTTCTCCCTACGAGCAAATTTAGGCACACTTCCTTTGAATTCAATCTTTCTCCTCCCTAACACATTAGTGTAATTAGTTAGTATGTGTAATACACGGCTGCAAAAATATATATGTGTATAAAATTGTGAGTATACTTTTACTAGTTTTCCTAAACAGAGATCAATTCTGTTTCCCGTAAACCTAACTCTAAAATTGTACCTTATTGCACTGTGAGATGCATTGAAAAGTTAAAATTTTATAGTGAGATAGACAAAGCAGAGTAAATACTTTCTTAAACTATTTTTGTCTAAATACTATCTTTATTGAGTAAAAATCTATATATTTATATAATGTTGTCACACAGCTTTACTTCTCCGATCTTGACCGAAGCACATCTTATGGGCATATCTTAGTAATATTTGATATACGTTATGGGATTTATTAAAAAAAAACTATCAGTCCAACCCGTTCTTCGCAAAGGTAAGCCGCATCAAACTATATCAAATTAGGACGTTCAACATCCTGCTGCCATCATTTTTATAGTTCCTCCGTTTACAATCCTGGACTAGCTATGTCAATTATAAACCAATTATAGCATTTAAATAAATCAAAATAAATCAAATCTTTGAAACAAAATATTACTTAGTCCTCAAACTGAGTGCAATCCATTGACAACTCAATCGTTTACCTAAGCACGATCATAATATAAATCAAAGGCAGTAATAGACATTGTTACAGAAACATGTTGGGAAAAAAAGATAGTCACATTTCACGAAAGAGTACACATGTTTAAGGTATTTTTTTATTGTTTATGATATTCAATCGTGTTAAAATGTTATAACAAATAACTAGGTCTTAAATCTTTAAATTTCAAACGGATCAAAATCTTGTTTTTTCTGAGATAAAAAAAAGTGTCTCTCCCGATTTAATCCCTTTTCATCCTCCTCTCCCTTTTTCCCTTCTTTGTTTGAGGAACGTGTTAATGTCATCGTCAGACCTGGCTGGTTTTGTGAAGAGGCTGTTGCTTGGAAGTCTTGTATTGTTCCGCCCGCAAGTTCTAGTTCCATCCACAGTCCAATTTCCATGGGAAGAACATTTTAGAAAATACAAACATAGTTTATTTTTGGGCAAAATTGATAACAATTTAATATTTCATCAGTGTAGTGTTATAGGTAGAGATATGGTAAAATAGCATTAATTTTCAGTTTTTTTAGCATTAATTATTGGAAATTTAACGTTTTGTGGCATAATTTAGCATTTTGTAGCAAAATAGGTAAAAATGTCTTTCGTCAATGTTTTTAGGGCCTATACAAAGGATTTATGATAAAAGCAACGACTAACAGAATGTGGCGATTAGCCGGATGGGCTGTGGAAGGCACAGGATGCAAGTAAAACCCGAGCTGAAGCACACAGACGAGTGAAACTCAATGATTTTTTAATCACTTATTTCCGCTGAAAAACATCGTTTTATAGAAATTCTCAGCATTTTATTTAAATGCACAGCATTTTCAGGGAATTCGCGTCTATTTCGCTAAATAGAATAATTTAGCTAAAATACTCTCAAAATCACGTTTTTCGCGTTAATTTGCGAAATAAAAATCGCTTTAAACACTTTCAAATGCCATGAAACGCAAAGAAAACTTATAAAAACCCTATTTTCGACCCTTTTTTTCTTTTCGCGTTTTTCGCAAAAGCGAATTTACCCTATCTCTAGTTATAGATCCTTATAGTATATAAGATCTAAATTACATCTGAATATCACATAACTTGACGTTTGAATACATTAAAGTAGATCTAGTAACTTCTATCTATGACTATTGGACTGTACAACAGCAATGCACGTTAGATTCCTTACTATTGTTCCAGTCATTCCATTATTTCGCCTCTCTCTCGATGAATTACATGAAATAGTTATGTAACTAAGGTGCCGTGTATGTTCTCATCAGTTGGTACGTGGACCTAAGTTCAAACTTGTCTAGGATTGTTTACCAATGACGGGAATGTCACAGAATGTGGTGTACAAAGGGTGGACCTTCCTTTATTATTTATCACTCTCTTTTCATGTAAATGCGGGTAGATTTCATATACATTCTGCCTCCATCATCCATACACTACTAGCGTAGTTAAATGTGAATAGCCCTGACGAGTAATAAGACTTGTTTAGATAAAACAACAAAAACTAAGGTATGGTCCAACGTCTTTCATCCCAAGGGCCAAATATGAATATCAGTTTGCATCACGGGCAGAATATATAATTAGTAATCCCATCGACCTAATTTAGGCCCACAAACAACACTTGATAAAAAAATTCCTTTCAATACTAATACATAAATTGTATTTTTAATTTGTAGAATCTTTAAAAATTTTACTGCAAAAAAAATTATATTAATCTCCCAGATTTTAGTTTTTCAAGTTTGCATGCACACACAATTTCACAAAATAACAGCATTAGTAATATATATTTATACTTATTTTTTGATTAATCAAATAAATGTATAATAAAATGCACGCATGACCTTTTTAAATAAATATATTAATTTGAATCATTAGCTAATGTAACATCTTCCACCGAGAGGTTTTATTTTAATTTTCCTCCAGGATACTGTGAGGGCCACAATTTCATTGAGCGTGGATCGCATTTGGCCCGCGGGCCGCTAGTTGTAAACACTGGTGTAAGGTATGCATGAGAGTATTTTTTTACAGCACCACGTCTTACTACCCATTTGGGTTATAGGCCTCCTACTAATTACACTAACTGGCTAGGGGTGAGGAACGTTTAATTTAGAGGAAGTGTACCCGCATTTGTATGGAGGGAACGTGGAAAACCATCCTCAGTATACCCGACGGGGATTGAACCCTTATCTCCCTATCTTCGGCAATCTACTATGTTGTGAGAATAGTGCCTTATACCTTGCGGCCACCAACGCGGACTATGAGAGTATTAGAACATGTAGCTAATAGAAAAGGACCTCGTCACTGGCCGCAGGGTCTAAAGCGTGACGCCGGACTCCCGATGACGGGAAGATTGGGGATCGAAACTCGATCAGGGAATTGAGGTTTTTTATAAATGGTTTTCTACTCGCCCTCCATTCAAATGAGGGTATATTTTCTTTAAATTCAACATTACTCATTCCTAACATAATACCCTTATTAGTACATATGGGTACAGCCCGACCGGGTAGTAAGACGCGGGAAAACAAGGCTACATTTTGAGACTGACACATTATATGTTTTTGGTTTAATTTAATCAGCACTGATTTTTGGTCAATTTTTTTATACAAGTTATGCTTTGAACATCCATGTTGTAAAATAACACACGCACACGAGAACACAACTCAAGACTCTTAGTCAAACATGTCCTGCGCTCTTACCATCCAGGGTCATACACTATCCCCCCTTTTTAGGGTGACCTTTATGATGACCGTGAGAGGCTTTCAGAAAGACAGATACACAACTGGTCGACTTTTATACTGATGTACACAGCCAACCAGAAGAGAAAATGGAGCAGTTCACCCTCAGACTCCCAACTCTAGGGGGCACCCAACTGTCCCAACATCTCTCTCTTACAGCAGCAGACTCCGCTGCAGTCACAACTCTTGTGCATTAAAGAGCAATGGTGTGGGGTTTTAGTGATTTCCAAACCCAGGACTTTTTAAGGAGGCTAGAATTTTAAAAAGAAGAATAATGCATCTCACATTTGAAGGAAACTTGTTTTTTACTTATCCTAGTGTTTAATTTAAACATTAATAAAGCACATATAAATTAAGTAAGTAAATCTATGTAAAAAGGAGCCCCTAGGTCTTCTGAATCCCCTCCTTTTGGTCAAGCATAGATATAAGTTGTTTGTGCAGAGGCAAAGTTTTTCTAGCTAATCGAGCGTTACGAGATCTTATTTTTTAACTTGACCATTTGGAATTTCATCTGTCTGTCTATTAGAATGTTTGTTCCGGGATAACTATAAAATGCGTCGACCAATTTTAGAGAAATTTGATAGAAACTTTCTTAGAAACAAAATCCAAACAACGTATGTAGGACTATATGGTTTCTTGATCTGGTTATTTTTTTCAAGATGGAGGCCAATTAAAAATGTATCTGTGTGTTCTGTGATAATTGACAAATACGTGGACCAATTTTAACCAAATTTGTAATAAACATCGTTGAGCCTAGACCGAACGATGGATTTACTGTACACGGTTTTTCAATATGGCGGCCACTCTAAAGGTTTTTTTCGTTTTAATAGCTCACCTCAAGGGATTTGAATTTTAAAAATTCTAAACAACCTATCAAATACCTAGGGGATATTTTTGCAAATTTTGCCATACATTGCAAGAATGATGTTTAAAACCGCATGAACAACGTTTATTATCTATATTACTAAAATGAAGAGTGTGTTTGTCTCTATGTCACGAGCATTGCGCTTGATGAGACTTTATTTAATTAATTAAAAACTGGGTCAGAATAAATAAAATGACGAGATTTTTTTTCTCTCTCTGTTTGAAGCAAAGAGAAGCTTTTTTCTGGGGGTACTTTTGCTAGTTTATGTATATAATTTAATATTGAATAAAATATTTATTGGTTTTCTGTCTAACTTGATAACAAGATAAAATATCAACTTCAAATCCAAAGAGAAATTACAGGTGATATTTCAATTATAAATCCAAAGAGAAATCTTAAGACTTTGGTAACGATAAGAACATGACATAATTCATAACATGATGTAACTAGCATTCTTTGAATGGAGGGAGCGAGGTCTACTGTTCACAGAACTACTAGTTGGTACTCGGTACATAGTTCTAGTACATATTAAGAAATAGTACTGGATTAGCTATAGGTCAACATATATTTCAATCGTGCATATAAACAACATATCTAAATTAAATATTAACTATAATATATTTAAAATGTTTTACTTATCTTTTGAACAACCGATAAATTTGTGCATGCCGGAATCACGGAGAAAAAATAGTTATAATATTTTTTAAATATAATATACAAAAAACATGTCTCCTCTTTTCATCGTCTTTGTGATTGGATCGCTTGCAACCTTTAGTTGTAAGAGCAGCCATCTCCCGGGTTCGAATTCCTTCCACAGCACTGCTATTTCAATGAATGTGCTGACATGAGACATCGAACTGAGTTTGAGCTCGGATGAATAGACGGAAAGAGTAGAGAAATTACAACTGAGAGCTCCTTGAGATATAAAATAAAATTAAAAAGGTTTTCTATAAACTGGAACGGCGCATTCCAAGACGGAATAAATCATTATAAAATGAAATGCGGTCGTCTAAGGCACGGTAATGCTCTAGACATTTGAATTCAAATAACATCCAATATTTGAATAATCTAAACATAATACCATAGAAGCTTCAGTATTTCCGGTATTTTTTAGATGTTTTCCCCGCATAGGTGGGCCCACGGACAAAGTAGTCGGGCTCATTTAGTCTTGTTTACCACACAGTGCTAGGTGTACGTGGCGCTCGGCTTTGACTCAGCATCACGGGGATCGACCTCCGACTGGGTGAGCTATAATTATTTTTTTCTACAGTGTTGTTTCACATATTCTCTTAAGGTGAACATGAAAAGGCTCCCTTAAATTTCACTTATCATCCTGTTATCTCAGACTAAATAGTTACAGGCAAATCTAGCTAAGCCTGGACTTGACTCGATAGAAGGATTAGAATCCCGGTTAGTCACGTTTTGGATTAAATGTTTTTCCTATTTTATTTTTAGGTTAATTTTGATGCGTTTTATTAAATTTAATCCTTGTTACCTTTTTTTCTTTTAGATAACACGTCGTTAATATTCAGCTCATTGGTACTAAGGTTTACTCAAATAAAATAAAAGCAAATTTACTCTCTTATTGCTCTAAAAGCTATAATTTAATCATATAGTAGGATTCCGATAGGAAAGGTTTTTCTCATATAAAATACAAACAAATTTTTTGTGGTTAACAATGTTAAAATTTTACCATATTATTTATTAGTGGTTATTTTACAGGCAATTAATTACACTGTCTATCAAAGGTGACAACTGCAAATCACGTGACCTGACGTATGCGTCTATAAAAAGTCTTAGTAATTGTTTGTAATTATAAGATACGGTTCTTTCTACAGCAGTTCTACTATGCATGGGAGGCGGAGGAGCAGTTCTAAATTTCACAATAAGTCTAATCTAATTGACCCGTTCTAGTTTGTAAGCTACTTCATTATAATTAAGTTTGGACGAAACCTTTATATTTCCCATTAATATGATCAAATTCTGGGCCATTAGATTTAATTTGAAAGTAGTACTACCCACTTCAAATGACATTATTTCCTCCGTACAGACAAACCAAGACAATCGGTAGTAATAATTTCGTAAATAGCACGTTTATGAAAACGCGCATGAAAGTTGAATGTAAGAAATTTAAGCCGCACACTTTCACAGAGAGATGAAAAAATAATAAAATCTATGACTATTTTATAGTATTTAGTTTTTTTAGCCCTGGTTTATTTCTAGCATATATTAAAAGTCCTGTAATTTGCTCCTTTTCCTTCAGAATTGAACACACAGTCGACCGGCTCGAGCGTTTGAGTGAGGCTAAATATTCGTAACTTGGGGCTAATTTCATAGTCAGATTAAATAAGTCTCGTCCGACACCTTTGATACGTTGGTAGCCTGTCTGTCTACTGGGCTAAGGGTGCCGGGCTCGATTCCTGGCATGACTCAAAACAAATATAATTGGTGAAATGTGGATGTCCCCTTCCCTAGCTGGGGGCTGGATGTTGTGTCTGTTCTAGATTTAAGTTAGTTTATAGGTCATGTGCTGATATACTCAATCGGCTCAGAAAGTGCGTGTTAAATACCTCAAATAAATTAAAATAAAATATAAACTAGTAAGGACAGGCCGACAAAGCTGACAGACAGCGTCAACATTGATACCTCGAGATGTTCGTTCACCGAAAAACGAGAGTCCTTATCCGACTTACAAAAGTCCGTTTAAGGATGTAAATTTATAATGTGCGATATTTCAAGTTTTAGGGAAATTTAGGATTGCCTATATTTGCGTAAAAAAAAGAAACAGCCTTAAATAATGTTGTTTGCACTTGATAACACACTGACTGTACCGTTAGATGCAAGACATTAATTTGGATTATAACAATTTCCCAGTTTGTGATAAGAAGAAATGTAGCCAAATTATAATGGCAGCATCATAAGATTATCGCAGAAGGATAAGAGTCTTTACGTCTTTACGAACTTGATTTAGACAAATAAAATATGTATTAGTGATTGTATACATGTAATGTTGATAACATGATTAAAAGAGTTGTGAATCGGGGAAAAATTAATAAAATGTTACAACTAATAAACAATTTTCTGAGCTGAACACATAATTAGGGACTCGGGCGTAAGAATAAAAACTAAGGACTAACCAGTGGCGTACCCATGTAGAAAGGTTAAACAAAATTGTGTAAGTTACTTGAAGATATATTTTAACGATGTATATTTTAATTTTGTGCAGAGCTATAAAGTGATAGTATGATATAGCTTACACTTATACACTGGATAGACAAATCAATAATAAAATTATAGTTTTACCCCTTATCCCTTTCATTCTCCCAAGATGTTAATTAAATTGAATGGTAAATTGGTATAGTTAGTACTAGACAAAAGGGTCTTGATTCTTTTAAATTATGAATAGATATTTTTCAAATGATGATTAATTGTATTCTATAAATTGAAGAAGCTGAATAATTCCCAATGGAGCTACCGTCAGTAAAACTTCAAAGAGAGACTTGCTCCAGTTGGTCTCCAATATTTTACGATTATCGCTCCACTGATCCCTCGACGCAAATTATTCAGAGACAGAAATAGCAATCGTAGTCCCGGAGATGTCCCAATCCTTTGACTGTATATCATCCTCATCTACGTGTTGGGGAGACCTATTACACCGAAATCACACCAATTAATTCCATAATTGAAAGAGAGATTCGTTCACATTTGAATAATGCAGACCATTTCGGAGAGTCCATAGGCGATGAATATCGTTCCGGTTTAGTCGAAGTGGTTCGAACAAATGGCTGCTCATCCCTTGGTTAAAATATAAACTTGTCATGCGGTGGTTCTAGTTTCGAGAGTGGCCCGCGGGGGGCAGACGTCGAATGCTTTGAACTGGTGAGCCATGATTAGAAAATGGCGGAGGGGTAGACTGTTCCTTCGAGAGTATGTCGTCAGGTTGAACACCGTTGTGGTCAGACTCAAGCCTAGTATCGAGAAATGGATGCGTATTGTGTTTTTGTTTGATCCTTTGTGGCCAAGTGATGTCATTTTCAGCACGGCATTTCAATAATTTATATTGCTCCACTGGGCTCATTTAGAAAAATAGCTCATTATTAAAATTAAATCTTACATCAATTTTAATTATAGTAATTTCAATTTCCTTTATTATAGTGCTGGCCAACAGTCTTGAGACCTATGACAGGCCAGCACTGAAAAGTACACAAGTACCATAGAAGCGTGTATAATAACAAAATAAAATAAACAATAATAGCTAAATAATTATACATACTGATTAATAAATACAAAAAATAGGACATAATAATAGTAATAATAACTAACTTGAAAGTAGTAAAAGCATAAGTACGGTATTTAAAAATCAGTAACAATAAGCAAAAAAATAAAGCAGAGTAATGTAAGTTGAAGTCGACAAATCTGGAATTAATGCTGTGGACACAACAGCCTATAGGGGGGCTCACCTTGTAAGAGTCCGAGAAGGGTCATGATCAAGAGCAAATTTACAAGAAATTTTGCTAGTGAAAATATTAAAAACAAAAAGGGCATCACAATAAAGTCCACGCGAGAAGAGAGTTTGAAGCCCTAAGAGGTTTCAAGTTCTGTCATAATCATAATAAATCCGGTTAGTAAAGATTTTATCAAAACGCGTAATGATAAATTTTCTTTGGACCTTTTCCAACCTTAGGGAGTAGTTAAGGTAATGGAATTACAAGCAACAGTAGCATATTCTAACTTAAATCTAACCAGAGTGTAGTACAGGCATAAAAAACATGGTAGTGGAAGTAGAATTTGTTGTCCAGGAGAACACCTAGATCATTAATATAACGGGAGTAATTGGCCAATTAATTAAGTAAAGAAGATATAATTAGTTTTTCTAGTAAAATATATACTTGGTCTTAAATTTATTAATAGATATTCCATTTTCAAGAGACCATTGTAAAATTCAATTTATACCATTTTGTAATTATATACAATCCGCACTTGATTTAATAATTTTAAATACTTATTATCATCCGCAACGAGTAAATAACTAGATGAGTTTAAATATTTATCAATTTCATCAATAAACACATTAAAGAGAAGAGGACCTAAATTAAAACCCTGAGGTGTACTACAAGGGGCTAAAAATGTGTTGGAGGTGTGAGAATCTATTTTAATAGTGGATGATCTTTTGTGCAAATAGCTGCTAAACCAATTTACATATGAGTAGGTTAGGCCAATTTACACAGTTTCGAAAGTGCTGACATAAGTCAAATGCTTTAATTTGGTCAAAATAAATAGCATCAACCTGACAAAGAGACTTGAGGGGCAACATGTCCCAGAAACTCTACTAAAATTGTGACAGTAATTTTTTTAATATAAAGCCATGTTGTTTTTCTGAGAGTTTATTCTTTAGGTGGTGGAAAGTATGCTTGTGTATTATTTTCCCGAATATTTAAGAGAGAAATAGATCTATAATTAAAAACTTTGTTTTTCCCCCCCTTTTTTTATAAATAGGCATGACAACAAATTGTTTCCATTTGAGGGGAAAAGTTTAATTTGATAAGCTGATGTTAAAGATATGGGCTAACTAAGGGCTGAAAATAGTGGCACAGTCTAACAATAAAGCTTGGAACTCCATCTGTCCCGACACACCATTAGTTGAATGAACACAAAACTAATCAACAGTGGCCAGGTCATTGTAAAGATTGAGGTAATCACCACGTGCATAATCTATATATGTGGTGGGGTAGCATTATTTTTACTATCAATGGGTACATCTAGTGTAATCAATAAGAGTGAGTGAGCTATATCAATATTTATTAGTGATTGATATGTCACCAAAGGGTGGTGGAAATTAGCAAAAACAAAGTCTAGGAGGTTGGTGTTATTATCAGATTCGTTATATTGTTCTAATCCTATTATATTGGTCGATGCAAGAAGCTGAGTAGCTTTTAACTTAATGTAGAAATGAGATCTATTTTGAACATTATGATATTTCCAATCAATTTTGGGGCAGTTGATATCACCTAATAGAATTGTTTGAATAATAATAATAATAATAATGTCATGTCTGGGTCCAATCTGTATCTCAGTTTGCGGAAAGATTAGCCAGTACTAACGTACCGTTGTCCAGGGGACGCCCGAATCTACTAATCGTACATCCTTTCCGTGGAGGCTCTCTCCATGTCTCGATGAGATGAGGTGATGGTGAATATGACGGGGTGGAGCCAGTGAATATCTTAACCTAACTTAAGACTAATTAACCAAACCTTGGTGACCATGGGAATTATTCCCCTTGCGAGAAAAAAAATACCTCGATACCAGCTGGGAATTGAACCCGGGACCTCTAACTCAGCAGCCAGGAGCTCTAACTACTATGCCACGTGATCGGTTATTTTTAATGGTTGAAGATGTTCACGGTACATCCTAACACTTATAGAAATATTATCTCTCTTGATTTTTCACTTTGAAAGGTGTGATAGTAAATGTTAATCAGAATGTTTCAAAATATATAGTTATTTATATGACAGCTTGAGAAGACAAACAGATTTGAAAAGGTTCAATAAACCAGGGTAGAATCTGTCCTGCCTGTTTAGCCTAATAAGTTGGTTTTTAGGACTCTCGCAGGAACAAAATTGTGACCTCTATTTAAATCAAACTACACATATGCATACGATGTAAATAATATATGAATATTTTCAATTTGAAAAAAAATATCGTTATACTAAGGCCTAGATCTAAAAAAATAAAGGTTTCAACTAATTTTGTGGTAAGGGAAGGTTTATCTCCAGGATTTTTGTTTCAGTAAAATAGAACAGAAAATGTTTCCGTATTGACGGTATATGGACCAGTTCGATAAGTACCATTCATTAGTTAAAAAGCTATCAGGGAGCCTCGCAACACATAAAGGGACCGCAGAGGGAACTTATATTCACCTCGTTTATCCTGAAAGGTAGCGGCATTACCTTGACTAACTACACTATGGCCCTATATCATAAACTACACCATAGTTCAACCAATCAAGGTAAGTATGCTGTTGCTTTTCAGGGCAAACACGAGGTACATGCTTTACATTTTTCTAAACGTCCTCTCATTCCCAATTAGAAAAGTAAACAAAATAGTTGTGTAGTATTGACGTCAGAATTACCGACCAAACGACATCTCTGTGAAAGCTTATTTTGGGGAATGGTCATGGGAGCAATTTAGTGTAGTGGCTTTCAACCTGTGGTACGCACACCACTAAGGATACAGGGCATAGGGGAGAGCGGGGGTGGTTGGTTACAATTTGCATATTCAGTTTTTTTAAATCTTTTAAAAATTGAGTTTAAGTAGATCAATAGACAGACCTTGTTTCATAAGCTAGTTAAAAATGTATTCATCAAACGTATAGGTCAAGTAAATATTGTATATGTTTGTTTCTGCTGTGCCGACCAACGCCTCATACGCACTATGTATGGGGTACGTTGGCAAATGTTATATAAATCATTACCACTTAAAAATAAAGAATGATCACATTATTTAATATTAAAAACAAATTACAAACTAAATTATCAACCTCATTATAATACTCGTGGTTCAGATTGTTTGAAGTTATTCAATCACTAGACCCTATTCTTATTCACAATTGTGCATGCATAACAATTATTATCTTCAGTACACGCCACATGAGCTCACATGTTACATGCAGTGCATCGAATCCAACGTTCCTTTGGTAAACTGTTCGAGAATAGCTCCGAACAAACCAAACAAAAGGTTTCAGCTTATTCTGACTCATCAGATGTAGATAGGCTTATGTTTGTTTTTGAATTCAATTGTTGTTGTTTTCCCTCAATTTTCCTCAAACAAACGTTTTTTAGAATTTTTAACTTTATTTTTATTTGAAGTATTTGTTTTCTTTATATCTTCAAGTGCTTTCTTAATTGGAATGTCAGTTAAATTGACGTGTTTCTCATTTTGCCATTGTTTGTAGGCCTAACAGAAGAATGTTCTTGGTCCTGCTTTTGGGTGGGTTCGGATCTGTTCCAAAGATAGGTCTATGATTAAACTTTGTCTTTGATACCCTGAGGTAGACGGGGTGGTACGCATTTTTCCTGCAAAATAAATTAAATACGGTTATACATTAAAACTTAATTTTATCGTGAAAACTCTGTGTTCATTATATTGGGGCTCGTTGGCACAGTGGGCTAACCATCCCCATAGTGAGTGTGCCAAGCAAACCCGTAGCCATTTTATTTGGTTATATCATATATACTCTATTGAAAAATCAGTTTAGATTGTCTAAGTAGAATAAAGTCGTAGATAAAAGTCTAGTCTTCTTAATAAACGCCGATAAAATATATTATTTCATACAAGCTCATTCTTACTAAACAATTTGTTAAATCATAAGAACTTACCACAGATAAAATTCCATAAAACGAACTTGCTCCAACACTATACACGCTGACGGCTCGAAACAAACATGGCAGAAGCGTCTTGTGTATATTCAACGAAGGTGTAGATGGTGCTGCGCTGAGTCAAATATTTTAACAGTTATTAAGACTGTGCCAACCTACCCCTGTAGCCAACTAGCCCCGGTCTCCCCTATTTATCAGGGGTACTCAAAAGTAGTTTAATAACGACTGAATTATTTCGCGCCAAGCTAACCAAATTTGAACTAACTAAAAAAAATTAATTGTACTCATTAGTTGAGTATTTGTTGTATTTTAATTCAAATATGAATGTTGTATTCTCATTAAGTTTTTCTTTCACTTTTTATACTTGAGCTGCGAATATATTTTACCTAATTGACATGTGAGATTGAAAAGTGTTTACTGAGCTAAAATGTAGGCTATATATTGATTTTTGTAGCTTGGCATGTGAAATATATAACTAGTTATTCTTGAAGAGTTGTTTTAATCGAAATAACACTCTTGTTTCGTAAGATGAGTAATTACTAATTAGTTTTAAAGTAGCACTAGTATGATAAGGGAGAAGGTCTTTAATTAATTAATATATTTATTTATTTAAAAAAATTCACTCTCGGGGTATTTGGGTGTTTACAGGCGAGAGGTTGTGCAACAAAAAAAAAGATTGAAAATTACTAATCTATAAGATAGTTTTTTTAAATGTTGGTTGCGATCCCACTAGCGAGACTATTTATCTCTTTCTCCCCCCCTGTCACAAATTGTACTTGGAAATGCAGAAGAAACACCATTTAATCGTTTTTTTAATTGTGCGATTAAATTTGTTAAATATTTTCCGTAAAACAGCATGGAATTACTAATTAAGGCCGGTCAAAAACTATATCTGAGTCAAGATTTTGTAATTTGGTGCCTACCATCAATTATTGAGTAAATTTACACTAGGCAATATTAAATGAATCGTTTGTACATAATTACTGTTTGAGTTGGATTCATTATACATCGAAACAATACGTAAATGAATGTTAAACGTTATGGTAATTGTATTGACCAGTGGCAAATTATTACCTCTGCAATGTTTGTTCAAAACTAGCAGTTAGATCAATACTTTGAAAGATGTACAGTACTAGCGCTATATTTATGTGGAATGTAGCGTCATAGCTCACGTCATAAGCGGGATTTACATTTTATCACTTTACCTGATTCAAGTCCACTTGAGTTAAATAACTTGTGTGTGTTTACATAAGATCAAGTAAAAACTTAACATTCAAGCACAAATATCAATGAGAGGGAAAATACCGGGTCAACATTCGCGATGTCCATGAAAAATATTCAAGAACTTTTGATATTATTATGTGTAGAAAATTAAACTAAACTTATTTACTGAAGCAATAATTTATTGATTTCAGCCAGATATATTTTTGATTATAAAAACTACAACTACAATGAGTTTTCATCTCAGAAAGTCCTGTGATAAAACAGTTGGACCTTAAAAAAAGTTATTTTTCAAGTTTTTTTTTTAAATTGAATAGAATTAAGGTCAATTTTATGTGTTCATCAGTAAAGGACAAAGAATGGTTAGATACATGTTCAAATGTTTAGAAAAACAAATAAACTCTGCAATTTATTCCCATTCCTGGTGCATAAATGTAAAACATTCATTTTTGTTTAGAAAGGGTTTGATGGAACAATGGGTGCCTGTTTGTAATGAGCCGCTTGATGTGGAAATGCATTGTGGGGAAGGAGACAAATATATATTATGCTAAATTGTATTGCCCCAGTTTTAGTGATACCGAATAGTTTTACTGATGATATTTTTTAGTAAGCCATACAATTAAAAAAACAAAATATGGTTGGTTAATCGATGAAAACTAATTTGAAAAGTCCCGTTTACATGATTGCACTGTGTCAATTGAGCTCCATAGGATGTTTATTCTCATTTACGGTAATTATTTGTACACTAATTTACCCGGGCATATATATTTTGGACATATATGTTTTTTTCCACTTGGTTCTATCGATATGTCCACAAGCTAGGGCGCACAAATTTCGTCCCCTAGTCATATTTTGGCTTCTGGAGGCAATGTAAAATGGTATAATAATCTTAAATATGATGCATATATATCTCTCAACTATTATTTTACATATATTAAACCTATATCATGTCAAATTATAAACACTAAACACAATCAATTCTAAAAAAATCTGTGTTTATCTCTTTGTCCCCTTTAAATTGTTTGCGTAAATGGTAAACTGATTAAAAAAAAAGTATGTTGTTTTGCAAAGTTAACTCAACTTTATTCAAATACAAAATGAAATAGTAAAAAAATGTTATTTATAGATAAAATAAGTATTTTTAGTCTTCTGAGTAAAGTCGCCAATGAATTGGATCGCGTTCGTACATGTGCAGCAGATTTATACTCGATTATCTTGACTTTGACCTTAATAATAGCTATGTACATAGAGTCTTTATCCCACTGTTGCGTTTCGGCATCTAGTAAAAGTGAATATCGTCAGTTTCAAGGGACAACACTAGGAATATCATTGAGGACGAGATTAGGAACTTTCACGTTTTCAATATGGCGGCTACTACAAGGATCCACACTAGCAACTTAATTCAAACTAATCTATAACCATAAACTTGACCATACACTAAAAGTAACTGATGCGAACATTCGCTAGGACGATCCTCATAACTCATGCATACACACTTTCTTAGCGTCGCTAATAGAATGCCTTATGAAACGAAATGCCAAACATATAGTGAACATGAGATTAAACTAAATAAACTTTACAACTGGAAGAGAGATGGATGGGAAAGTTTCCCTTTTCATGACCCTGAGGGACACCATAGAATCATCACTTGCTTTGTTTATGTTTTTTTTTAAAGACAGCTTTACCACCGGAATAAACATGCACATAACACATGAAGAATGCAACATGACACATGTGCCATCGGTGACTGAACGCTTGTTAATAAGTGATACACCATGTTTGAGTAGACTGGTACACTGTTCCATGTTTGAGTAGACTGGTTCACTGTTCCATGTTTGAGTAGACTGGTACACTGTTCCATGTTTGAGTAGACTGGTACACTGTTCTATGTTTGAGTAGACTGTTTCACTGTTCTATGTTTGAGTAGACTGTTTCACTGTTCCATGTTTGAGTAGACTGGTTCACTGTTCCATGAATGAGCAGACTGGTTCACTCTTTCATGTTTGAGTAGACTGGTACACTGTTCCATGTTTGAGTATACTGGTACACTGTTCCATGTTTGAGTAGACTGGTACACTGTTCCATGTTTGAGTAGACTGTTTCACTGTTCTATGTTTGAGTAGACTGTTTCACTGTTTCTTGTTTGAGTAGACTGGTTCACTGTTCCATGTTTGAGTAGACTGGTACATTGTTCCATGTTTGAGTAGACTGATTCACTGTTCCTTGTTTGAGTAGACTGTTTCACTGTTCCATGTTTGAGTAGACTGGTACACTTTTCCATGTTTGAGTAGACTGGTTCACTGTTCCATTTTTGAGTAGACTGGTTCACTCTTTCATGTTTGAGTAGACTGGTTCACTATTTCATGTTTGAGTTGACTGGTTAACTTTTCCATGTTTGACGTGCGGCAATAGTTTAGTTGTTGATTCGGTCAAGCTGTGCGTAAATGTTAAATTTCACTACACCATGTATAATGATTAAAAATTTAGTATTGATTTTGTATGTATCGTTAAAGATATCTTGAATATTATATTAACACGCGGAAGGATTGTAGAGACATGTGGTAGAGAAGATATGGGAAGAAACAGCAAGAATTTGTCAGGATTGTTTTCTAATTCAGAAGATAAAACACAAGCACCAAGAATTAATACATTTGGAATAACTGGGTAAACTCATAAAGGTCATTTCTTGTTTCGCCTTTTTAAATTTCTAGTGGCAGCAGATCCTCTTCATCAGACAACCTCTCTATGACTGGATTCTCTCATGTGCCATGTGCTATGTGCCATTCTATCTGAACGATAGAGATTACGCTGCTCCAAAGAAGCTCCAGTGCAACACACGTTATAAAAAGATTCCTCTGCACTAAGGAAATTCCATGGAAACACACGTTATAAAGAGAGACTGCTCTGCACTAAAGAAGCACCATGGCAACACAAGCTATAAAGAGAGAGAGAGACTGCTCTGAACTAAAGAAGCACCATGGCAACACAAGCTATAAAGAGAGAGAGATACTGCTCTGAACTAAAGAAGCACCATGGCAACACACGTTATAAAGAGAGACTGCTCTGCACTAAAGAAGCACTATGGCAACACAAGCTATAAAGAGAGAGAGAGACTGCTCTGAACTAAAGAAGCACCATGGCAACACAAGCTATAAAGAGAGAGAGAGTCTCTGCACTAAAGAAGCACCATGGCAACACAAGCTATAAAGAGAGAGAGAGACTGCTCTGAACTAAAGAAGCACCATGGCAACACACGTTATAAAGAGAGACTGCTCTGCACTAAAGAAGCACCATGGCAACACACGTTATAAAGAGAGAGAGAGACTGCTCTGCACTAAAGAAGCACCATGGCAACACAAGCTATAAAGAGAGAGAGAGAGACTGCTCAGCACTAAAGAAGCACCATGGCAACATAAGTTATAAAGAGATAGAGACTGCTCTGCACTAAAGAAGCACCATGGCAACATACGTTATAAAGAGATAGAGACTGCTCTGCACTAAAGAAGCACCATGGCAACACAAGCTATAAAGAGAGAGATAGAGACTGCTCAGCACTAAAGAAGCACCATGGCAACATAAGTTATAAAGAGAGAGAGAGACTGCTCTGCACTAAAGAAGCACCATGGCAACACAAGCTATAAAGAGAGAGAGAGAGAGACTACTCTGAACTAAAGAAGCATCATGGCAACACAAGCTATAAAGAGAGAGAGACTGCTCTGAACTAAAGAAGCACCATGGCAACATACGTTATAAAGAGAGAGAGAGACTGCTCTGCACTAAAGAAGCACCATGGCAACATACGTTATAAAGAGATAGAGACTGCTCTGCACTAAAGAAGCACTACAATATCACAGATTAGAGAGTTGATAATTTCTCAGGGGTACGAGCTGTCCCTCTTACCAATACAAGCAGTCCGTGCACCAGCTTACCGCAGAGTCCTTTCCTACTGCTGTGATAGAGATATTTATTACCGTTCTGGGTAATTATTACCCACGCCAAATAAATTAGCACCGTAATGTGTGAATTTATGAGGGCAAACAAAAGTTAGCAGCAGTTGGGTCGGTATCTTCCGCAGCCTTACCTTGGAATACAACAAGGGGACAAGTGCCTTTTTTTTAAATTATTAATGTACTCTTTTGCGCCAATAGGAAACTTGAAACAAGGAAACATGAACAGGAAGGAAATGTACAAAGGCCTCTTCTTTATATAATATGTACGTTAAAAGTGCATCCGGTTGGTAAGTAAACTCTGGATCTTTTATTTTAAAACCAAGCACCCTGTCGGGAAAATAAGTAAATGGACATGTATTTCGTTACTAAATCAAATACGCATTTACTTTTTAAAATCTCATTTGTAGTCACGTTATAGATTTGAAATGAAAAAAAAAAAAAGTCCAGCTCCAATAGAGAATAAATAAAGATAGCTCGTTGTTATGTTCTGCTTTGACCCAGGAGGTTGAAATTTAAGTCTAATTCCATTCAGATGCAGTTAGGGTGGTTTTATACAGTGCGATTCTCATTTTGCTTAAAACAACATATTTTTGAGTGAATGTTGTTGAATTTCCTTTTCGGTTCACCTCCGTTATCCTTTGACCCCAAACTATTGTAAGTTAAAGATATCCTGGACGATCAATTAGACTTGGAGCACTTAAAATAATGTTAATAATCTAATAGCTACGAGTTTATATCAAATTACGGGATATTAGAGATGTTTAAAAACGACATTATTATGAATTTTTTTTAAATATAATATTGTAACATGAATTTATGATTGTATCCTATTTGTTAGATTTTTTTTAAATACGATAAATCTATTCAACTATCTCTATATTTTTCACTGTCTTAGAGTTATATGTATTTATTAATTATGATAGCATAGTAGGAATGGGTAAGGTAGACTTTTATAAGTAATGCACCTTCGTTAGTGAGGAGGGATTGTGTGAAACTATTAAGGAAAACAACACTCTCAGTATACTCGACAGGGATTCGAACCACGATCTCCCTACCCTAGCAATCCAGTCAGACACCCTAGTGACGGATGCCGGTCTTATTTATTCAATATTTGAAGGATGGAAATCACTTGTGTGAAGCTGATTGCAAGCATCGATTGTTTTCTGGCGCTAAGGTTGTTTTTCCGACTGTACAAAAGCTATCAGCGTGACCTATCAATTTCGCCCTGACACACTGGAGCACCATTTAGTAACGATCTTTGAACATGGCTGGTAGTTTTATATCTGTACTGCACGAGCCATTAAAATACACCGGCTATTCCACCTCGTAAACCGCGAGATTCCGCTATTCGAGTGTACGTAGCTCATTCAGCTCAAACAACAGTTCACTCTCTGCATGTTAGTCTCTAATAACAACTGTTGTCATGAGAATGGACTTCATAGTATCGTTCCTTAAAACACAGGCTTTCAATATCTTTCGTTTCGTGGCACACTTGGAGGTAATAAGGAGTTAACAGCAGTTGGAACAAAGGAAGATTTTAAAATGAAAAATATAATTATTTGTTTTTAATGATTGGCCGCAAAAAAAAAGTTTGTATCTAGGAAAAATCGCCTCGGTATACCAGGCTAGGATTTAAATCCTGACCTCCCCGTCACAGCAAAACCACGACTTACCAGACTGATGCTTTAGTCCGCGTGTCCACCGATATGGTTAAGTCGCTAATAGCGAGCACACCTATGCTATAAAGTGTTGATGGTAAAAATAAAATGTAAAATGGATTTTCGAAGAGATAAATAAATTCTCTAGGTGTTGTTGGTGCGCCTGGTGTGACGATAAAAAGTAACCCGCGGCCATCACCGGCTTCACACACTCCCTGTCTTAGCGGGGAGCTGGATGGAGCTCGTAAACCTAACTTAGAGCCAGTTTCATAATCATATTTAGTACGCCTAAAGTGCGAGTCGATACTAAACACAGGACGACACCTACCTAGACCAGAATGGAATGGGCCAGTTTCGCATATGAAACTGGCCCATTCCATTCAATTTCAGGTAGGTGACGTCTTGTATTTAGTNACCTAGACCAGAATGGAATGGGCCAGTTTCGCATATGAAACTGGCCCATTCCATTCAATTTCAGGTAGGTGACGTCTTGTATTTAGTATAGCGCCGCACTTGAGGCATACTAAATCTGACTATGAAACTGGCCCTTATTCTCGGAATCCAGTTTTAACACTAATTATTTTATTAAAAGCGCAGCAGCCCATTTGATAGTTACCGGGCCATCAGCACCAATAACCAGCATCGTGCATACGCTGCTGTAGCTTGTTTTTTTTTCTACAACTTTCATTAGTTCATCGCCCTTTACGAAAGGAAATGTCTTCGGAAACGACAATCGAACGGACGACAACGATTTCAGTCACCAACTTAATTATACGTGTTCTGTCTCTTTTCAGCTCCTCGCTAGTAGAACTGGAGGTTTGTACAATTCAGTCTCATTTAGTTTCCAATGGAAGTTTGAAAGTTGTTTTTACAACCTACATCGGAGAAACTACACAAATATGATTGAAATTATTATTTTACCGAGCGTTCGATTAACTCTTTTATTTTTTAGATCTCTATTTTTATGTGTAGGAGGACCATTAGTATTTGTTTGGGGAAAAATAGGGCCAGAAGCGATGATCTAAAAAAAAAAAAATTGAGTTAATGTCGCGTTGGCGCACACAATCAGCAGGATAACGGTTTTTTTTTCTTTATACCTTGCGTCTCATTACCCCTTCAGGTTATACGCATGGATATATATATAAATTGCACTTGGGTTGAGTTTTGAGGAAATGTACCCGCATTTTAATGTAGGGAGACTGAAACCCCGTTTAGGGGAAAACCACCCTCACTATGCTTGACCGGGATTCGAACCCTGCCCTGATCGTCACCCTATATGCACACTAAATGAGCTTGACACGTATACCGCGTGGGTTTATATAATGCTATTAATATAATTGGGGTTATTTTATTTTCTGGTGAATGAAACCAATCGTAAATGTTTTGCTTTGAAGTGTATTACTTTTGTACTTTCTACCTCAAGTATATCGGTAAACTCTTTCCTTGTTAAAATGATAGTTACAATAAACTCCCGGTTTAGTAGATATATGATAATGCACGGATTATTGAAAACACGGGTAGTCGAATTACAATTTTATATTTTATGTTGACATTTGTGAACTGTATCTCTAACTGAATAATCATACTTTGTATCGAACAGTTTTACATAGACCCGCATTAATAATTGTATAGTACACCTTGAATGTTACTATGTCCTCCTAAATCTGTTTTATGAACTAGCCGTGTATTATTTTCTACTTTCTAACTAATTGTTGACTTTTTTTCTTATGACAGTTGTAATTTTTCGCTGAACTGGAGGAGATATTATGAGTGGTAGAGCCTATGCTTGTTAAGCTGCGTTCACAGTACCACGCTTACTGCTGAGTTATTTATTTTATTGAAAAATACGAAAACTACCTTATACTATAGAATGTACACAGATAATTCACAAACCGAATAACCCAAGTACGGATAGTTGGAAGTTACCTGTATAGTGATAGCAAACATTCCCGGCCAGATGACAACATTTGATAAGCATTATGGACATCTTAAAGTTGGAAACTAGAAGCATGAATATTATTCCAAATCTAATTTGCCAACTCTGGTTAAGTAATATATTCTGATTTTTTCCTTTATCCTTATAATAGCACATAAATTATATTTCTCAAACCTATTCTTTTTTACTGTAAAAAAAAACCCCAAAAAGCCCTGTATACACTTTTAATTCAGAATGACCCTTCGACTGGTTAGTGTCGCCCGCCCGCACCATCTAGGAGAAAGCACATGTGTTAGTAAATTCCTGACAGTGCGGTAGTTTCCAATTGGTTTCCGCACTGAGTTTCTATGAGTGAGCGAGAAATAACCCACTAATTTTGCCGGCAAGGTATTTCAACTCACCCGTTTCGGTGCCCACGTGGTCTCTAAGGCGTCCCTCTGACGATAGACTAGAGTGCCTATGACGGGGAGACCAGAGTTCAAATACCGATCGAATGTATTGAAGGTTTTTTTCTTAAATTGATTTTCCCTCAACGCACGTACGGGTACAATTTCTCTCGATTCAACTTTCCTTATCCCTAACAGGCTAACCTAAACATGTAGCAGGATGCGGTGCTCTTTCTCTCTCTCTCTCTCTATATATATATATATATATATATATAACTTAGTATTAACTTACTGTATATTAATAAATTAATTGCTTTACTTAAGCTTGAAACAAATTTTATTTATTTGAATTTAAATGTTAATTGGCATTGCTTATAACTCAGCATATTATTATTTATTTATTTATTTGGCGCACATCTTACTGGCCATCTTTTGTTGTTTGCACTTTTAATTACACTCATTGAGGGGTATGGGCGTAGAATGAGTAAGATGCACCTACATTTGCATTGAGAGTCTGTGAAATCATTTAGATCAAATACACCGTCTCTACACCCACCCTGGATTAGAGCCCTCGCCTTCCTGCCAATGGCAAACCAAACTAGACTAGCTTGACGTTTACACCTAATTTCATTGCTGAGGGAACTGCATGCTTACTATTGAGCAACAGCGTTGTCATTCTTTTGTTTTCCGTGATGAGTCTTCCTTCGAATGTATATCAAATTTGGCAATGCTGGGCTGTCGTTGTTGCCACTAATTGGTGCTTCTTCCTCCAGCACAGTCGTAAAGTTACAGCAGTCTGTTTATCGTGTTCCTAATAGCTAGCTCAAAAACATTGACTAAATAAACACTCATATTTTATAAGTACTCTGTGTATAATAATATGTGTTATTGATCACGTTAAGATTTGGTGTGTATCTGTATGTGTTGGTTGCGTGTTTTGTATTTTTACAGTAAGGTTGTGGAACTATAGTTTATATAATGTTTATAAAATGCATGTTGTAATATATTTGTTTGTATATTAATTATGAGGAAAAAAAGCTTTATACATAAAATATTTTAAGCATAATTACGGAGGGAATAGAGAAACGTTAATAAACTTCAATCTTGAAAAAATTACGATTGTGGAAATAGGTAATGTTTCTAGAAAAGGCTGTATACCGATAGGAAATGCTTTTACCTGTCAATTGAACCCCCCAACCACCCCATGCCGCATTGTTTACAATGAGGGATTTCCAAGTAAACCCTCCCCCCTCACATTCCAACAACCGAAAGCTAGAAGATTTGGCAACTTGTACCAGAGAGAGAGCGAAGATAAATCTTTTCTCCATAAGACCTGCAGTTCCCTCAGCTATGAAATTAGGTGTAGTCCGTGGGGCCACCGACACGGATGATTTCAGCAAGTTTTTTTTTTTCTCTTTAGATGCCTTCAGATGTTGTTTATCAAATTTAGATTTAAAAAATAGATTAATAATTCTCAAAACTCCCCTCGATGATAAGATAAGCACATAATTAAATTATACATGTTATGTTATTAGCGATGTGTGTGCAATTGCTAATTGGTGCCTGAGCCTAGCTCGAGCAGATATTCTCCTAGAGTCCGACATGCCGCTCTTAGAGATATCTTGCCCGAGTTGATTACACTGTTTGCTATGCATTGAGCCGGCTTATTTCCCTGTGGCGCGCACATCTATCAGGCAGGTATAATAGAGCAGAGGTGAATTGCCACTCAGAAACACACATGAGGTAATTGCACCGAGTTCATGTCCTGAATACTCCTCGCAAGGAACATAGGACTTGAGATGGTTAAAACGCTATCAGAACTGTTTTATTAACTGACTTGCCGTTGTGTTGCAGCTTCTGTCAGCAGACTTCCCAGGTACTTAATTGAACTGCTCTATATTTTCCAACTCCTGATTTACAATTTTCGTTTTTAGGGTCTAGGGTCCTACTCTTTTCTTTTTGTAATAATGTAATAAGATAAAAAGTTATAATTATTCTTACTTTGTAAAGTTACTATTGCATTTTATTAAAAGCAGCCCCCTCAGTATTTTCAATTATCACCGTGACCTTTATGATTAGACGAGTTTGACACGTCTGCTGTACTAACGACTTAAACTCTTTCAAGTGTAAACCAATCTGGGCTTTTTAAAAGTTCAGTTACACTCCAAATTTGACTTATATTATATTTATGATTCGTTATAGCCTTAAACTAGTACCGTGGCTCAACATAATATAGATGTTATTTAAAGTATTTAAAAATTGTTTTTAAGCAAAGACTTTTACATAAAAAATTATTATTGGCTATTCCACCAATTTGCTACCCAGCACGTCTGTAGAATATGTCCCAGTTCTGTGTCGGAGACTTGTGCTACAACCTCCTGTGACATTTCTATGTCTGAGACATGTGCTACCTCTAGCTCCTGTGACAGTTCTATGTCTGAGACATGTGCTACCTCTAGCTCCTGTCACAGTTCTATGTCTGAGACATGTACTACCTCTAGCTCCTGTGACAGTTCTATGTCAGAGACATATGCTACCTCTAGCTCCTGTCACAGTTCTATGTTAGAGACATGTACTACCTCTAGCTCCTGTGACAGTTCTATGTCTGAGACATGTACTACCTCTAGCTCCTGTGACAGTTCTATGTCAGAGACATGTGCTACCTCTAGCTCCTGTCACAGTTCTATGTTAGAGACATGTACTACTTCTAGCCCTGTGACAGTTCTGTGTCAGAGACATGTGCTACCTCTAGCTCCTGTGACAGTTCTATGTCAGAGGCATGGGCTACCTCTAGCTCCTGTGACAGTTCTATGTTAGAGACATGTACTACCTCTAGCTCCTGTGACAGTTCTATGTCAGAGACATGTGCTACCTCTAGCTCCTGTCACAGTTCTATGTCAGAGGCATGTGCTACCTCTAGCTCCTGTCACAGTTCTATGTCTGAGACAGGTGCTACCTCTAGCTCCTGTGACAGTTATATGTCTGAGACACGTGCTACCTCTAGCTCCTGTGACAGTTCTGTGTCAGAGACATGTACTACCTCTAGCTCCTGTGACAGTTCTATGTCAGAGGCATGTGCTACCTCTAGCTCCTGTCACAGTTCTATGTCTGAGACACGTGCTACCTCTAGCTCCTGTCACAGTTCTATGTCTGATACTTGTGCTACCTCTAGTTCCTGTGACAGTTCTATGCCATATACTTGTGCTACCTCTAGCTCCTGTCACAGTTCTATGTCAGAGGCATGTGCTACCTCTAGCTCCTGGGACAGTTCTCTGCCTGAGACATGTGCTACCTCTAGCTCCTGTGAAAGTTCTATGTCTGAGACATGTGCTACCTTTAGCTCCTGGGACAGTTTTATGTCTGAGACTTGCGTCACCTCTAGCTCCTGTGATGCAAGGAGTGCCGTTATTCTGTAAACGGCACGTTAGCCGTAGTTTGCGCTAACGTCCTCACATAAGCAACGACACGTCCCTTCCCGAACTTCAAGCCCTGCCCTTAATTTATGAGCGTTGCCAACTAATTGTCCGTCCCTTCCGCGGTCCCGGGTAGGCGTAACAGGCGTAACTGTAGAGTAAGTAATTTGAAGAAGGAAAAGTAAACATCTAAACGTTGTTGCTACTATCAGTTTACACAAAGGATAAAAAGTTGTTGACATTTTTCGTCGAGGGCGAAAAAAGTAATACAACTTTTATTACTCTCCAACTCAACATGATACTTACCTTCTTCTTTTCCCCTGTGAAATTATTTTGGCGTGTGATGCTGGAGTTAATGTCTTCATCCTCTGTGACGCATCTTAATAGTGACATTAGAGGCACCGTCTCCGGACTATTACAGCCCCTGTTCCCCTCTCCTTACCACGATGGTAACAAATCCAGGGGGTGCTATCGTGCGCGTGCAATATCAATGTCAGGGAACTTTGGAGTTCAGGTTTTTTGTACCTAAACAAATTATTTTAAATCAAAATAAAAAAAACCTAAATCCGTATGATTCATCAAATTTTATTCCATGTCTAGTTTTATACACCGTAACTATTTTATTTTAAGTCAACTATATTCACACACACACGCTTAGGTGTTCGAATGGTTTAAAGCGTCAGTCTCGCATTATACTGGACTGCCGATAACGGGGAGATCAGGGCTCAAATCCCGGTTGGGTTACTGATGGCGTTTCTCATCAATTGTTTCTCACTCTCCATCCACGCAAATGCGAATAAATTTCCTCTAAGATTTTCGAGTCCTCATTCTTATTCCATTAACGTGACTAGTGTATGTCGAACGGGTTGTCTCTTGTTGCAGGTTTTAGCGCCGTCATCCCCGGGTTCCCCCGCTACTCCGTGATAGGGGACAGTCGGAGCGGCGTCTACAACCTCAGGATCAGCAACGCGACGCTAGACGACGACGCCGAGTTCCAATGCCAGGTCGGCCCGGCCAGGTTCAACAAGGCGATACGAGCCAACGCCCGACTCAGCGTCATCTGTGAGTAGTCTGCACGCTTGACTGTTTCCACGGCGGCCATGATTGTATCGTTCTTCCGTGAGAAGTATCATGGCTCATCGACAATACACTGTTACCAACATACCTTTTTATACCGCTAGATCGAGCTTTTTTCAGAGTAGCTAAAATAATAAAATAGCGGTTAGCGGGCGTTCTAGTTTTTTAACTGGTTTTTTTACTAGCGAAAATATTACTTTTGAATTATTTTTTATTAATTTTCTTGATTGTAAAGTATTATAGGTGTGAAGTAGGAAAATTAAAATTTATCTTGGCATTAATGTGCCTACTGCTTTTTTCAAGTGGGCTCTGAATTGTTAAGAATATTAATTTGTAACAATATTTATCCTATTCTGAAAATTGAAAAATGACACCTGGACACGGGAATCGAACCCGGGTCCAGGTGTCATTTTTCAATTTTCAGAATATGATATCTAACTGAAGTAATTACCATTAATATAGCTTCGGCTATTTACTCTTAAAATATTTATCCTGCTTCAAGGATACCGATATATTTTGAGCCTGTATTGACTACTATTTAAGTGGACTAAGCGTTTATTTTATTTTCTAAGAGGGCCTAGCCATGACCGTCGATATTAAACAATAAGGCAGGCTTACCTTAGCAACTATGTTAAAAAAACACAAGAGCATCTAGCTATGTTTATCTCAAATATGGTGGGAAATTATACCATTTGACCACTTTTGTAAGATTTTAGTAGTATGAGTTGGCAACACTGAGTCACACTTGTAAGGTGTTGTGGGTTTGCTAACTGCTACAACAATAATTGTCTACAGTAAAATGTTGGTAGTATTTAATCTGCATAAATAATCTGGGTTTGGCTTTGCTTTAAAATGAAATTGTTCAAGTTCTCCAAAATTAAAATAAATTTTATCAATATATTTTTTTTAAATGATCGGTACAGTTCCTTAGTTTCTTATTACATTTCATCATATTATAGGCACCCATTAAGTGGTAAAGAAAAAGGTTTTTTAAATTCATTAGTTCCAAGTTGTATATACTCTTCGTTTACCTGAAAGTTAGTAAGCTTACTTTGCATTATTCAACTTCGGTATATAACCCGCCTCGGTGGCGTAGTTGGCTAACGCGCTAGTCGTGTTGAGCCCGACTGCCGAGGACGGGGAGATCGAGGTTCGAATTTTTCCTAAATGGTTTTCCACTCTCCCTCCACGCAAATGCGGGTTCACTTCCTCTAAATTCAACCTTCCCAATTCCTAATCCAATAGCATAATTAGTACTTAAGCGTATAACCCGAACGGGTAGTAAGACGCGGTGCTAAATAATAATAATGAACTTTGGTATAGCTTATTATTATTAAGATAGGGCCATATTTTATTGCTATCCTTCAAGATAAATGGAGTGTGCATAATTATCATTTATCATATCAAGTATTATTTGAATTTATCATACAACAGGCCTAATAACTACAAATTAATAACAATCATAATAATTATAAATAAACAAAACTATCATTAGCTAATATAAAACAAATTACATCAGTAAATTAATATAGAACTCCTTTATTAGAACTTAACATTTCGGTTAAAATAAAAGTAACGATTTACAAAATATGATTGAAAGAACTTTAAATGAACGTCAAAAAGTAGTTCACGTTCACGCGCAAAACGAACACGATCCAAAATTGTTCCTTAATTTTAAATCTGTTCCATTGTTTAAATCTGAACGCATTCATTCAAATGTTCGGGGGGGGGCGGGGGTGGGAGGGGACACACAACTAGTTTAAATGAACGGGTTATTTCCGGTCACTGTATAATATCAAAAAATGTGGTAAAATAGTTAGTCCCATTATTTTTGTGCGTGGAGGTGTTGATCGTTGCTGGAAACTTGTTGCTATTTTATTTTCGTTGAAGAACATTCGGAAAGGACTAAAGAAGGAACTGTTTTCGGAAAGCCACTCAACAACATCAATTGATTCGCGCGGTGTTATGTTCGTCTACCTTCCATTACTCGAGTTTCGGCGTGATTGATGAACTTATTCGGGCTCTTTCCCTATTGTCTGTTGGAGTTTCTCAAAGGGTTTAGCGAGGCATAAGATTGTATTACTTGTTACTCATTTCGACACGAACAATTCCTTAGAGATGTCTTTTTCGACTTGTTTTGTTGCTTTTCATAAAACAAGTGTTTTAAGAACAAAGTTGAGCGTTGTACCAATTTTTAAAACTTCTTACTTACAACTTCTGAAGAGAGAAGTGGGCAATATAAAAATAAAAGCTACTTCTTTTCACAGACATTGCCAGAATATTACAGGGAAACTTTCAAATACAATACAATCTTGTGTACAGAAACAACTTTTACGATCGGTGGTCTAGCAAATCACTAGTTAAAATTTAGAGAAATGTGCAAACAATCTATCGCGAAGTATAGTCACTTCTAATTATACTCTATAAAGCTAATTCATTTGATTTTAGTAATATGTTATTCATATTAGAAATAAAACTAACACAAGAGGTTTATATTTTACACGCCAAAAAGATGGTTTAATATAATGTATGTGAAAGGTGCATGTGTTAGCACATTTGTTGTAGCTGTAACAAATTTAGTAATAGTAGCTGATAATAAAACTCAACAAAAAAATATTTGGAACCAGTAATGACAAAGTTGTAATAAAATAAAGTTTTCAGAACCGGAACTAATTTATTTGTTATAGACAATTTTGAAACCTTTAACGGAAAAACAGATAAACCAGTTGTCATAGCCAGCAATGAAACAATAGTCAGACACAACAATGGCAATGCTACTATAAACATCAAAGAAAGAGTTATCGTAGTAAACATTAAAACAGTTGTAATAATTATAAATGAGCCATTTGTCGTAGTCAATATTGAAACAGCCGTCAGAACCAACAAGACAATACTATCAGAAATATCAAACAAATGCTATAAGTTGTAAGAACCATAAATCAACCATTTGCCCTAACCATCATTGAAGCAGTATTCATAAACAACAATGTCAAAGCCTACACAAAATGTTTCAAGAACTATAAATAAGCCAATTTTGACATATTTTACAATAAAACAAAATTCAGTAATAAAATTTCATAAGTAACAATGGAAGATATGTCAGAGCCAACAAAGAAAACGTTGTCAGAGCAAACATTTAAATAGTTGTTGAAATTATAAATTAATTATTTATCATATTAAACAATGAAACAGTAGTCATAAGCAGTAATTTCAATGCTGTAAGAGTTAATAATAATGAAACAGCTATCGCAACGAACAATAAAATATAAGTCAAAACAAACCATAACATTTTTTTCAAAGGTAACAATGAAATAACTATCGGAATTAACAATAAAACGTAAGTCAGAACCAACAAAAACAATGTTGTTAAAGATAACAATTAAACTGTTATCAAAACCAACAATAAAACATTAGTCAAAACCGACGATGACAATGTTGTCAGAGTCAACACTGAAATTATTATCAGAACCGGAAATGAATCATTTATTTTATCAACAATTAAATAGTAGTCATAAGCAACATTGAAAATGTTGTCAGAGGTAGTAATGACATATTTATTGAAGCTAACAATGAAACAGAAGCTATAATCAACAATGAAAATTTTGTCAATCAACACTGAAACCTTGTCAGAGCCGGAAATGAATCATTTATATTATCAAGCAATGAAACAGTAGTTATAAGCAACAATGACAATGTTTTCAGAGGTAGTAATGAAACAGTTATTGGAGGTAACAATGAAACAGAAGCTAGAACCAACAATGAGATTATTGTCGGCGGTAGCATTTAGAACATTATTCAGACCACATTTGGGCTAAGAAACCGAGTCGAAAGCTAGCCAATTCATATATCATATTTGTTGTAGGGGAAGCTTTGTAGGACATATTATTGTTTGTTCTAGCGCCCCCGTCCTCCATAGAGATTGTGGATCGCGCTCCCAACTCCAAGATCGAGATACGGGAGAATGAGGAGTTTCAACTGGAGTGCCTGGTGAAGAACGCCAAGCCGGCAGCAAAGATCGTCTGGTACCGTGGCAATGTCGAGCTTAAACTAGGTTAGTCAACTACACTCAGCTAGAACCAAGGACAAAATAAATAAGGAGCCATTTTAATAACCTCGGTTAGCAACGCCACTGAGAATGTTAGTTTAATAATTATATCAGTTTAGAAAATTCTTGGTAAAATAGAAAATATTTTAGACTATTTTAAATAATATTTTGAATAATGAATAACTATTGTTTTATACTACAGTTCATTTAGAAAATCTTAGACGAGATAAAATAATTTTATATATATATATATATATATATAATAAATTTTATCTTAAATATATTGTTGAGGATCTTCCCCAATATTTTTATATTGTTACATAAACAGTTCTATCATTTATATGTACATTTTACTGATTAAGGTCTAAAACCTTAGTAAATGCTTTAATATTCTTCCCACAACAATGGAAATATTGTGAAAGACACCTTACAATGTTTGTTATAGAACTATACACTTTTTTACAGTAAGTACAGTAGTCTCCAAATATTGAAATAGTAGGTTAAATAAAAGATATTTAAAAGTGTTATGTACAGTCTACACTGTAATATATTTAACTTACATATTGTACATTCAAACATAGTCTACCACAGTTTTATCATAATCATATCATACACTTTTCAAAACATTTTTATTTGTGATATAATAATTTGACCATGTACAGGCAGTTCCTTGTACTTTATGATTTTAAAACGTTTTGCTTGTATTTGAAAGTAAAGCAGCCAATAAAATGTTCCTTTAAGATTTCCCCATTGTTGTGAGTCTGTACTGTGTTTGTTTTAAACAGACAAGCGAGTGGACACAACAACAGAGGCGGAGACAGGTCGCGAACATAAGGCCAAGAGATATAATGTCCTAAGTCGCATCACACTGCAGCCAACAGCAGAAGATGACTACGCTGATTACACGTGTGAGGCGAGGCACGAAGCCCTGCCCTCGGACATGCCGATGAGAGTTACCGTCCAGCTCAGTGTGCTATGTAAGATGGACTCATTATTTTACTAGCAAATACAAAACACACCCAGTCTGGGCTTGAACCGGTGTGTAAAATATAATAATAAATTCGGACATACATCTGGGATTGCATGGTCTAAAGCTTGATTCACACTTTCGCCGAAAATAGAGAACAAAATCTGCTTGAGTAGCGCAGCAATTCACTCGCTGTATGTTGACCCATGATGCATTGCAATGCTAACTTAAAACACCGGATTATAAACATTTTATTTTCTAGTGGATAAACATATATTATAGATCATTCTCCCGATGGATGTTTTCAAATTACAATGCTGTGTTATGACATAATCCAATACATTGATACACACGATTTACATTAACAGGTTATTTCAAATCTCATCACAAAAGCCAACAAAGTTGTCTGCTTGCTTCTGGCTGTAGAGCGCATGCATTGTCAAATGCGCATGCCCACTGGTTTGATGGCTGGTTCTGAGATTTGATTGGTTCTCCTGTGCCGAACATCTCGGGCAGAGCGGACCAGGTAGAGCCAAGTTGAACTTTAGCGGAACAGCTCGCACCGATAAGGCGGAAATCTTTTGATTGGCTTAGAGCTTGTCATGTGACTATGTTTATGTTCTGCGCTAGTTTTTCGGTGAAAGTGTGAATCCACAGTAGCTCAGCGCAGTAGTCGGCAACCTGCCGAATGATTTTGATTTTATCTGACCAACAAAAGATTTAACAAGTAAAAATTGTGTTTATAAAAATAGACTAATAACAAATTACTACCCGCTTCAGTGGCTGAATGGTTTAAGTCGTCACGCTAGTGTTATAGTGGCCCATTGATAACGGGGATATTGGGGTTCGAATCCTGGTCGATTCTACATAGGGTGGGTTTGATTACATGGTATACCACTCACCTTCCGCGCAAATGCGGGAACTTCTTCCTTCCTCATCCCTACCTCATATCGTAATTATATGTATAACCTGAACAGGTGGTAAGACGCAGTGATTAAAAACAACCTAGTAACAATCTGAGAAATATAAATTTGAATTTTATTGCACGATAATTTTTTCCAAACTGGCTCAACACGTTTTTTTGAACACATACAACATTAAGTGGGTGACCAACCCCGGGTCTAATGCATCACTCTCGTGTTAGAATGAACTGCCGGTGACAGGTAGATTGGGATTTGAATCCCGGTCGAGTGTACTAAGGATTGTTTTCCTAAAAGGTTTCCGACTTTCTCTCCAAGAAATTGCGTGTATATTTTATATAAAATTTTACTTTAATCTCATCCCTATTCCATTTGCGTGAATATCAATGCATACTTTTAGAATGAATTGGTTTTAAGATGGGGAAAATTATTTCAAATAGTTGATTTGACTGATAACATAGTTTGTTGTAATTCTTACTTATGAATGTCAACTAAGGCAGCATTTTACAAATTGTGGTACACAAAGTATTTCAGGGAGTACACAATCAATATGTTTTAATAATAGTGGGTTTGATAAACAATTTAACACATATTTGGATGGAATGTCAAGGACTGCTTTGTTCAGCTTACCACTAAAGCTTTTTTTCAAAATTTGTAACAACTGTTTATTTTTTACAAAATAGCAAATATTTGTTTTCAATTTTTATGATAAGCTGAAAGTGGTACATTGCTTAAGCCATGGTTTCTAATGGGGTACACAACTGGCAAAAGTTTGGGAAACACTGAACTAAGGTATTCTAAGGAACTTTACCAAATATGTAGCTCTTTAATAAAATGATCATGATAATCAGAGAGAGAACATAAATATTATGTGAAATAATTAGGGCTAAGATAAATGCAGGGAAACATATGGAGTAGAGTCTTGTTAAATGCAAAGCACAGTAAAAGAATAAATTGTTGGACGAAGGCTAACTGGGATTCTTTTTTACAATTCTGCTGTAATTTTATTTATTTTTAAATTATACACCAAAATGTTTCTTTAAATATAGTTTTTTATGAGGAGAGAAAGTAAAAACCCATATGTGCAAAAAGAACTTTATGGGTACAAAGTGCGCTCCAAATCTGCCCTTTTAGTTTTTATTTCACAAATGTTTAGCTCGTTTACAAATCTTATTTCAACTATTTGGGCTATTTAGTTTTTAAGTAGTGACATTAATTGGCATCTGGTAAATCTCGCTCAATACTTTATTAGGAACTCTGAGCTGAAATATAATATAAATAGTAATTTTGATGATAATGATATGGAAATATACTCTGCAAAAGTAGAATAATTAAAAAACATTGAAACCCAAAGAAGGGGTTATTTACTTCAAATTGTTAGCGATATAATAGTTAAATAATATATTGTGTTGTTTTTCATCCAAATGAACACACTATTTAATATGTATTTTGAAACCTTCATGATGTCTTATGTAACTTTTTGAAATTAAATAGGTCGAAATCCTATTTGCTTAGCATATCTGTGATAGAATCTGCTCTAAAGGAAAAATTAAACAAGGATTTCCTATATGTAGCCAATGTGTGCATCAAATTTGTTCTAAGCCCTAACACGCTTAGATGCCAATGATTGAAATAAAAAGAAAGGGAAGAATGTTAACAGATCACCCTATGAGGCCTTTAATTTACCTGCTGATAGCACTTACCCTCTTTCACTGACGAGTGCAAACACCCCTTTTACTATTTTTGACTTGACAATATTGACTAGCACCCACTTCAATGGCTGCATGGTCTAAGGTACCATTACTGCAGTAGATTAGACTGCTAATGATGAGCTCGAGCGAGGTTCATATCTCGGTCGGATGTACTGAGGGTGGTTTTTCCTAAATGAGTTTCCCTCTTCCTCCACACAAATCTGGGTACACTTTATCTAAATATAGCCTTCCTAATTCCTAAAACCATTGGCATAATTAATATATATATGCGTATAACTATGAACGGGTAGTAAGGCACAGTGCTAAAAAAAATTATAGCATTTAAAAACTACCATTTTTTTGTTTCCTATAATAGATAGACATATGCTTCCACATACTTTTTTAATCTACATCCAGTAGGAAGATGCCTACAGGTCATTTTCGTGAATAAACTAATTAGCTGGGATATGGATGATGGTTTTTAAAAAATGAGTTTACCAAAAATCTACTTTAAGATCAAAAAATATAATTTTGTGATGATGTAAGACAATTTTTATAATTATTTAGGGATTTATGTTTTTTGTTTCAATGTTAAATCTTTAAAACTCACTGAATAAAACGTAAATATATGAACATGGGAAATCCTATCCAGACTTATAGTGATGTCACAGGTATGCAACGTCCTTAAAATTAAATAATAAATTTAAAAAAAATATTCTTTTATGTAGTTAGGACATCTTCGGCATTTTAAAATGCATACTGCAGATAGTTACTTAAGCTGTTCACTGATACTATGTTTTATAATTTATTAAGTAAAACCAAAACATGGGTATTATTTGGTCTCCCATGATTATTTAGAATTAGTTAATTAGTTTAAAAAAAAATCTGGTTGCTCTTATCACACAGTAAAAATTTTATCATAGTACTTTAGATACGGTAATTAAATTATTTTCCCACAATTCTAGCCCAACATTAAAATACATATTGTATCTAGAAGTGAATCCGTTCCTTTACTATGATATTTCTTGCAGACCCTCCCGGTGTCCCCTACATCGAAGGTTACACGGAAGGAGAAACAATCCGCCGTGGACAAACTGTGGAACTAGTGTGCAGATCTCGAGGAGGGAATCCTCCTGCCCAACTTATCTGGTACAAGAACGGGGAGCAGATACGTATGGCTTACCGCACAGCTGGAAGACTATCTGAGAACGTCTACACATTCACTGCAGACGCGAGCGACAACAAGGCACACTACCGGTGTGAGGCCTCCAACGTCATGAGTCCGGCCCCCTTGAAGACCGAGATTGAGCTCACGGTGCTTTGTAAGTGATGTTTGTACAAATATTAAGTACCCGTCTCACAGCCGGTTAGCCAAGAAATTAGTTACAAGAGTTCGCTCAAACCAGAAACAATATCTTTGTGTGGTTTTCTGTATTTCTTCAGTTGACAAACAACAAAATTGGCATCTTTCTAAGAGATTTTTCATTTTAAAATAATCCTTTTTTAAATTGGTTGTAATTTTTTAAATACAGTAAAATGGCTTCACTAGTCTCAATTTAATTGCTTTCTAAGGTCTAATACAGAAAACTGCACCACTATATGACACCTAGTTCAGGCTGTATTAACTACCTAAATTATGCACTGTCCAAGGGTGAGGTGGGCTCTCTAGAAAGGACAGCAGTTATTATACTTTTATAAAGTTGTATCATCAAATAAATTATTATTTATAAACACTAATAATGAAAAATTGCTAATTGTTTACATTTAATAAAACAATTCTGTGCAAACTAATCCTTTCAAGCAGCAGCAGCATTTGACTAAGCTATGTTTGCATCCTATGGCCACAATGACGAGGAAATCTCCATGCTTGATTCGATGTATATACTCTACTAGTTTAGATATTTTTACTATTAACTATATATTTTTCATTTACTTGCCCGGTGAAATGATTTGAAAAAAAATGTTTCAATTCAGAAATAGGCTTTGTTCTAGGTCTAATATTCTCCATTAAGTTTGCATAAAATACTGTAGACACTTAATCTAACTTTCAAATGTTGTTTTATCTCGTTTATCTTCAATAATTAATGTGGGTTTTGGGCATTTAATTTGTTATTAATATAAAATGTTACAACTATTATAGTCTTCATGTTTATGGACATGGTTAGTGAACATTAAACTAATTACAGTATAGAACAAACAATACTTCCCACAATGTCCATGCTAAAACTGGTGCCAATTTCAATTTTGTGTGCACTTATAAATAAATAACTGAGCTAAATCACTAATATGACTGACAAAGATCTCTACTTACTAAGTAGTGCTTATTTTGTGTCCCATCTAGTTGCCCCAGCCCAGGTTAGTATCTCTGGCCCCACAGAGGCCCGTGTGGGTGACTCTGTGCCCCTGACCTGCACCACTGCCAACAGTAACCCTCCTGCCGAGGTGAAATGGATGGTGGCAGGGCGACATATACGTAACGCAACCTCGCGGACTGTGGTCAGCCCTGAAGGGGGTTGGGTCACCACGTCCAACATCACAGCGATGGTTGGCCCTAACAGGAGGTCACTTGTGGTCATCTGCCATGGACTGAACATGCAACTCACGGAGAATGTTGTCAGCACTCACACCATCAATGTTCTATGTTAGTACTTATCCTTGTCATTCATACATTGCATTGAAAACCATTAGGTTCGTAACCTTTTTGAATATGATAGCTTCTTCTGAACTTGGTAAAAAACAGGAACCTGTGCATGCTAAGAGTTGTGATTTTAGTGGGATTATTGGTAAAAAAATATACAATGAAAGTATCGTGAAATTAGAAACTGATAATGGTTCCCCTGGAATTCCTAAACACATAATTTATCAGCATAAATCATTTCTTCAACACTGTAGTTAGTTTTTACTCTCCCAAACCTTATTATTAGTTGTTGGGTGTCTGTGCATATTCATTGTGAATTATCTATGAAATGGCTGACGCCATTTCTTGTCTTTCAACAATAATATTAGGTTGATATGATTAAAGCTATGAACTTAAATTTGGTTTCATATCCAGCTTTTTTTTAACACTTTGTATTCAATTAAATAAGCACAAACATTTTACCTTCCCAAACCTATGTTGTGAGGAGACATAACGTGTTTAATTCACATAACCCTGTGCACTCACAACAAATATTTGGCCAGAAGTCGTCCAGGCCATTTTGTGAGAAGAGTAGTTTTAAAGAGTTGTGAGCTGTATGTATGGGTGGACACCTTAAAATGACTCGGTAGTGTTTAGCTTGAGATCCCTGTGCTAGGCCTTTTATACTCTCTAGTTATCAACTGTGAACTCCTGTAGCCAAGTAGGCCAGGTATTCTTGTTGCTAATAAAGTGAATTTAATTAATGTTGATTAGTACTATTACAGTAGGGCCTCCGAAACCGCGGGTAATACGTTCCTAGATCTACCGCAGTTGAGTGAAATCACAGATAGTGTCGAACTATTATATAACGTGATATTAATGTAACAAACATAAATACAGTAAAGTTTAGTTGTAAATTATTCACAATAAGACATTACCAACATTAAATAAAGCCATAATAACGTGCATTGTACACTACAGTACACTTACTAAATCTCCATTACTATTGTTGTGACAATCACATGATGATGGTGGTGATGATGAAGATGATGATGATGATGATGATGATAATGATGATGACAGTGATATGATAGCACAATGCCCTTAATAACCATTTTTTTCTTTAATTAAAATTAAATAAAATCAAGCAGCGGTAAACCACAGATTCTGAATCAGCGGATACATAGGCCCTACTGTACTATTAGTTTAACATGCACTTAACACAAGTTTAAGTTAAAAGTGCCTGGAATAACACTTATAATGAACTAACACAAGTCAAGTTAAAAGTGCCTGGAATAACACTTATAATGAACTAACACAAGTCAAGTTAAAAGTGCCTGGAATAACACTTATAATGAACTAACACAAGTTAAGTTAAAAGTGCCTGGAATAACACTTATAATGAACTAACACAAGTTAAGTTAAAAGTGCCTGGAATAACACTTATAATGAACTAACACAAGTTAAGTTAAAAGTGCCTGGAATAACACTTATAATGAACTAACACCATTTGTTTCCTACCTTCTTTCACAATTCAGAAATACAAAACTCCACTGAAGTGCTAAAATGGGTTCTAGAGGTGATTATCAATCATGGTCTTAGCTAAAAAAAAAAATTGAAATTTATTTTCAATTTAAAAAAAAAGTTACGTCAGTGTGTAAAATATAAACAAGTAAATCCATTAGTTTCCATCATCTATTTTAAGGGAAATATAAAAATATTGTTCTATCTAATTTTGTGTGGTAGATCCCCCAAGCCAACCAATAATTCATGGCTACTCCGAGGGTGTGAACTTGGCGGCCGGCACTGTTCAGAAGATCTCCTGTATATCATCTGGCGGAAACCCACTCGCCACAATCACCTGGTACAAAAACGATAAAAAGGTGGGTTTACCTACACAACATTTCATTAAGTACATAATAATTATAATGAAACCTAGTAATCCTAATTTAAAAGGTATATGTTCAAATGGAAAGTAATCTCAACAGTTCTGGACTACCTGGCATAAGCTGGCATTTGAATAGACATTATTATTAAATGAAGAGAAATAGTAGTTCTTGGTAAAATATACAATTACCATAAGCAAATATAGATTAACTGTCGAAATCACCATGAGTAGAAAATTAAACTAAACTCATCTAATGGAGCAATATTTTATTTATTTTGGGCAAAAAGTTTTGTTTTTTTAAACTGTGATAATACAGACCTTAACTCTTGTTCCTTTTCGTCCCACCTTAAGGCAATTGGCCCTTTTCATTTGGTGTGGAAATTCAGAGCCATGGAAACAAACGGTTATCTTCAAGAATTTGTATTGTTTTGTAATTTTCTTTTTGGAAACAGTTGGTTAAAGAATAGAAGCATGTTGATTAAGTTGTACTTTTTATATACACACCTCTATAGTATTACGAGTAATCAAATATCGATAAAATTGATATTTTTCAATAGAAAACTGCCGGCTTCATAACAACAAATAAGAAAATGTAACAATTAATAAACATCATAACATTATCTTAGAAGGTGTGTTGAAAATACTAACATAAATATTTCACTCATTCTCGAGAAAACTGATATTTTCAAATGTATGATTTTTCCGCAAGACCTGTTCAGTAGCTAGCACCATCTACAGTTTCCGTTATCCATCTCATCTGTTCTTGTTGGCGCGGAAGGATGCTTTGGTCGGTTGTGAAGCCACGCCATGCCTTTCATCCTCCCACCCACCATCCCACAAAATAGGTTTTAGACTTGCACTCGACAGGGCCAAGTGCCTTAAGAGCCAGTTTCATAGTCAGACTTATTATGCCTCAAGTGTGACACTATACAAAATACAGAACAGCACCTACCTAAACCAGATTGGAATGGACCAGTTTCATATTCGCTATATATTATTTTATCTGACAGAGTATGTGTGTGTTTGTGTCCTCAGATCAACTCTGTAACAAAAGTCACTGACCGATCTGTTTCGGCAGAAGTGACCATTTTGACGAATGTGACAGACAATGAAGCTCGATATAAGTGTGAAGCCTCCAACTCTGCCACAGAAATTCCTCTTTTTGAAACGGTCACTTTAGATGTATATTGTAAGTACATTTTGGTTAGATACTATTCATTGGGTTATTTTTTTAACTGATGGTGCCTTTTCAAATCAATCAATCAAAAATTAGTTGTTTTTTTTATAAATAACATTTCTAATTATTAAAATAATGTATCATGTTCTTTGGATGAAAACCTATTCAGCGCAATATAACTAAACATTACTATTCTTAATTGAACCTAATAATTAATGCATGGAAAATTTTAGCACTATTACTAAGTGATTTTCTTATAATATAGAGTAGGGATGGCCAATTAAATTATACCTCATTTATAGTAGGAATGATGGTCTGAAAGGCCTAGATCCCTACCAGAATTCTACTATATATTAGGATTTTGGTAGGAAAAAGAGACCTTTCAGGCCTTTTTTCCTACCATGGATAGGGTATAGGTGTGTGTTTAGTTTAAAAATTCATATTCACTTTCATCGAGGATAGTAAATGGTGGTAAACCTAGTTAGGGCTGTGTTATGTCTCCAAGGTTGTTTAATGTATTCGCAGATAAGTGTATGAGGGATGCTTGTGAGGACGCGGTTGGTGTACAAATGGACAACATGAATGTGAGAGTGTAAATGATTGTGTATTTATTGGTCAAGAATAAAAGTGACTTGCAGAATGCATTAAATCATCTGAATGTGGTGATAGGCAGAATGAATCTTTATATAAATGATAAGGATGGATCAGGAAATGATTTTCAACTTACAGTAGTATAATTGGAAAACTGTTAGAACAAGTGAATGATTTTGTGTGTCTTGTAAAAATGGAAGGATGGATGGTGAAATCGTCAGACGAGTGAAAGCGTCTCGGAAGTTGGATGTATGTGGACTATTGCAAAGAATGAAGTAGAATATAAAGGGGCACATATGGCAATATATAAAAGTCTGTTAACACCAACATTGTTTTATGATATGAAGTGTGGGTTTTTTAGATAAAAACACAAGAGCAAGGTGAATGTGGTTGGAATGAGATGTCTAAGAAGTGTATGTTGAAATACACGTATGAACAGAGTCAGTAATGAATGGGTGCAGAAGAAGTGTGGTTTGAAAGAGAATCTTACGTTGGTTTGGGTACGCTGAGAGGATGAGTGTGGATCGAGTGACGAAGTAAATATATGAAGGTAGAGTGTGTGGATCAAAAACTCTTTTAAGTTTTAAGAATAAAAAAGCATGTGACTCAATCAGTGTATGGATATTGTTGAAGCGAAGAGAGTGCAAGGATAGGGAACTGTGGAGAAAGTTAGTGAAGATGGATTAGTATGAAGTTGTTTTTTGAGCTATATGCATAGTTTCTTGCCTACCCCATAAGGTAATGGCGTGATTATGTATGTGTATGTATGTTAAACATAGTTCTAGAGATAGCTGGTTGGTTGAAGATCTGTATTCCTGATAATCACTAATCATTCAAATAATATGATGCAGCCTTCCATAAAAAGTGTGTGGCAAGTGTATATTTGAATACTAAAAAATCTACTCTTAATCTTGTTAGTTATTGTTATGTTCAAAATCTTTGTGTATTACTCGCGTATGATAATGCATTTTAATAATGTTATTATACCAAAACACTTTGTTTCAAACAATCGGTATAAGCACATTATACCCTCCAAACTGTGAGAACAATTTAACTGACCACTTATCATCGATTGTGACTATATTTAAATTTGCCCCATTCAGTGCTTTTTTTAGTAAAAATAACTTACAAGAAGCTGATGTTTCTTCCAGTTCCACCAGACCATGTAGTTATTCGCAAAGAGCCGTTGGAACTGGTGAACGACAAGCCAGCCACCCTAACCTGTGACTCAAGCTCAAGCAACCCAGAGGCTCGACTGAGCTGGTGGCGAGAGGGTATTCCTGTCCCTGGTGTTATGAACGTGACCAGGGCGGGACTTCATGGAGGCAAAGTGTCAAGCATCGTACTGCCTCTCAACATTACACCAGAACTCAACGGCATTGTCTACACCTGTCAGGCCATCAATGAGGCTCTTCAAAGAAGTGTCCATGATGCTATCACGCTGGAGGTCTTGTGTGAGTGCCTTATAAAGTACCAAAAATATAGTTATTTGTACTCACTCGTTATTCTAAATATATGTTTAGCTGTTTTTCTAGTCATCAACACACTTTTTATAGGGTAACAAGTTTACATTCCTTTATTTCACTTCATCTCTCTAAAGCTATTGACTGGCCAACCCAAGGGGAATAGGCCAGTGGGAAGATCTAGACACAAATGGGAGGATAAAATTAGAATGAACCTGAAATAGATAAGTTGTAATGAGATGGACTGGCTAGAAATAGCTTAAGATAGGTATAGGTGGCGTACTTTCTAAAGTGCAGCAATGAACTTTAGAGTTCCTTGTACCTTAAATCCCTCAATCATTTATTTTGAGTTCAGAACAAAGAACCATAGCATCCATTCATTATCTTGGAATACCAATAATATTTTTGAGTTGAATATTTATATAAAGACATGTAAACTTCAGATACTGAAAATTGGAACTAAACTTCCATATTTAAAGTTTGTTATGATACAATATTGTTGGTCGTCGCTGCCTTCTTCTTTGTCCCCTTACTAATATAATGGTAAACCTTAGTGGCACCCATCTTGGCGTCAAGTTGTTATGGTCATAATACTTGTAAAGAGGGTAATTTGGGAGGCAGTGTGTAGTATAAAAGATTTGGAGAAGAAAAAGAAAGAGAAGAACCTCCTTTACATAGCTTCTTGAGATTTTGAAAGTTTCAAAAACTGCCAGGGGAGAGTGATTAGATACCCCGGAGGCCGGTGACACATGCGCACCAAAGAGGTCCCTTTAACACTCGTTTTGTTTTTTGTTTTTAATTTGAACACCACTGGCAGACTTAAAGCAAAATTAAAAGTTGTGTTGCAATAATGTTTTGATGTTCATCTACACAGACAAACCAATCTTCGAAGAGCTTCCAAGTGAGACTCAGATTGGTGTCGAGGGCAAACCACTGGTCATGAGTTTGAAAGCTACCGGGAATCCATCAAGTATCGTCTACACTTGGACCAAGGACGGCTCGGTGTTGGGTAAAGGGTTGACTACTGATGGTCCAGTACTCAACATTACACGACTGAAGAGAGAGGATGCAGGCGTGTACATGTGCGAGGCAGTGAACAGCGAAGGCTCCACAGTGGTCAAGATAAACCTAACTGTGCATTGTAAGTGACAAACATTTCATGTGGACAGTCATATTTCCGACATTGCTGGTTTAGGTTAGTGAATCAAGTTGTGATTCATTACATATTTCAGTTTTCAAAAAATATAGCAAACTAATAGTTTGAAATTAATTGAAAAGGATAAGCATACGTTTGACACAAAGGCTACAACTATCTATTGTGATCTAGTGATCTATTTGGAACACAGGCATATATAAAACAAAACTTTTTTAAACATACAGGCTAAGCTTGATTTTAGCAATTGACACTCAACCTGTATTGGCAGGCATGTGGTCAAATTGGCAAGACTGTTGGAAGTGATGAGGAGGTTGGTGTTAAAATCCTGGCCAAGTGTATTGGGGGTGATTTTCCCTAAATGGTTTTCCATTCTCTCATTACACTAAATGGGGGTACATTCCCTATTTATTCCACCTTTCTCATTCCTACCTCAACCAAACAAAATGGTACTAAACACTCAGGATGTCCTTGTGTTCCCTGCAGACAGTGCTACGGTCACAGAAGTGCCAGAATTCGTTATGGTGAGCCCAGGGGATGACGCTCAGTTGTACTGTGTGGTCGAGGGCAATCCTATGAGCGAGAAATATGTTGTCTGGAAGAGAGAGGGCTTCTCTGACATGGACGAACGTACGCAGCAGTCTTTCCGCAACAACACGTCGTACCTGATGGTGAAACAGCCCACCAGAGAAGACAATGGCTTGTTTGACTGTGTGGCCAACAACGGGATTGGCAATGAGACTGTCAAGTCTGTCCACCTTATTGTTAAATGTAGGTCTTAAATATAAGAGAAATGCATGTTATTTATGTAGCATTAAATACAGTTTTTATAAAGCATTTATGAAAACAGTTTTGGGTGTGCAGAAGTATAAAATATTTTGACTTCTTCCATGACCTTCTGGAGTGCATATGTTCACCTGGTTCTTCTACCATAAAAATATATTAGAGCATGCATGATTTTTCTACTCGTATACTCTTATCCAACAAATATTTTTACTACTCATTTATTAATTCATTCATGGTCATATTATAGCATTGAACTGGTAGCTCCATCTATCAGGTTCATTATGAATTATTCAAATTGGTTAAAAGTTCAGTGGTTCATTGATAGATGGCATTACAATAACTTATTGCAATAAAATGTTGATTCATGCCTGCACCATGGAATGTTTGGCCAAATAAAGACGTTGTTCAATGCCTGCGCCAGGGAAAGGGCTAAGCTGTACATAGGACACTTTTGCACCAAGGTATACTCTTGATCTCATGGGGGTAGGGAGAATTAATATTTGGGGGGGGGGGGGGGGGTTAAAACATTAGACCTCTGACATGTTTGGGGGGAAAGGAAGTAACAAAATAGTTTTTCAGAGAATTTCTACCCTCCTCTCTCCAAGTTAATGTTATAAATTTGGATGCTTCTAGAAACTGTTTGCAGTGGCCCTCCCTTGGAGAATTTTTGAGATGTATCCTCTTTTACCGGCTATTTATAATAGTGCTCCTCCCACAAGGTTTTGAAATTTGATGTCTCTAAAAGCCATTTTAAGAAGTGCTTATCAGAATTATTTTGAAATTTGGAATACACTTTGCTAACTCCATAAACTAATTTTTTAAAATAGTTTGGCCTTAGAAGCTATTTGGAGTGGTCCTTCCTTGGCTAGTTTTTGAAAAGTGAATGTCTCTGTAAGTTGTTTGGTGTTTGATACAAGACCACCTTTGAGCTTCATATTAAAAACTTGGTATTCTACAGCTCTACAGGAGATGCCTTTCTTTTAGAGTAGGGTTGAATCCACTATTTTACGAATCCGAATATCCAATATATCTTCGATTCCTGAATTTCGAAATAATTATGAACATAAGAGTATATATAAATAAAATAGAAATATGTAAAATACAAAGAGTAACTAAATGTTAACATTCTTTCTTATAATCCATTCATTATAACATTCATAAATTATATAAAGTGTTAAATTACTTGTATGGGGCTTGGGTGTTGAGTTCATCCTATTATCATAGTTGGTTCTGAACCACCAATAAGCAGTATCAAGGCTCTAAAACAAATTTCCCTTGAAATATTGAAAATCAATTTTTGTTTTAAAGATTTGGGTCTTGAATCTAAAATTTTCTCAAATCCTCGAATATCCTTAAGTATTTGAGGATCATCCCTATAGTTTCTATACCTTCTTTATCTATGCCTCCTACCCTATCTCTTCAACAACCATTTTGCTGAGTTGTTGACCTTGACATTTCAACGGTCATCTGCACAATACCATCCCAGTGGCACACTATGCAAACCACATTTAAACAAGTAGAGAAGATATTAAACAATGAATCATTAGTCAGTCACTTATACTCTCTATACAAGGCAAACAAATAGCATTTTACAAATACCTTGAAATTGCCGCTTGAATCTAAGTATCTATTAAAAGCTCCGAAAACTCTATATCTCTATATTCAATCAATAGCTTAACATGCAGGTTGTATAATATTATGAATATTGTTCTTTCCAGATAAACCAGAAATTGACACCTCACCAAAGATATCGAAGGCAGCGAGTAATACGGGTGATACAGCTCGCTTGATGTGCCGAGCATCGGGTGCACCCACAGTTCGTTTTACCTGGTCAAGAGAGGGGGCAAGCATCCCTAATAACAACAAGACTGAGAAATACTTTGTTGATATTAAACAAGTGAGTTACATTGCCAACATTTCCTTGTACTTTTTATCATGTATATCTATAGCAAGGCTGGTATTGGGGTAAAGTGCTCGCTTCAGGACCCAATGTTCGTGGGTTCAAACCCAGCCGGGGCCAACAGACTTTTCTTAAGCGATAAATATTTGTAGTGCAACTTCCTTCAGAGGGGAAGTAAAGTGTAAGTCCCATGTCTATTGTGGCATGTAAAAGAACACTGGAAGGTAGGCAAAATTGGCAGGCCCTTTCGCTCTCACTCATAGAAATTCTCATGTGCTGCTGCGTCTTGGTTCAGAAAGTGCGCATTAAATGCCTCAAATAAAAAAATATATATTAAGGCCATAGCCAGGTCTTTTTTGGGAGGTTTAAACCCCTTCTTCCACAAAATTTGACCTAATAAATTAATATTGCCTTATTACATTTCAAACAAAACAATAAATATGAGTTTTTCGCTTGTCACCACTATTGTATTGCTAAAGATAATTTTTTTAAATAGTTTGCAATTGTGTTCATTAGTCCGGCAACAAAGCTATATAGACTATTACAAAATGTTGACAAAGGAAATAGGAAGTAATAATTAATGTGAGGGGAGCTTTGGAAGTGGGTAAGTCTTTGAGACTAAAAAACAACAAGACCTTTCAACTGGAAAATATTTGACCAGTAGCTCCAAGAACACTTTGCAAGTAAGTCGGGAAAGAAGGAAGAACGAGAGTTCGGGGATAGGTTAAGTGTAATGTAGACTAGTGTTAGTTAGTTATAGTCTAATCGCCATAGGATGGTGGTAACTGACAGCTGACTATATTACCAGATCTACTTTCATGTATCCATCCACCAAACCACATCATCTGTGAGACTAAATGTTAATTTATTGTCACTTTTGTCAGTCGAAACTTTCACAACAAACAATTTGTTTTAAATTGTGTTTTTCTTTGAACCCTTTTTACATCTTCCGCTAGATGTCAATTACCACCATTCCTATGGCGAATGAACAATAGTTGTTGTGTAGGTTAAACTGCTCTTATCCCAAATGCTAAATTTTATTTTTTAAGTTAACACTATGAATTCCAGTAAACAAACAAACCAATTTAGTCTACTTTCGTTTTTAGTAGGAAGAGCCATTTATAAAATACAAACATATTTTTTGCTGTCAAAACTGATAACATTTTACTATTTCATTGGAATTGTTTTATAATTATTGATAATATCTATCAAATGTGACTGCTGCAAATAACATGACCTGACATAATGCATATATGAAAATTGTTTTAAGGAACATTTATAACTGCCAAAAAAGTGTATTCCTAACTGAATCTGACTGTGGACAAGGTCGTCGGAAGAGCAAGTTGGCTACCCAGGGCACAAATAGCCCCAACCTCTTCCCCCGGCCATAGGTCACCCTTTTCAATACCTCTTGAGTCTCATAAATATAGGAGTCATTTGGGTCAGTGGCAGCAGAATTGTATTTGTGTAGGGTTGAATAGCAACTGACCAAAAAGGGTGTTGGGGGACTTGACCCTCCTTGGCCCCACCACCCCTCACAAACGTTTGACATTTGGATGCCTTTATGCTATTGGAATGATCCTCACCTGAAATTTATTTGAAAATTATTCTTTTCTAGAATTTATTAGAAGTTATATTTCATCAGAAAATCTTTTTGAAATTATTGAAGATATTTAAAATAGTCCTAGACTTGTTTTTGAAATTTTAATTTATTCCTTAGGAAGCTATTTTTAGTTTGTTTTTAATCGGTTCATATTTGAGAAAATAAAAAGGGAACTGAACTTAACTAAGAGAAGGGGGGTGGGAGGAAAATTTATTCCAGGGGTGAAATTATTTTAAAGGGGCAAAACCCCTCCTCCCCGGATATACCAACACTTATACCGTTATTTAAGAAGTGATTAGTGTACATTTTAGCACTTGGACAGAGCAGGTGCAATGTAAGTTTTTAAATGCTAAACAAATTTATAGCACCTAGTATTTAATCTCCACCCTTTATTACCATCAAATTAACGCCAGAGAGCTTCTAAAGGCATTTAAAATCAGTAATTTTTTTTTTCCATGGCAGATCAAATACATTGTTAGCAGGCTAACAACTTGTACATTCAACCGTGGATTAGTTCAGTTTGTGACTACCTGTCTGTCACTGGAATATACTTGTACATAAAATTGGTGATAATAACCATACATACCCTTTATGATGGAATGTTCTTATGTTGGTAGTACTGTTTGACTTATGCTGGAATGTTCTTATTTCAGGTGGACTTAGTGACCTATGAATCAGTGTTGTTAGTTCAACATGTCCGACCAGCAGACTATGGTGGCTATGAGTGTGTGGTGAGAAATGAGATCGGCTTTGCGACCACGACAGTCCGACTGGATGTGACTTCCGCACCAGACACCCCCTCCTCCCTCACCGTTCAAAACGTGACCCACGACTCTGTCACCTTGTCTTGGGTCCCCGGGTTTGATGGAGGCATGGAGCCCTCATACAGGATACGCTACAGGCACAGCGCAACACTCTCGGAGGGCTATACATACGTTGACGTTGTGGCGCCCAATGCTACTTCCTACACTGTGTCAGGCCTGAGTATGGCCACAGATTACACGTTCAGCATCATGTCATTCAATAAACTGGGCAGTAGCAAATATCTACCGGACCTTCTCCAAGTCAAGACCTCAAGTAAGCTCATCAACTTAATATACTGGGGGACGGGTCAACTCACAATAGATACTTCAAGTAATGTACTATTCGTGCAACTTTTTAGTGTTCCTCAGGGTCATTGGGGCATTCCACCTGGATTAAAAAAATGGTCACTGCTCCACTATTTTTTGATTTTGATATCTGGTATTTGTTTGATGCCAAACTTCTGGAGCCTAAACAACCTTTTGCATTTAAAAAAAAATTCCCTTACAATATAGTTTCAAAATCAATTTTTGGCTCATTAAAAAGCTCAAAAACTGAACTTTTTCCAAAGTCTAAAGTAGGGTGGACTATTTCTATTTGGTAAAGAAAGCGTAAATGTTTGGTATATTAAGTTGAATTATTTTTGATATTTTCATTTTTATATTAAAGGACAGTCATAATAAAGTGCCTCTTGTTGGTTACATTTAAAAAAAATTAAACAATAGATTCTACAAGTTCTTGAAGAATTTTGGTAAAATATAATTTATTTTATTTGTATTTAAAAATGCTATCTTCTACAAGAACTATAAAAAAATATTTATGATACTTGAATACAATTTTTGTAGAAGTAATTTTTTCAAGGAGAAAAGATATTAATAAATGCTTATGAAATAATGTAATGTAATGTAATAGGAAAGTAATATAAATTGAAAATAGAGGTTAGCTTTGATAGAAAACTAACTTATCTCTTCATTTCTTCATACACAGTTCCAACTTCTGGTAACTTTCACAACTACATATTTATTTTTATTTTCAACCACATCTCACTACTTATTCGGGTTATACACAGACATGGTTATTAAATTTTTTCTGACAGTACTAAAAGTTAATTTTTCAAACATGAAGCCTTCAATTTTTTTCTCATATTTTTGAAAAAAAAAAGAAAAAAAATTGTGAGTATGAAGAAATAAAGACAGAAGTTTATTTGTGTCTATCGAAGCCCAACCTGACTATCTTTACAGGTTAACTTCTTTTCCTATCATTTAAAGTACATTATTTTACAGTGTTTGCACACTGTTTTAATACATTTCCAAGTAATGAGGCAATTATTTGTCTTGAAAGTAAAATTACACTAGCCGCTTCTTTATCAATAAAATTAATTTAAAAATGACTTAAAATAATTTCTTGTCTTATGGTTCGATGTAGGAAGTTGTTTAAAATGGAAATGTACTAATTTTTTATAAAATATTCTGAAATGTACAAATTGTTTATAGCATTTTACTGCTAATTTATACTTGTATCATTCTAATATCTAAATTGTTTTCAAAATGTCTAATTTTCACTACCATACCTTAACATAGTATTTTTAGTTTAACAATGTGGAATGCAGAACTAACTATTTTACCATTAAGAGCTAACACTAACCAATAAGCATTAACAATACTCTCGCAAACTTCACACTCTCTTAACACCACTAAATGGTACCGGTGCATGTTGCTTAGTTACTCTATGTCCATCCTGTAATTTATCTGCTCTAACCATAACACAAAGCTACTATGCAGTAGGACATATATATATAGAACAACTTAAATTATATCATTATATTTTATGAGCTAACAGCAAGAAAAGGATTTACAAATATAGGGTAAATACCATATTTTCAACTTCTTAAATACAAAACTTCTATTTTTCATAAACATTTGTCTCGTTCATTTTGATCACATATTGACAAGCTTCCATCTCCATTCTTATAAAAAGTTTCACATTACCAAATGGATGAATTTAATTTAAAAAAATTAAACGAGCATATTTATGGATAATACTTGTATACTATCCAGAAAAATTGCAGGCCCACATAAAATCACAAGAAATATTTGTGAATACAGGGAGATTATATTAATAAAGCTATATGCGCTACAACTATATCAGATACATAAAAAAAACTCTATGGTATGAGCCCGCACCCATTGAGCAATACTGACAGAGCGGCCGCCGCCGTAGCAATGATATTGTCAACATTTGCGGATAAAGGGTGTCATGTGATCAGCACAACAAACCCTCCAGCTGTTCTCAGTTTTCTAAATCAGAGATGCTACTTCTTTACTTCTTTATTGAAGTAGCTCCTCATTTGTCCTCATAAGGCTGAGTTTGACCCCCTTCTAGACCAACTGTTTCACAGATAAATTTTTAAGGCGCCAGGGATCGAACCTAGGACCTCTGGATCTATCGTAAGGAACTCTGACCACAAAGTCACATAGAGATCAATAATTATAATCAAGTAAAAATCAATATATTTTATTAGTAAATGTCATATGGCTGATGAGTGTTAGTATTTAAATGAAAGTCCACAAGATGATAGCTAAGGTATGTTATTTTGGGATTTCATTACAAACTTTATAGTAAATCCTTAGATCAAACTTCTCTAACCCAATGTGAATGAATAAAACATTATTGTCTACTGAATATTCATCTTTAATTTTGTTTTTCAAATGTAGGTTAACTGAAAGCTTCTACAACATATTAATCTATGCAATAAAATTACTTGGGAAATTTTTAATTGCACAATTGTTTGTAATGTGTTACTCCAACAAATCAAGCTATTATCACAACATGCAATTCACTTTCTTTAGATTCTTTCCATATTAATATTAATTTGTAATGTACATAACAGCATAGAATAGCTATAATTGAATATAAATGGAGTATTTTAGCTGTCAATATTTTTTATTGGCGAAGATTCGAGGCCATAATTTGTTTTGAAGTGAAGTCGAACCTTATGTTTGTTTTCAAACCAAGTCGAAGTTTTGAAGCTTCACACACCCCTACACATAACACTACTCTTAATTTATAATATAATTCCATTAAATGCATTTATGTAAAGAAAAAGGTTTAGAGTAAAAAAAAAAACTTTCTTTGTGGCCATATATCTGAATTTTTCCATTCTTACATTGTTAATGTCATTTACCCACAAGTCAATATTAAAATAACGCTTAGTAAATGTTCTAAAAATTATTGTTGCAATACGTCACATTTAGTGAGATAATTAATTCAACTCCGTCCATAGTAAATCAAAGTTTTCTTCTTCCTTTAAAATATTTCGAAGATTTGAAGGTTATTTTGAAGCTTGACTCGCCCGTAACACTGGATACTAACTAACATTCCTTACACAAGTGACATGTTTAAGAATTCTTTGCACTAATACATCACTAGAGCTTGTATAAGTTGCAAACAAATTATTATGGTCAGATTTTACCTAGGAAGTTGGGCTTGGGTTTAAATCCTGGTCATATGCACTGAGGAAGGTTTTCATCATTTTAATTTTCACTTTCATTTTCCCATATTCTCTCAAGTAAAAAATTCTGATACATTTCTTCAATATTGGCCTTCCTCGCCCTGTGTTGTATTTTGTGTGTTCCACATCTACTACACTTCTGGGTTACTAAGGGGTAAGGATGAGGAAGGTAGAATTTACTGGGGTGAATATAATATAAAAATAATATAGTATTTATTTAGAAATGGAATTTTGGTCAAAATGTTACTTTTAATGAGATAGAAATATAATCAAACTGGGATTGATCATGCTAAATATTAAATTGTTATTGTTATTAAAACTACAATAGTTGGCTACCGCGCTAGTCGTGTTGAGCTTGACTGCCGAGGACGGGGAACTCTAGGTTCGAATCTCGGTCGGGTGAACTGGGGGGGGGGTTCCTAAATGATTTTCCACTCTCCCTCCACGCAAATGCGGGTTCACTTCCTCTAAATTTAACCTTCCCCACTCCTAATCCATTAGCGTAATTAGTACTTAAGCGTATAACCCGAACGGGTAGTAAGACGCGGTGCAATAATAATAATACTAATAATAATAATAATAATAATAAAACTACGATAAAGGTGGCAACCATATAGTAGACGCAAGATGGCCCAGTATAGTCGCTAGCAGTTCTTTTCTTCCCATGTCACACTCTTATAATTTCATTTTCAATTTCAATTTCCTTTATTATAGTGCTGGCCAACAGTCGTAAGACCTAAAACAGGCCAGCACTGAAAAGTAGGCCTACATATATTTACATGAGAAAATAAGATGAACAAAAATGGCTAAATAATGGTATATACTGATGAATAGTTATGAAAAAAAAGTAGTAATTAATAATGATAAGAATAAAAAATAGCATTAATAACAAATAACTAAAAAATGGTTAAAAGCAGTAACAATATACAAAACATAGATCATAATATTGTAAATTTAGGCAGAACCTCTACATGATAAATTATTGACATGGGATTTCCTTAAATAACTCTGAGTTAAGTTATAATAATAATAATAGTAATAATAATAATATCATACACTAGAACAAAAATACAAAAAACATTTGTAAACCAAATTAGTTTGGGATGGCAGATCACATTAAAAAAGTGATTCATAATTCACTCTAAATGTGGATCTGGGCACTATTCGCTAATAATAATAATATATATATATATATACTGGTGGACCTTTAAATCTCTCAGGGGCTAATAATGCTATTTGTCTCTTAAATGACACTAAAAATAAACACAAAGACAAGTTTCCGAGTGTATTCCATTGCAATACTATGAACACACATAAGGGCTTATCGAGTTATTTCTAATAAGAATCCAAAAGATACAATATTCTTAAAATGATAACATATATGGGCAAACCTTCAACCCAGATAACTACTAAAGTTGTATTCCTTACAGTTTCCATTCATGAGTCAATATCCCCTCATTGGTAATCTCAGCTGAGTAGTATTAAAGTGTTGGTGATGTTGTGTGGTGTCGGTGCTTGGCTTGTAACCTGTGTTGTGGTGGCGCATGGTGTGCTGTGCAGGCGAGGCTCCCCCCTCCTTCCACTCCCCAAGTCAGGACGTGGACTCGTTGTCCGGGGGGGAGGGCCGCATGTCAGGGCTGGTGATCGTGGTGGTCACGGTGGTGGGCATGGCGCTACTCATGCTCAATGTGCTACTTGTCGGCTGCTGCCTGCATCGACGCGCCAACAAGAGACTCACAGGTGGGTTTGTTTTCTTTTTGTTTCCCTCTCCATCTGTTATCACCTGAACATCAGGTGAAGGCGATAGGACACAGATCATCTCCAACATCCTGAGCAAGGCCGACACACCCAGGCTCATTATCATCGGGGTAGCCGTGACAGGAACGCTACTGGTGCTAATAAATGTGGCGCTCGTTATCTGCTTCATTTACCGCAAGAGGAACAGGAGGCTGAAAGAAGGTAGGACAATATTTCTAGAAACTATTAGGAATTTAAAGGGAGCATTTCGAAGGTTTACTGATATTGAATATCCAGGAGGACACACAATATTTCCACACCCACAACTTTTCCTTTAAGCTTTCACTGCCCATTCAGCTTGCACTATTAATAACCTTTGTGTTGATGTGCCTTTAAACAAAAAATAACATGGCCGTATGCAAGGATGGGGGTTGAATGTCTAATCTTTCACACCCTGAAATGACAAAAAAATTACATTAAAAAAAACTCGAATAATAGTAGATGATATGCAGAGTTAAAATTAAATAAATATCTATCCATTACTGATTGAATAGTGTCAGTAATAGAAATCTGGCAACAATGAGCTATGGAGTGGTATCAATTTGTATATAGCTTTCTTATTTCTACTATGTGCATACACTATATAACAATTTTGAATGGTCTAAGACAGAGGTTCTCATACTGTGGGGCACGACCCCTAAGGAGGGCGGGAGGATGCAATAGTTGCTAAAGTGCAATACATTCTTTTCGACATTAAATTATTACTTTTAAGTTGACCTAACCTAATACCAGAAAAAAAAAATATTGTTGACTGAGAAAGCAATCAGTGTATTGAATATAATATTTTTATTAAATTACTAAAATTATTTTGAATGCTATCCTAAAATAATGTTTGCAACTGTTGAGTGAAACTGGATTTTTAAATCTGGAGGCTATGATGGGTTAATATCCTGGAATACAATATGTCACCAAAGAACTGAGAGGTGCTTTTTCTAATATTAATCCACGTTTTAGTAAACTTTGCGTTTATAAACCAGCACATCCATTAAGTATCAACATTACTTGAGAAAAGTTATGCCAACAAACATTAGACACGTGATTGATTAAAAATTAAATTAAATAGTATCATGATACGAATTTTTAAAATGTACTATGTTCAAGCTATATTATTATTTTGTGTGGAGCTATATATTAAATTTATTTAAATAAAACTGTAATAATTTAAATGTTTTCTTAATTTCCTTACAAACTATTAAAATATGCATATACATAATTGAACGCAAGAAAATACGCACAGTAAACAAACCAAGTATTTTTATTCGTCGAAAGGGTGGGAGAGGGTGGTGGGATTGCCCGACTTCTTCTTGTGAAATTAAAGGGGGCCACAGGGGTAAAAAGTTTGAGAACCGCTGATCCAAGGCGTCATTCTCTCGTTAGACTGGCCTGCTGAAGACAGGGAGATCAGGGTTTGAATCCCAGTCAGGTCTATTGAAGGTGGTTTTTCCTAAATGGTTTCCCACTCTCCTTCCACGCTAATGCATGTATATTATGTATATTACCTATAAAATGCTTCCCTACCCCATTAGAGTAATTATCATATAGGCTTACCTGAACATCTAGAAAGAAGACTCGGTGATAAAAAAATTGAACCATTTCTGATTTTTTTTTTTTTTTTTGCTTCTATGGATTTCAGGATTAAATGACACCAACACTTTTGACTGTGTTGGGAAATGTGTAATTATTTTTTATATTTTAAACAAATATGTCAGATTTTGGAAATAGTTTTATTTTTATTTATTCAACTTTCTTTTATAACTATTAATATAATAATTCTCTTAAAGTCTTGATTAACCCCCCCCCCACCCCCCCAAATAATATCCTGAATAACGCCAAATATTAATAACAAAGGCAGCGCTATTAGTTGAATAGTAAATTCTGTGGCTGATAGTAAGCAACAATAGACAATTGCAATTTGCAACCATAAAATCTTATCCTATTTTCTTAGGGCCGAGACTCTAGAGCTCATTCAAATGACAATCGTTCTTTGACACATAGAGATGAACACACAGGGAGCGAACCGTTGTCATTTGATTGAGCTTCATAGTCTTGACCCTAATTCAATTCTGACCAATATTACAACAATGATACCATATTTCAACAAAGAGATTTCAATACGACTATTTCTAAAAACAACTCCATGGTGTGAGCCCACAAGCAAGCTCTACCAACTGAGCAGCTGCCATCGTTAGCAATGATAGTGCCAACACTTGTGGATATAGGGTGTCATATCGTCAGCACAACAAACTCTCTAGCCATTAATTTCAGTTTTCTAAATCGTAGTTGCTATTTCTTTATTTAAGTAGCTCTTCATCTGTCCTCATGAGGCTGAGTTTGACTCCGTTCCAGACTCACTGCTTAACATATAAATTTTGGAAGTGTTGGAGATCAAACTCGAGACCTCTGGATTAGTAGCCAGCAACTCTGACCACTAGACCACAGACCTATAAAATGACACCAATTTATATTGAAAATAATCAACCCTATTTATTATATAATAGATCTGTTAAAAAAAGTGCCATTTTATTTTAAGATAAGCAGTTCAGCTAGTGTATTAAATTGAGCCCCTTCCCCCCTCCTCCCATTTATTTAAAACCTAGTTATAATATGTAACCAGGATAGGTAGGGTAAAAGTTGTAACACCCGCTTTCCTTGACCTCCTGTTGAAGTGTTGTAATAATATTAATAAATATATTTCAGTTTCTCCAAATAATGGGCTTTGTGATTTAATAAAGTGTTCACGCCATTTGGAATTAAATATTCAGTAAAAATGCATTAGCAGAGTTATATAAACTTACTATATTTATTGTTTTAATTATGTATATTGGAATGAAGGTGAAAATTTATATCTAGGGTTTATATAATATATATAATAATAATTATATAATAATTATATAATAATAATAAAATAATAATACTAATAATAATAATTATTATTATTATATTGGTGACCTGGTGGTCTAGGGGTAAGGTGTCGGACTTCTGTGCTGAGGGTCCGGGGTTCAATTCTAGGTCCCGGCACAGATTTATCTGATTGCCAAACCCTTCCTTCACCTCTGACAAGACATGTATTAATCACAACTTGTGAATGTGTAAAATGCCAGCCTCCATCGTGGTTCGGATCCCACGTTAAACTGTAGGTCCTCCATTTCATCTCACAATCACCCTAACATTAAACATTAGCGTAAGTGCATATAACCCGAACGGGTAGTAAGACGCGGTGCTAATAATAATAATATTATTATTATTTAAAATTATCATAACATGATTAGTCTAGTCAATTCAATTAATTAACTCTTACATTTGAAAATTAATTTGATTGATGAAATTCGTGTATATACTATACTGTGTAAACTAAGAATGTAATCTCCCAATACTATTTTCAAAATGCTAGCCTTGTAAGAACATGTGATTGTTTATCCCGACAGCAACAAGTGAACAGAGCAGTAGCAAGTCAGCGACTATCGAGATGTATGCACCAAGTAGTTACAATGAGACAGTCACTGGTGAAACTCTTAGTTCTGTGTCAGAGAAGAGTGAGAGCTATTCCAATGGAGACAGCAATCAGGAGTACTTGGTAATAACACTATATAATGCAATTTATTACAATTATTTTTAACTATAAAAGACAACCATATAATAAAACACAGTGAAATAAAACTCATTATTGCAATGTGTGTCACACCCAGTAATGGATCAAGCGACCAAACTAAACAAAAATGTAGTTTTATCCTTTCGTGGTAAATGAGATTTGGTTGTTGAAAGGACTTTACAAAGTTGCTCTACTGCTCCCTCTCCTTTCATTTATAGAAATTCAAGAAAGTGACAAACTAATCCGAGTTTAATGAACTAGTTGATTCCTACTCAGTTGTTATTATAATCATTGTTGCTAAAACAAGGACATAGCCATCCTACCTTTATTTACTCTTTAAGGAATATCAAAACTATGCACCATATTTTATTAATTAGTTTTCCTGCACTATTCATTCCAACCGATCTGCCACGGGTCACACCCAAATAAAACTGCAACCATCTATATTTAAAAAAAACTCCAATGTGTGCACCCGCAAGCGAGTTATACCAACCAAGCGGCTGCCGCCGTTAGCGACGGTAGTGCCAACATTTGTGGATAGAGGGTGTCATGTGATCAGCACAATGAGCCCTTCGTCAAGGAAAAGATAACACACATAGCTAAAACTACACGGCAGCTAACTTTGTATTTAAACTTTTTTTTTTTGTCTTCCAGGAAGATGGTACGAAAGCTGCTGCCAGTACATACCTGATAGATCAGGTGGAGTATCCGTACCCATATCCTACATACGAGATGCAGCACCAACCTAAACATCACGAGGAAGTTGACAACCTCAACAGAAATACATACAATCATACTGTTGAAGGTAATATTAGTAATTTCATTCGTTTTAAATAGGGATGGGCCCTCTAATCCTCAAGGATATTTGAGATTCAAGGATTTGAGAAAATTTCGGATTCAAGACTCAAATCCTTAGGGGTTTTTTTTCTTTCAAATTTTCAAGTGAAATTGGTTTTAAAGCCCTAATTAATAATGATTATTGGTGGTTCAGAACCAATTATAATTATGACTTTTAATTATAACTTAACAACCAGATTCCAGAACAGTAATTTAAAAATTAACTGAATGTATTTATGTTATAATGAATGAATTATGAGAAAGGATGTAAATATTTAGTTACTATTTTAATTTTATATCATTCTATTATATTTATATTGTCTCTTATGTTCATAATTTTTTCTAAGATTATGATTCAGAATTCAAAGGTTAAATGGAGATTAGAATTCATAAAATATTGGATTCAACCCAACTCTAATTTTAAGTTTTCATTTTTCTTTATTAAAGTACTGTACTAGCCAACAGTAGAAACCTCTAGCACTGAAAAAATGCAGAATAACACATGGCTTACAAAAAAAAATTACATTATCATTGTGTACAAGAAATTATAATAAAACAAATCTAATAATTAAGAATAATAAAAAGGGAAACAAGAAAATAGTAGGTAATAATTATTTAGTAAAAAGTTGACAAAAAACAAATATAAATCGTGATAAGAAAGATCCTAAATAACTCTAAATTTAGTTCTTATTTTATGAAAAAAATCTAATTTAGGAAATTTGGAGTTAGTACTGCTTACACAATGGCCAAGAGGTCTGAGTTTATAATTACTACTGATAGAAAATATTCTTGAATTTCAAGAGGTACGAGAAAGTACAAGAATACTCACATATGATGTGAACAAATATTACATATTTCATAAACCAATTTATTCGTTGAGAAATTTTAGAATAGTTTTTACTTGTTCGGTATTTTCCATCATGTTCACTTATATCATGTTTTATTGTCATTTTAGTTATTACAGGCACATTTAATCAAAGAATAAATGGTAGGAAAAAATTAGAAAAATTAAAAATATGTTTTTCATAGTTGAATAGGGAGTATAATACAATAAGAAATGTTATATTTTTATGTGGAGTTTTGGATATATTTTGCAAATAGAAATCAAAAGTTAACGTCATTGATCATAAGTTTTTAAATAACCATATGAAGGGAAGTTTATATTTATAAAATTGTTGATGTCTAATGTTTCTAAATTTTCTCTGAGACTCTTATATTTGAAATATTTCATTTAACATTAATCAAGAGATATTTTTTTAAATACAGATTCCTAGCTATGATCATATTACTATTATGTATCAAAACTATTATTTTTGAATTCGAGTGGTGTCAAATAAATGTCATCTGTCATTTCAGCTTTAGTTGCAACAGCTATCTGACATAAGCTCAAAAATAAGTTTTAATTCAAACATCTGGCGATACCCATTTGGGTTGAAGCTTATGTAAAAATTATGCTAGTGGTTTTAAGGATTATGAAGGTGTATTTATAGGAAATGTACCCACATTTGCGTGGGGAGGGAGAAAGAGAGAGAGAGAGTGGAAAACCATTTTTGGAAAAACTACCCTAAGTACACCCAACCAAGATTCGAACCTCAATCTCCCCATTATCGGCAGACTAGTCCACTACGAGAGTAGCGCCTTAGACTGTGGTTATCGAAGCAGGTGAAATTTAATTTCTAAATTAATTACTTTTAAGTTTGAATAAAACATATTTGGGTTATGAAAATTCACTGTTTGACAAATATTTGTGTAGATATTATATAAATGTAAATGTATATTGTATATTGTTTACAGACTGTAAATTGAGCACGCTCCCACTACGTGTCCCAGGAGGAAAACTACATTATGGAACTCTTCCCCCACCCCATCAGACTGATGGTCCGTACTATAACATCTCGCCTGATGCTCGTTACATCCCTTACCCTCCTCAGATGGAATTCAGCCACCTGCCAACTCAACAACCTCCCAACACAGGCTTGTTACGCCGTCCTCAGCACAGGGTAGCAGTGGTACCCCCTGACGTGACCGTGTCACACAACCCTCCCCTTCAGAATGGACCCCCACCACCGCTACTCTCTACGTTCAACCCTAGCCTCAGCTACCCCTCAGTTTCCATGGCTAAGGGGTAGCTGAGGCTAGGGTTGAACGTAGAGAGTAGCGGTGGTGGGGGTCCATTCTGAAGGGGAGGGTTGTGTGACACGGTCACGTCAGGGGGTACCACTGCTACCCTGTGCTGAGGACGGCGTAACAANTTAGCAGCTCTTCCAAAAAAAAAAAAAAAAAGCACTAGTTGGACGTTTTAGTACCACATCGAAATGTGGTGGCTTGCACTTTTTTTTAAATTCCATTTATGACATTTTATTGAGATACAGTAATTCCTTAATTTGGTGCGTGTGCAATAAAGTTTTGTTGCTGTGAAGTACAATTCTGTATTCTATTCATGGCTGGGTAACAGCAGTTAATGCAAAGCTACAAAATAGAGCAATGACAAGAGATCTTATCTCCTCATATATTAAAACATGTAGCTATGTGGTTTATTGTGTTTTAATATATTTCAAATAAATTATGAGCCTACTACGCTCTTGTATTTATAAATATTCCGGCTGTTCCAGAGTTTTTTTTATTCATTATAAAATAAAAGTGACCCCCTAGAAATGAAGTGAAAAAATTATTTTAGTAAGGAAAAAAGTTGATACATAAAATAGCTACTAATATCTTGGTGTGCTTTTTCAAAAATACGATCAAAATAGTTATTGACTGTGAAGAATAATTTAGAGTAAAATCCGAGAACTTTCTCAGAGAAGGTTGAACCCAGCGAAGAATAGAATACAACAAGCATAGAGGACTAGAGAATATTACCGCGTCATGTTGACGCAATGTCTGAAGGTTGTGCAAATATGAAGTTTGTTCCTTGTTTAATGAAACCAGATGCATTGTTATGAGTGTTTTTGTTGGGACGCTCTTCTTGTGCTCTGCTACACTTTGTCATAGTACCGAATTAAAACAATTTGTATAAACAGCTCAATCACTCACCGAGTAACCTAGTGACAATGATTTTTATATATAAAAGACTGAACAAGACAGGACAAGAAAGTTAAAGAGAAGATAAATTGTCATACTTTGAGAGCAAACAAAGAATGGATGGTATAGACACAAATATTGTGCCCTTTATACAACTATAATGTCTTTTGATCTCAATTTTCTTATTTGTACTTAAAATAAAAAACAAGGAAGAAAATGGTTCATCATAAAAGAAGAATGAATGGTTCTAGTTGATTTAAGATACATTTGCTGTGATTTGGACAAAGTGTCAACAAATCTTTGAATCAGTCTGTGTTTTAGGATAATTTCTTCCGCCAAATTCTCCTGGTTACAGCAAATGTATTTACTAACTTTTGTTGAGTAAATTACTATTGTTTTAATCTACATTTAATTTAGTTTGCTTCATTATTTCACTAGACTAAGTGACAAATCAACCAAAGATTATATTTTAAATTATGGGTTTAGTGATTAACATTTAAGTTTAAAGTTTATTATAGTAACCAATCCGGGGAACAGGGAAATGTATCATTACGCCTTAAACATTTTTATTTCTATGGATATGAAGTGTCCAAAAATAAATGATGACTAGGTCCAAAGTAAAGATGCACATAAACTCTATTATTATGCTCGTGTTTGTTGATCAACTATATAAAAGAGAAAGATAAATGTAAACTTAAATATTAGTATGAGTTTTGAGCACATTATTCAGCACTAAAGTGGATTACTAGCTTTATTTGTATTGTTTGCACCATCTACACTTACATTCAGGTGAATATTATTACTGAGGTACTTTGGTGAAGGTTGCAATAATGCACACCAGTACTTATCAGACAGGGATATGTGACACATAAAAATTATTTGAAAATAAGTAGTTGGGTCAAATCCACCATTTTACAAATCCAAATCTCCAATTTACCTTTAAATCCCAAATCCGTATCTTGGAAAAAAATATTACCATAAGAGTAAATATAAATATGAAATAAGTTTAATAAGAAATACAAATAGTAACTAAATGTTAACATTATTTCTTACTAGCAATCCTAGCGGCCCATCTACAGATTTAAAATAAAACATCTCTGAAATGTGTTGTCTTTCTCTGTTTTCTCCTTGTAGATTCCATACACATTTATTTTCCCCCGAGGAAGATCTGGCATATTTTTATCACGGTTATCTCTGAACTGTAATTCTAAACCAGATTAACAATATTTTCTTAAAAAAATTGTTAAAAATAGCCTAATTGAAAAGCTAACTAAAAATTTAAAAATCCGTCTTCGAGATCACTGTGTGTCGTAGATTTGGCTGGGCATTACACACAAACACACAAACACACAAACACACACACACATAACAAACACTTCCTTTTATTACTATAGATAATCCATTCATTATAACATTCATACATTTAGCTAAGTGATAAATTACCGGTCTGGGGTCTGGTTGTTAAGTACATCCTATAATTATAACTGGTTTTGAAACACCACCAAGAGTATTAGAGCTCTAAAACAAATTTTGCTTGGAAAATTGAAAAAAAAAACTATTTAAAGGATTTTAGGGATTCGAGGACCCATCTTTCAAAATAAGTGATATGTTCAGTAATCAGTAACAAACAGTTAGTTATTCAAACATGGATAGTGTTAGGTAACAATCTCTTATATTAAAAGTATATCTCTTTAATAAGCAAAAAGAGGTTTTCCTTAAAGTATTTTATTAATTTTGGAGGAAGGTACAGGAAAGGTGGATAGACACATTTAAAGGAACAAACACAATAGGGCTCTTACAATGAACTGTGTTCTCCTTTTCAATGTTAAGGCCATATTTTGTTCCTTCCCTTTTATGTGTTTCTATCCACCTAACTTTTTATAGCTTTGCTAATGAAAATTATCTAGCATTACTCCTTCAGATTAATTAAATCCCAAGTAATTGTAATTGGTTATTTAAATAGACTGACTTAAGGGATAAAATTGCACTCTCTTAAATATTCAAAATTTTAAAAATCACTAATTTTTTTCATAAATGTTGTGTTATTTACACTTATATTAAAAATAGAGTTTAAGTGATCCTTTGCGACCATAAATATATAGAAATCAGTTTTTTTTTGTTAAAAAATAATTGGTCAATGGTACATTGTAATTTATTGTAAATAAGTATTTTAAAAGATGTCTGCACTTCTTATAAGAAATGCCTGCTTTAAAAATAAATTTGTTAAGGTGATTATATATTTTATGTTGGTAACTAAATTAACAATTTGTTTATTTAATCATTAATATAAAGTTGCTTTTGCCAATTTAGTCAATTTGGAAAAACTTTAAATACATTTTAATGGACATTTTTAGTGCAGACAAGTGGGGGAAAATGATAAGAATCAATAAGGAAAACCTCACTTAAATCTCATCATTTACTCCAACATTGCCTTTGGTTTTTTTCTTGTTTTAGGCTAGTCAAATGTTTATTTTTATCTACATAAATTTTGTGGATTTGGTTCACCTGATTGAGGTAGCCTATAAAATACAACATTATTTTGCTTTGTTCACAATAATTTTTTTTATTGCAGCTAAGTTTGTCATTAATTTGTTATCTTTTTTCAAATAAAGAAGATAATTTATTTGATAGTTAAACATTAATGTTTTAACAAAAATAATAATTTATCAGGACCAAGTGTACAGATTTTACTATAAATAATTTTTTTTTTGTTAAAATCATAATTTTTAATTCTTATGTATACAAACGAGTTTAGTTTAATTATTTTTAATATAAATAATATTTTTATATTACCAGTACTTTAAAGTCATAAAACATTTTCCAATAAATAATGTTTATTTATTAAATGTGTTCAAGATTTAGAAAGAAAGTGTACTGTATGTGTCACTTTTTGAAATCTGATCAAAATATGCTCGAAGAAAAGATTTTGTCCACCCAAAATAAATACAATAGAACTATGTATAATTTCTAAAACATGTTCTCGATTTAACATATTAAAATATTACCAATTGAATAGTAACCATCTCTAAAACTTAACTTTTTTTTAATATAGATTTGTCAATATGTGTGTTAAAATATTTTGAGTGAAAGGAATTTGATTCTTAATATTTACATTAAACCACTCTACATGTGCAAGATTTACATAAATCAAAATGATGTAAAACTAAATTTTTTCCTGAAATAGGATCAAGTGTATGTTCTTCCCCAACTGAATTATATGTGCTGTTGTATTCATTGATCATCTGAACAGATAAATGCCAAAACCAAATGGAGTGCCTTGTAGTTATTGGCTTCTGAGTACATTTACTATTCGTGCTCAACAAGTGTGTATAATGGCTAAATTACATTTTGAAAACATTGTGGAGGACTAAAAACAAATCTGTCAGAACATTTCAAATGAGGATTCCATTGAATGAATGTAGGCCTACTTTGTAATTATATTGTACATATGTTATTAAAACTGTAATTAAGATTTAGTTTCCAGTGTCCCTTATGTAAAGAACATCTAATGGAATAACTCAGTTATATGTGTTTTGAAGGTGCATTGTTGGATGTGATGTGTCCCAAATTGAGACAGTAAAGTTTGATTTTGTACAGTCATTTGGTGTTGAAACTCAATTCAAACCTAGTCCTATTCCAATTTACTAGTTCTATTTTTATCAGCTTTCCTTACTACACGTTCGGGTTATAAACTAATGTACTAATTATGCTGATAGTTTTACAGATGAGGAAGGTTTTATATATAGGAAGTGTACCCACATTTATGTGGTGGGAGAGTGGAAAATCATTTTGGAAAAACCACCCTCAGTACGTCCAACGAAGATTCGAATCTCGATCTTCCCGTCACAAGCGGTCTATTCTGATGTGAGAGCAGCACCTTATACCACCATCAAAGCGGTTCAATTCGCTAGTTAACCCACAAATAAAATTACAAGAATAATTTACAAATTACATTTACATTTTTTTTTATCAATTTGAATAGTTTTTAAAACTTTACAAAGGCCTGAAACTATAAGCGACTTTTAATAATAAAGCTATGAGAATAATATTAGGGGAAATTTTAAGGAAATAGGCCATGAACCATGATAGAGTGTTTTACTATTCGGGTGTTGACCAAACCACCTTGGAGAAACAGTGGTCCAAATCCAAGTCAAAGCTGGTTTTGCTTTTTTTTGTGTTTAAAAAAAATGGTACAATAAATATGGATTCATACAATTTGTAAGTTAGGAAATTTCCAGACTTTTATAGGTTCTTCAGACAAAAAATATGTAAAATTAGTCTCGACTTTTATATCAGTTTTCATATGCAGGTAGATTTAAAAAAAAAATTTTTTAGTCATTCCATTCCTTAGTTAGTCAAAGCTATGGGGAATAACTTAACCAAAATAGGAATTAATCAAGAATTGTTGCCATCCAGACAAGAACACATTTCAGCTTTTACATCTTATGGGGCTGAACAGTTAATATCGGCAAGCAGCTACGCAGCTGTATTTTAATCAATAGTTGATACCAATATTTAATTGCCTTTGAAAATATATTTAGTCAGAGATAGAAACTAAAGTTTACGCTGATTTGAATCCCATCTAGGAGTGGTTTTCCATCCAACTTCAAAGTGAGTGCTGCTGCATTTCCTCTTAACTGAACTCATCTCTAAATGCCTAAATTAAGTGAGTAATCACACACTGAGGAAAATATGCAGATTTGTATCTAATCTTGCGGAACCAATCCACTTTCCTATAAGGCAGTTCTCTCTAGACGGCTCACAATCCAAAATAGTTACATAAACCAGAGCCAAACCTTAGGGGTACAAATTACTTCTGAAAAAATTTATATTTCACCGCACTTTTTTGGGTTGTACAAATAGATATTATCGAATCAATTGAAAAATTACACCTGGACATGAGAATCGAACCTGGGACCTTTAGCTTAGTATGCCAATGCTCTACCATAGAGCTATCCAGGGATTTTACAGTACTCAGGATTATTCTTCACTCATATTTAAAGGCAGAGTCTGTGATGGACGTGTGAATATGAGCTATAATTGATATCACAGCCACCGGTGACTCGGTTGTAGCTTTATACTGTCAATAGTACAAATACATTGTTCATTCCAAATGAATCAAAGTTTCTAAGTTCGATTTCCATGTCCAAATGTCATTTTACAATCTATTCGGTTAAAATCGAGATACAGCTCATGTCCATAATTATAATCATTCATCCCCCAAGCTTCGTCTTTCATATATACTTAATTGTATGGCGTTGCTTTCTTCCTTTCATTGATATTAATTACACTAATAGAGTAGGGATTAGCACGATAGAATTTAGACGAAATCTACACACAATTTGGTGGAGGCAGTGTGGGAAACCATTGAAGAAATTCCACCCACAGTACACCTGGTTGTAATTTGAACCCTGTCCTTCCCTTAAGTGGCAAACCAGTATAAATTAACTTTACCACATGCACACTGATGTAGATGAAACTATTATTAACAACATAGGTTTTTTATTATTTTTCAATACTCAACAAGTAGGCTACCTTTGAAGCCTTATTACATTCATATCACCTATAACCTCAATTTTTTTTAAAAAAACTTTGTTTAAATAGAGATTTAATGTCATTTGCCATTTGTCTGTTGGGGAACTTCCCCTGCCAAAGTAAATTTCTGAAGACGGTCCTGACATAAACACCTATGGAGTCCACTGGATGGTTTAGCATGCAGTTTTACACAGAATGAGCAGTTCTATAAAAGTGTGCTAGAATATTTTTTAGACCATTCAGGTTATACGTGTGTACTAATTACGCTAGTGGTTTTAGGGACTAGGAAGGTTAAATTAATATAAGTATACTCACATTTGCTTAGAGGAAGAGTGAAAAACCACCCTCAGTACACCCGACCAAAATTCAAACCTCGATCTCCCCGTCATCTGCAGCCTAATCTACTTCGAGACTAACGGGTTGAACCATGCGGTCATCAAAGCAGATTAGAAATCATTAAGATAAAAGAGAGAGAGAGGGGGGCCTATAGAATAAGAAATTATTATTTATTGAACTTAGTGGGTGTTTTATATCCATGACATCCATGGCTAACATATTTTTTATCTTAAAATTATATCTTATTATTTGCAGTTCCAAAATCATATCAGGGTAATGGCAAGATTGGCTAGATTCAATAAAAATGTATTCATACCATACCTGGGTGCTTGGTTTTGGGGTGTTCTTTTCTAGCTGTGAGTCCCTCCAAGACAGATGGATGAGGATCCTTTCAGTGAGGGAATATTGTAAAAGATGTACACAATTGTGTGGTTATTAAAAAAACCTTACATTAACCTCTAACGAAGGGGTCAGCAACAGGTCAATCACACAACAATTTTTGGTTGATCGCCTAAGAAAACTATTGAAGTTAAAAATTTATATATGGATCTTTTAAACCTGAAAGTACAAAAAATTATTTCACATAGTTTTCGAGAATGACCAAAATAACCTTGATTGGTCATAATTGGTAATCTTAGTGTATTCTTGTCTTAGTGGTGATGTGTCTAATAAGTAACTAAGAAGGCAAGTCATATATATGCAAGAGCAGGTTTAGATTCTGACATCGACAGCAGATCCAAGCTGTTGTTCGAAGCTTAGCTTTGTTTAGAAATGTTTACACAGTGAGCCCTCCCATATTCCCAAGTACCCATAAGCTTTTATTGGAGTAGTTTCCCGGTACTGTAGGTTCATTAAAAGTGTTGCGTGTTCTGGCTAAGAAGGGAAAACCTTTCATCAATATTGAGTTCATGACGGAGGCATTTACTGAAGCTGCTGTAAAAATAATTTGCTTAGTTCAAAATAAAAAAATATATCAACTGCTATTGATTCTGTACAACTAGCAACATGCACTGTGACACGTTTATTCAAACACATGGCCAAAGAGTTAAACAAATTAATGAAAGTGTAGAATATTTTTCTTTCCTAACAGTTTATAGAGGGATGTATAAAACACTAGTGTTAGCACAATTCAACTAAACATTTATTTGAAAATAAGCTTCAACAATTTCTCTAGTAATGAGTTTTTTTTTAATCCTACTAATAACTGGAACAACAGAAACATATTTTTGCCAAATTCAAGAATTACATGCTTGAGTAAATTATGACTAATCAGAAATCAACTAGCATAACTATATATGGTCTTTGTGAATTGAGAAGCAATTATAAGGGCTTTTTTTTTCATTATGTCAGTCAGATTAAAAGTTTCCATCATTTCTGGAATTTCGGTGTACAATTCACACCACACTCAAGATTGTTGCGGAAAATTCTTATGTATGGAGAAAGTGATGAAGATTGTTTTAGGAATTAGTAACAGCACCCGGACATTAAAAATAAATATTGTTCAGAGAATTTATGAAAGAACTTGAAAGTCAGTTTAGAAAGAAACTTCTTCATATGGATGTTTGTGAGCTAAATAAAGGCAAAGTCCTTCAGCAAGAGCTGGTCCTCTAATAAAGTATTGTTTAAAAGAAATGGATGTGATCTATTACTCAGAACTGGAGGATCCAAACTAGTTAATGTTATTGCATTCCTTCTTAATACCAGGTTGAATGGATTAAATTTGTAACTGCAAGGTAAAGACAACAAATCAGGAATATGAATTTTGCAGTTAAACCATTTTTAGGAATATTGACATTTTGGGGAATCAATTTTCATAATAGAGATTTTAAACACTTTACTTCCTTCATAAAGATGTTTAATGATTGTGATTACAAAAATTTGAGCTGGAAAAACAACTCAAAATAATCAATTATCTGAAAGTCGAGTTTCTTGAATATGCACGACGACGTTTGGAAAAGTAAAACAAGTTGCAAAATTTATATTAGATTTGTTTTCTTTCAATGATGTTAAAGAGAAATCTCAGTAAGTTCATTCTGTCTTTAATCATCTAATTTCTGCTGTAATGGAAATAAACAATCATCACAATCCAAAATGATGTGTCTGGCAACTAGCCAGTATTCAGAAGTATCTGTGTTTCTGTGTTTCATACCTAGTAGTTTTATATTTATTATGCAACTTTATAATATTTATAATAAAATTAGGTGATTTAATTGTAAATTATAAATTTTCTTTATAGATAGGAGATGACATAAGTATTGAGAAAATAATTAATTTAAAGGATTAANCACCCCCCCCCCCCCCCAAAAAAGTTGCAGGTTCTTGCTCTAATGAGGTCATAAAAGCTTTAATACAAATTAAAAAAACAAAGATTTATTTTAGAAATTTCAAGAGAGTATTTACAATTTACACTGAGACTGGCCAAAGAATAGAAGCTCTATGCAAGACATATAGAACATACTGGCCTTGCCCACACCAGACAGTGCTGTCAGTAAAAATCGTTGTTACAGTCGAGAGAGTATGTCAGCTTGCATTGTTATTAGTTGTTTGTTCACCAGTGTGTTAATAACATAGTACCAAAATTTGGAACATTTTAGTGTTGGTTCTTTATTTCAATTATTTGGAGTATTTAACGTACACTTTCTGAACCACGTTAGTATATCAGTACCAGACTTAGTAACTAACTTAAATCTAGAACAGACACAACACCCGTTAATTCATCATTATGAAAAGGTAATTTCATCAGTGGTAAATTGTTTGACCATGCCAGGAATCAAACCCGGAACCCTAATCTCAGTAGAGAGACATTCTACCGACTGAGCTAAGATGTTGGACAAGTGTTGGCTCTCCTATCTTTGAAAAATATTTGTGATATTCAAGTTATCTCATACTTACGTCCAATGGCGTTAGGAGAAAGAGTTAGTGGGTTCAAACAAACTCCTCACTCCGTTTCTAGACCAAATCTAGTAGCAGCTTATTGGCCAGTTGCATAGGGGTTATCTTTTTCTTCATAAATATGTAAAGTATTATACTTTTTACTTTCTCATGATCCCTCAGATATAGGAAGTATTGTGATCATCAAACAAATCGAATTTGAAATTTTGATAAATGCTGATGTTTCATGACCAGCATTGCCAGTGATAACCACGCAATGGATTATGTGGTTACCCTGGGCATGTTTTTATTTGCTTCAAACAGACTGAAAAAAATCTCATTTTATTTCTTCTGACCCAGTTTTTGATTACATAAAAAATAAATGGTACGGCGCACCGCACAGACTTTCTCTCTCTTTCTATAAACTCAAGTATCGTCAAGGTGTTGCACATCTTCAAGTCATCGCATTGATATTTAATTATTCATTTATACATTTTGACCAATAAAAAATGTAAATATTGACTATTGAGTCTAAAATGGAGATAGATCATTGCTGTGCAAACATTTCTCCTAAGAGCTTTAAGGAAAAATAACATACTTTTTTTAGATACTTACTTATATTTAATTACTCTATGGCATTGGAGAATTATTGCGTTAAGACTTAAGTAGTATATGTTTACAACTAAAGCTCACAAAATTGTATTAATATATTTGCAAATATCTCAGAAACTGTTGCTTTTATAAAAATATATGTCAAATAAAAGTTTTTTATTT